>CAHIKZ030001873.1:0-378834 GCA_903632075.3 Acanthosepion pharaonis
AAATGTGGCACAAGGTCAAAAATGGGGGATGAGGAAAAGGACAGTCTTCTTCTGTCTTAACGTTAAACATAGATTTTTACAAACACTGACCCAAACATACAACAATATTCTAACACCAAAACAACACATTCTTATTTACCTTTCTTACTACATCCACCATAATACCTCATTGTCTCTATGAAAGTCCTAACTAGTCCCTATATGTACAATTCATTGTCTGTGGGGGGGGGGAATAAAACAACAAATTTAAAAAATCTAACCCCAATGAATATTTACAAAAAAAAAAAAAAAAAAAAAAAATTTATAATAGACTAATTGAAAATATTTTAAGCACTCATCCAAACAATTAATGAAAGGTAATTAAATAAAAAGAACACATTATTTCAGCAGTGGGAATTTTGCTGAAGCCAAACACTGACCAGATCAGGACCAGTAATATTGTTGATTCAAACAACACATTTTATCAAGGTTTCTTACAGGGGCAATGAATTCTTATGGCATGAAAATATTCTAATAAATGGATGAATGGTAGACTTATAGATGAATTCTGGAGAGAAAAAAACAATTTAGTTGACACAATGAAGTATTTATTTTTCCCAACAAAAAATCTAGCAATGGAAGAAATATAAAATTACATTTCATGCTGTAAAACACGACAAAAAAAATGTAATAGTAAAAAGATAGATGGTATCGACCATCATAAAGACTGAAAAATAAAATTGACAAAGATTATCATTTTAAGGTTGACGGACATATTATGTCTTAATTATTTTTTTTTTTTTTTTACGAAAGATTGGTCAAAAAACGAAAACAAAAACATTGTTTTTCCAGTTATGAGTCTATCGATTGAATAGAAATTTATTTATAAACAATTGTCTTGTAAATGGATTTTGAAAAGCATTCTGAATGTAAAAATAAAAGAAAAAGTGTGCAAGACAATAAGAAGTTTCTTAAAAAAAAAACAGTTTTTATTTGACAAAAAAGGTAGTTTTGTTGAAATCAGTTGAAAAATGTATGAAATCTGATCCCATAAAAAAAAACACACACACACACACAAACACACACACACACACACCAACCTGGGTTTTTTAATAATAAGTATAACTGATTGGAAAGTTGTCCCCCTTTCATTCTGGCAGATGAATTTGTTTTATCGTGTTTTCAAATTGATTTTTGCAATAAAACAAATTATTTTTTGCAATATTTGGCGCTGTCAGAACCATAATAAGTTTTAATTTTATGCAGTCCTGTGAAGTTTTTGTTGAAATCTGTTAAAAAAAATGTCAGGAAATCCGATCCAATATAAACGAACACACACACACACACACACACACACACAAAACACAATCTGCGTTTTATAATAAGTAAGATTTTAAAATAAATAACTCTCAATATATATTTATTTTTTTATCAATTAAATATTAATACTGTATATATAAATATTTTTTTATATAAAGGGAATTAAATTCTACTTATAATCTCTAGTATTTTTGGGTTAATTTTTTTTATATTTTTTTTTTAAATTTTTTACCCATAGAAATTTAAAAAACTTATCCATATTTTTGTTTTGAAAATAATTTATGTATTGGAAAAGATTTTGTTTTGGGTTATAATGTTTTTTATTGTTTAGAAATCATCACAGATAATGTAAAGAAATATCTTTTTGCCTTTATTGGAAAACTTTTTTTTTTTTTTTTTTTTTGCTTAAAAAAAATTTTATTGCATGTTTTAAATAACTTCAAAGCAATCTCAGTATTTAAGACTTAAATAAATCATTATATTTTTTATTTTAAATTGTTTTTTTTTCTTTCTCTAAAATGAACAAACTTTTGATATTTGTAAAAATTTTTAATTATTTATGTATGAAGTAATTTGTTTTGCAAAAAATGAGAATGAAATTTTTAAAACCTAACAAGAAAATTTAGAAAAAAAAAGAATATCCCAAAAGGCTTTAAAACATTTGTTGTATATAAATGTGGTTTATATATACATTGTTAGATTTCTTGTTCAACATTGGGGTCATAGAAGGGACAAACTTCAAATGTCTATAAAATGCTTCTGAAATGCATCTCAAATAGCCTCGCCAATTACATCCATTACAAGTTATATTTAACAATCCAGAAACGTCAATCACTGCTGTTGAAGGTCCTGAAGTGATTTTGATTTTTGGGTAGTTATTTGTGATTATGATTGAAACTGCAGAACCAGTTTTCAAAAGGTTCAAGAAGAATGTTTTTTCTGTGACCAAACATTGCAACCAGGTCATTAACAATGTTCATAGTTCAAAATGTGTTTTTTTTTTTTTTTTTTTATATAAATATATTCTGTATTTTTGGCTTTTTTTTTTTTTTTTTTAGACATGGATGACCCTATACTATTTGTATTCGACGGGAGAATCGTTATATATATATTTATATATATATATATATATTTAAATGAGACCTATAATGAATAAAGATATAGAAAAATCTTTAAATTTAGAATCCAATTATTATTTTATATTTTTAAAACGTTTTGGGTATTTTTTTAATTTATTTAATTATTTTTGTTTTCCAGTTTTGTTATGGAAATATTCCACAATCATTTTGTGATTTTAGAAGATCCATAAAGAATGGTGAAGCATTATTTAAATTTACACTCAAATTTAGTGATTAATTTTTTTGATTTAAATCACTTTCTAATATCATTTTCTTTTAATTTTTTATGCCATTAAAATTATTCTTCAGATATATTTATATTTATATATATATATATATATATATTAAATATATATAAATATATATATATATATATAAATATCAAAAATATTTCACAAATCCCAATATATAGTTAAAATATATGATAATATATTGTTCTACTTTTATTCAAATCGTTTCTTTTAAAATTGGATGAAAAATTAAATTGAGACAACCTATTTGTTCTGAATCTCAATCCATGATATATATATATATATATTTATAGTGACTGAAAATCTGGACATGATTAAATGTTACACTCTCTCATTAACTCAACTGCTAATAAACAAATTTGAAAAGTTTGCAACAAGACAAACAGAAATTTTTTTTCAAAAAAATATAAACACAGCAAACAATATATGTCTACCTCCAAACTTTTTCATTTAATAATTCAAAGTAATAATAAGGCAAAAAGTTATTTTAAACCAAGAATAAAGGTTGATACTTTTATCCTTGTTTCAGGTAAATGAATATAAAAGTTTTCTAACTTCAGGATGAGATATGACCAGGACTATCTTGTTGGATATATTAAATCAGATAATGCTTGTGTGTTTCTGATGTGCCTGTGTGTGTAAATCATTGGGGAAAATGTTGGCTTCGTTCGTTAGTATATAATTTAAAACAAACAATTTTATTTTTAGGAAAAAAAAAAAAGTATATCATTAGATAATTTATATTTTACTATAAATATTTGATTGGGATTAGATTTCTGTGACTTCCTTATTTAAACAATCCCCTGGGATGTTGGATTAAACTCCCTGTCCAAGAATTTAATTCAACAGTTTCATCCTGGGTTAAAATTGGAATTGTTTTTCATCCAAATGAACAAGGAAATTTAAGGTCAAGTCATAAAAAAAATAGATATTTTGGTTCTCATATATTTGCTCAGCCGCCATTGCCGTTCGGGAATCAAATTTCATATATTTTATATATGACATGTCATGGGACAATATATACATCTCTTTATATTATATTTATATCAGTTTATAAATGTCGTCAATAAGCTCAAATCAATATTTGCTGCTTGGATGAATTCGACATTTTTTGCAATCTCACAAATTAAATGATATTCCAAAATTATTAGACTTCTTTGAAGTGTCCTGAACAATAGAAAAACCATTCATTTTTCATTTATTCAACCAGTTAAAAAGTTTGTCGTGAACCTCTCTATCCGACAAGGCTGAATGAAAAAAATGGAAATCTCATTTAATTCACAGCCCATTTTCTTTTTTTACCCATACCAGACTTCCCTCCAAGAACTTACGTTATTTTGTCCTTTTTAAGTCATAATTTACCCCGTCATTAAAATTGGGCATTATCTCCACTTAAAACCCCCCAAAAGGGGTAGTGGTGGAGATAAAAAATAAAAATGAATTGTCTTGAAGAAAAAATTAAAAAGCCTGAAGATAACGATTAACCATTCTAAACTGTATAATTACTGCCTCATCGAAGTTCTTGTTTTCCTGACTGCTGGAAGTCCTCATCCATTGTTCCTGTCTTTAAGAACTCTAGGAGACCCTAAAATTCTAATTTCAA
This sequence comes from Acanthosepion pharaonis, assembly GCA_903632075.3. NCBI lineage: Eukaryota > Metazoa > Mollusca > Cephalopoda > Sepiida > Sepiidae > Acanthosepion > Acanthosepion pharaonis. The sequence goes on from CAHIKZ030001873.1 coordinate 4,272, forward strand.
CCCTATTAAATATTCATCTGACCCCTCTTCGGCAAAGTCTTTGAAAGTTTAATCAATGCCAAGTGGTTAACCATTAACATCCCATTCCATGATCTGCTCTCAGACAAACAATATGGTTTCCATTTACGCCCGATCTACAGCTGATGATATTTACGTTCCATCACTGAAACCGTCTACCAAGCCCTTCATTCCATGGTTTAACCTTTTCGTGCCATGGCCCTTTAGACATCTCCAAAGCGTTTGATAGGGTTTGGCATGCCTGCCTTCTTCGTAAGCATCCGGGAATGGTATTACTGGTCGATTGTTTGATCTAATACAATCATTCCTGTCAAACCGTGAATTGAAGGTCGTTCTCAACGGATTCTCCTCCAGTTCCTATCCCACGAACGCAGGTGTTCCCCAAGGCTCCATCCTTGGCCCCACTTTTCCTTATTTTCATCAACGACCTTCCTGACGCCATAGATTCCCAAGTTGGCATCTACGCGGACGACACTTTAATTTACTCCTGCCTCAAAAACAAATCTAGTGAATTGACAAAACTAACCTGGCCGTGCGTCTTGAAATGGACCTCAATCGGTTGTTGTTAACTGGGGCAAGAATTGGCTGGTCAACTTTAACGCCACAAAAAACTAAATTACTCTCCATTAACCACCATAGAGATCCTTCCCCCCCCCCATTAAAATGTCTGATAGTCAACTTCTTGAGAGCAACTCCCTGCGTCTGCTCGGTCTCACGTTGACTGCTGACCTGAGATGGAACAAATACATTGAGTCAATTGCTTCTTCCACCGCGAGGAAAGTTGGCTCTCTGTGCCGCGCCAGGAAATTTTCTCCCCTGAATCGATACTTCAAATATACAAATCAACCATTCGCCCTTGCATGGAGTATTGCTGCCATATATGGTCTGGGGCACCTTCTGTTTACCTCGGAGTTCTTGACAAGATCCAGAGACGGATATGTAATCTAATTGGCCCTGATCTGGCGTCTCGTCTACAGTCACTCTCTCACAGACGCGCCGTCGCCTCTCTCTGTCTTTTCTACAAATACTTTCATGGTAATTGCTCCGATGAGCTGCTTTCACTGGTTCCCAGACTCCATGAATTCAAGCGCCCTACGAGGCTGGCATCCCGCTCCCACCCTTACACTGTAGAAACTTTTAAATGTAGCCGTCTCTTCTACTCCAATAGCTTCATACCTCGCACCTCTCGCCTGTGGAACACCCTTCCCAATTACTGTTTCCCTGAAGAGCTATAATCTCCAACTATTCAAATGTAATGTCAATCGACATCTCCAGTTACCTTGATCTACCCACTATCCTTCTCCTCATCCTTTCTTCTATCACTCCTATCTGCTCTCGCTCCAAATCTTCTGCAACCCCTATCATATGCGTTGTCAGTTGATAAAAAAAAAAAAAAAAAAAATAAATATATATGAATAAATATATATGTCACTTTATCTTAATATATATATATAGTATGCGTTAATATTCGTATACAAATGTTTTACATCACTGAAAAATTATAAATGGGATAATGTATATGTTAAAAAACTGAAACATAAAAAAGATTTTGGAAAGCATAAAAAGAAGTAGATGATCTCAATTATAAATAAACCCCTTTTTTAATGTTTAAATATTTTGTGTTAATAAGATTAAATTTAAGATTTAAAGTTTATAAATTATTCTCATTAAAATTTTAAAAAAATGAAAACAATTCTTGAAGAAAATTATTATTCATTAATTTTATTCTTAAGAAATAATATATTTTATTCATAAAAGCAATTAAAAGACTTAATTAAATAAGGTCTTAGTTTTAAAAACATTTTTATTTTACGACTACATAGATTTTCGGTAATAACAAAAATGTTCAACGGTTTTTTGAAATTGATAAATAAAATTTCTCCGAGATTATTATCCTTATAAAATTATATTTGTCAAAAGTGAATATATATATAAATATATATATAATATATATAAGTTATTTTAATATATAAAAAATATTTTTATAAAAATAGAAACGTTTATAAAAATAATTTCATTAATTATGAATATATCCTTATAGTTTCATGACTTTCCATTTTATCTGAGTTTTGCAAACTTTTTCCAAATCAAATTTTTTCATCAATCAAAAGATACACAATTTCATAATGTTTTGTTGATGTAGACCAAATTTTAAAAAAAATTTTAATCAAATAAGACATAAAAACGATAAAAGTCATGATTATATTAAAAGAAACTCTTTGATCATTCAGCTTAATAATAACACAAATGTTTAGACGATAAAATTTTGTTTTTATTGTTTTATACATTTTTACATGTATCCTCTTTTTTTAGTCTATTTTTCGAGATCCCCTAAACTAACATCATTCAAAGTATACCGTTCTTGCATTTTGCGTGGTAACCATTTTGGTTTTTAAATATCAGAAAATTTATAATAAGGTTATTAATTCTCAAATAATTCACAAGTTAATATTCCACTGTGATCATTTGAGAAATATATATATAAACACAAACAAAGTTGTTTTGTCCTTTGTTGAAGACTTCTTACCTGTCGCATCAGTATTTAGGAGTTTAAGAAACCTTTTAATATTGAATAATAAAATAATCCGCATTTGATTCAAAGCTGATCAATTTCTAGAATTAAATATATAATTAATCCCCCACATGACTCATTTCCTTGTTTTTTAATTATTAAAAAATTGAAACCAAGTGGCAATGTCTGGAATTTAAATAAATTAAAACGAAAGGTCAAACCTTGCATAATGGTTTTTTATTTATCCGATGGACATTATACTTCAATTTTAAAGACGTTTTTATTCGATAACAATGAAATGTGCCAAAAGAATAAGCAATACTAAATTACAACTGACCGAGAAAACTATTCAGAGCAATTATTAAATGAATTTGACTTACCATAGCAAATGAAAAAATTAATTTGATTGAAGTTGAACGTTTTTTATGCGACAAGCATTGGCATTAATATATGAATATTTATATAATATATTTATATATATATATATGTATAAATGACCGTATATAAACTAAAGGGATTATTTATATTTATTTTGCCTTTTAACGTGAATGTATTTTTATAGTTTATGAAGTTTCGAATAAAAATACTATTAAATCGTATACGTCCCCATTTATATTTATTAAGTTATATATAGATATATATATATATGTAGCATATAAATTAATACTTTTAGATATATAAATATACAATTTGTTATAAAATCATGCATTTGGTATGTTCATCAGAATAAATATATATAAAATAAAATATACATTCTAAATAAATATATTTTTTTACGGGATAATAATATATATATGATATAATAGTGCAAATATGGATCCAAACAGCGAAATAATCATAAAGAAGGATTTAAAATATTTGTCTATATTCTTTGCCATTTTCACAAAGTTTTTAGCCGTTAAACGCGTTTCTCTTCTTGATAATATTGGAATATTATAACCGATATTTTTATTAAATCCACCTGGGTAGATTATTTAGTTCTATTAATATACATGCTTTTCCGGATGTCTCAATTATTTATTTATATCAATGTAAATATATATATAAAGATGACGATAACAGCCTGAGTAATGTAAATAATGCAAAGATACGAAAGTTAATACATTTGAGGTGAATGTTGGTGCGACTGTTCCATTGGGGAGAAAACGACAATTATGATTTTCATGTGTAGTCTAGTGCAGAAAGAAATGAAACATACATACAAAATGGTGTAAAGCAAAGAAATAATTCAAACCGTTTCCTTAAAATATTTTAGGGATTATATAGTTTAATTCAAAAAGGGGATTCATTCAAACTTATTTATATATATTTATATGAATTTCGGTAAAAATGGCAGTGTAAAAAATGGATTTAAAATGGCAAAAGTGGATAAATAGGAAAAAATGGCAATTGACAACAATAAATTAAGACGACACCTGAGAAAATGGGTCTAAGTTTTCATCCTCTAATTTGAAAAATAGGGCTAAGTCCCCACCTCAATACTTTATAATAAATATTTTTAAATAGATATTTAATCTTTTGTCCCCTTCACTCCAATTTTCATCTCCTCTTGTTTTAAATAGGGTTAAATTTGATTCCTAGTATTAAAAACATTTTTAAAATTTTCGATGTTCTTTAGAAGTTTTTTTTTGGGGGGGGCCTGGTTATACTCCTAATTGCAGTAAAAGCACAAATCGTAGCGTGTTTAGTGAATTTGATGACTATAATTAATTTTATAATTGATAGATGTGACATTAGGATTAGATGTGTGTGTGTGTATATATATATATATATATATATATATATTATATAAATTAATTGATTTAAATTATGGTTTTTAAATACATAGTTCTATGTTAAATTATATATATATGTCAATAGTATATATATATATATATATATATATATATATATGTTATATATATATATTATATATTTTAGTTTGGGACGATCTTTCGGAATCGGAAAAATTTCAAAGGCGAAGATTAAGAATCCCATTCAAAAAAAAACGTTTTTTTTTTTTAAATAATTGGAATGTTTTTTTTACAAATAAAACTTTTTTATATTAGGAATATTTTTTTTGAAAATATTTTTAAAAATAGTTTATTTATTATTTTTTATAAATTGGAATGTTTTTTTTGTTTGAAAATTTTTTTAAATATTTTATAATTATATTGAAAACATTTTTAAATATTTTTTATTTTATTTTTTTAAATAGTCTAATAGTTTTTTATAAATAGAAATGTAACAAAATTTAAATATATTAAACATCATAGTAATAATGTATCCAATATATTGTTTTTTTATTCGACTGCATTACTGATTCCCACGTTTTCAAACTCGTGAAATTAAAAAAAAAAAAACTCAAGTGTACAAAACTGACGAGGAACTGTTTTCCGATAAACACCGGTTAATGTTGTTTTCTGATTTCAATACCAGAAGCAGTCATCAAGTGAACCCATAATTGTTTTTTTCCCAAGTTTTTCAGTGTGTTCAAACGTAATCGCCTTTAAAAGTAAAATCTTATTAAAGGGGGGAGCTTTAGCTGAATAAATTTTTAATTTGACAAACTCATGTTTTTCCATTATGTACTGTATCCAAGATTTTAATAAACTCATTGTGAGATATTCATCTATATTTTTTTCCTTTTGCCATTTTTCTTAGAAAATCCATTTTCTGCCAGAAAACAAGCCATTTTTACCTGAATTCATATTTATATATTTACTTCTCCATAAGTCAAGCTTGTTTCTTGATATTTTTTTATTTCATACTAGATGTTGCGATAAAAAATAAAATGAAAGAATACAAGAGAATTTACTAATTGACAATGCTTCATCTAAGAACACTATAAATAATTAATTGCTCTTTTTTCTAAACGCCTATGAATAAACAGTAAAGAAATAATTGATTTCATAAGTTTTGGTAAGTCATTTTCTCGCTTGAAGGGGAAAATAGTAATATAAATTCATTTAACACCAAATCTTCGAATTGATATCTTTTTTTTTCTTTTTTAGATGGAATATGACCAGGATGTGTTCGAGGTCAAGTTGGATGTAGAGAAATACGAACCAAGTGACCTGAGCGTCAAAGTGCATAACGAACATTTGATCGTCTCTGGTAAACATGAAAAGAAGAGTGACGAATTTGGGCTGGTGGCTCAGCAATTTACTCGTCAATTCTTGATGCCCGAGGTATGCAGTAACTTTCTTTTTTATCTGCCGATATTTAAATTGCAAAAACAGTTTGAACGAGAAGTGGAAAAACGGTGAAGAAATTTGAAGAGGAGTTTTGTACTGTCATGATTCAATCCGCATTTATTCGATAGAGATGTTTTTTTTAAGATGATTTTGAAATGTAATCACTTACTGATGTTTACTTATTTGATCAATTCTTTCTGAATGTTTCAGCCAGAAAATTTATTTCTAATTATCTGTCTTAAAACCAACTGCTCTTTTTACTTCTCTGCTTTCACACACCAGTTGATTTATATTGTTTTCATTTACACTGTAACACAGAAATTTCAGTATAGTATTACGATGCTCTGTTGTTGAAATCATGCTTCCTAATCGAATAAAGTAGCTGCTTTAAAGACGTTTTAACAAATGGGAATTATAAGAACATAATGAACTATAATATAATTGACAAACAAAAGAAAGACGCTTTCGGAAACAAAGGTATGGCAAATAATATCAATACAGGAAGAACACGGAACACAAATTGAAAGTTAAAAAGGAATATTATTGAAGTTCATATATACAAATACTATAGAAATAATAGTTCTTGTTGCAAACAAATTGTTCTGTTTACGGCTATATTATAATGAAACAATATAAGTCCATTTAACTGAAGTCCTTGGTGTTGTAGAATGGTTTCGTTCACGTACTAATATAGTACGGCTCTCATGTCATAGTGCAGGTAGGATCAGAGACGATTTTGACGTCGTGTGCCTGGCAGATCTTGGCAGAAAACAGAAAAAATAAAAGAACAGAATAGTGTTCTTTCTAATTGACGCCGACATATTCTGGCTAGTAATTGGTTGTTTTGACGATATACGTGATCTTAGAGAGTGCAGTTTACCAAGGGCGACAACTCACTTACGTAACATTTTTCTTATAGAGTGGACATTTCTAAAGAATATTTTGTTTTTGTCAAATATTCTTTCTGATTCTGAAGCATTAAACTCAAGTAAACAACACCAAAATAACAATATATCTGTGTTTCATCAGCCGTCATACAAAAAACATATCTCCTCTTCCACATTAAAAATGACATTTCTATCGTATATTCATTTCTGTTTTGCAGGACATTAACCTCGATACTCTGTCATCCACCCTGTCTTCAGAAGGCATTCTTACGGTGAGGGCTTTGGTAAAAGGAGCTAATAACCAACAAAATGACAATTTTGACGAAGATAATAATGTCAATAAAGCAAAACAAAAATCAGATGAAATTACAAGTGGCCACAGCAACGCTGTAGATGACCGTGGCACTGATGGTGGTGCGGGAACAAATGTAAACAACAACAAAATTAATGACAACAGTAACGACAGCAAAAGAAGTAACGATAATAACAACGACACCAAAGTGTCTTAGAAAGCAACATGGCGCATTTTTTAGATCCAGTCAGCGTCCACCACTGCCAATGTTGATCTGAGATAGCCACAAAAGAATAGCTGGACTAAAATTAATGAATGAATGGATTGATGGATGGATAGATGTATAGAATGAATAACGTAAGCGAAGTGATTGAAGAAAAGTTATGAAACAATGTACAGAATAGTATGAACATGAAGTTATGAACAAATGTACAGAACATTATAGCGAATAAATGAAAGTCATCTCAAGTTATACAGATAAAAGTGGTGTCGGTTATGATTAAAAGACTTTGAAATGAACGATAGTTTGACACATTTAGAAAAAGTAATTGAATAGATTTATCAGTAATAAGTAACATAAGACTGATAATGAACAATTTGAATGGTGAGGTTCCTACTACTGCAAGATTTGATAATCTTTTGAAACGAATGGTAATTGGCTATTTAGTGATGGAATGGAATGTTTGCGAAACAAAATTGTAATGGAAAATATAGAAAAAAAAGAAGCTGAAATGAAGTTTATAGAAAGTGGTGAAAATATGTTTAATGCGGTGTAAACTGAAGTAAGGCACAGTTGTTAAACTCTGCTTGTGTTTTCAATTCAAAGCATCTGATCTCTAATGACCGTGAGTAGCTTAAAGTCTATAAACAATCAGAGAATAAGTTGATCAGTAAATTGACACTTGTTTTCGTTGAGTTTCATTCATTTTCAACTAAGCAAGTGAATATGAGAAAATGATAATATATTCACTAGTTAATTTTTCAAAATAGATTAATTCATATGAGTACACAGAATCTGTCTAGTTCTTACGATAATATATATATATATATATATATATATATATATATTTTACTTTTACTTCATTAATTTTTGTTTTTTTTCCGATTGAAATAAAATCCTTGCATTAAATCCAGTATTCAAACAAAATACAACTTGAATTATTGACAAGTGTTTCTTCTATTTTTTAAAATCTTATTCCATTACATAAAATTACAGATCACGCTATATATGATGAGAACATGAACTATGAATCTGCCGGCATAATTTTTATGATGATTTTGATATTACGAGACTAATATTTCTTTTGCCAAATTCGGGAAATCTTTCAACATATGAGCACAAATATATAAACAAATTAAACCAACAAAATGTTTTCTCTCTCGAACATTCTCCCATTTCTATACTTTTATCCTTCATTCTCTCTCTCCATCAATGCGTATGTGTTTGTTTTAAACGAAAAATAATAGAATATAATAAAGAACAAGATTTACTAAGTTGTTTTACAGCTTCCTTATTTAGTCGATTCTGAATTTGACTCTTAAAGTCCAAAAAATAACAAGAACGAAAGGATTAGCTAAACATGACCGAGTAATATGATGGAACTAAGCAAAAATCGAATGATATTTACACTGACGTACCAAAAGTCATGGGTTAGGTGTCGAGAATAGCGTAGAACTCACACTAGCCGGACGAAGAGCAACAATTCGGCATAGCATTGAATCCATAAGTTTATTCTAAATTAAGTTAATATTTCACCGGTGTAAGTGTATGACGTTATGGAGTCTTCAATACAAGGTCGGGTTGAAAAATTGCAATAACATTTTTATAATTTATTTTACTTTAAAATTTAAAAATGTTATTATTGTTCTTTTCTGTTCACTCTTCTGTCGGTTATTTTATTTACTTATTTTTGTTTTCTTATATCGGCTTATTTCATCATCGCATCAGGTATTTAGAGACCATGATAAGAAATACAAGTTAGAATCTTACAGGAATCTTATTTTTTTATTTCCAGTTTATGTTGCCTAATGACGGAGTTACGCTAAAAGCAACATAAATAAGATGAAAAAATATTGGTAAAAAAAGAATAATCATTGACAACGCATCGTATAAAAATTCGAATGATAAATAAAATATTAAAGTCTCTACAAATCTTCAAATTCTCACCGGGCAACACGGTAACTGATTTTTTTTCTTTCCTTATTTTGCCTTCTACAGTGAGTGTGTGTAGTGAATTTAACAAATTTTCGTACACATACAATTTTTTTATTTATTGTATTTCCAATTAATTTATAAGCATACTTTTCATATAATTAACTGTAAACAGATGCATAATAACTAAATATACATAGAAAACAGACAAAAAATTGATTTAATAGAAATAAATCCCATTTATCCATTTTAATAGGTGAAAAAAGTATTCGTACAATACAAAATATATAAATATATAATCTTCATTTAATCTCATCGAAGATCTTGAAGAAATCTTCTGTGTTCTTCTTTGGTTTTCAACAGTTTTGAGTTATTTTATATACGTTGCAATGAATGCAAATGGAATATTCAGGTTGTCTGAGATTTTGCTGTAATTTTTACTTTCTTTCCAGAGCTTAACAATCTTTTTGCGAATTTGTCAATTCTTTACCTCTATCCATGATGAAAAACCTTGCACGAATATCAGTTACAGAAAAATATTTATATTTTTAGGTATTATTTGTGTTACTTGATAACATTATAAAAATCATTCTAGAATATTCCACTTGAATAATCTAAAGTATTAAATCAATTTAAAAGTTTATAAATCAAAATTTGTTTTCTAGAAATACTTTTTTTCTATATTAACAATAAATGGAAATTTCTATTAAATGATTTTTTCTGTCTTATGTAAATATTTAGTTATTATGCATCTAATTACAGTTAATTATATGAAAAGTATTTTTTATCCATTAGTTGGAAAAACAATAAATTAAAAAATGTTTGAGTACGAAAATATTTTTTTATCTGGACACACACACAAACACACATATATATATATATATATATATATATATATATATATATATATATATTATAAATAGAAGAAAAAAATTTTCACTGAGCTGACATGTTACCTAAGATGATCCAAAAGAAACTTGTTGATTAAGAGCAAAATATAATCATCAAAGGAATATCAAAAGTTAAATTAACTTCATTCTTAGATTGTTCACTGAAGAGAGTTGAAATATTGAATATATATATATATATATATATATATATATATATATCTAAGATCTTTCGGTAGAAGTCTCCAGAAGAGCTTTTTCAGTACGAGAATATGTTTTAGTTACAGGAGATGATCGTACGATGGTTATGCTACCGCCAACACAGATTATTGCACCTGTCTAAATTATCCTAATTTCACCTAATTTCATTTTTTTATTGGAGAAAAACATGTTGCTTTTTTTACTTACAAATTACATTTTGTATATATATAAATCATTTAAAAGAAAACCTTACAGAACTATTATGGTGAATAGATAGAACATCTTTTTGGATCGATCTTAACATTATTAAAGACAATACGATCATGATCTTGGTTGGACAGTAAAGAGAAATGATAGCCAGAATTGGAGGACTATTAAAAACAATAGGATTTTTAAATTTGGACATTAAAAAGAATCAACGACTTTTGATTTGGACTTAGAAAGGATTTTTAGAATATGGAGGAGGATAATAGGAGGAGGTTGAAAGATAAATAAATGAAAATATGTAGCGGAAAAGAAATGAACACTGATTAAACAGGACAAAGGGGGGTAATTATGAAGAAAAAGATATATTGAAGAAGAAATTTAATTATTGGAAGGGTGAGATAGATGAATCCTTTATTCAAGAGGAGGATTCCCGAAGAAGTGAATAAAGGAGGAGGTTTAAATTTAAGAAGAGACTGGGTTTGACAAGAAGAAGAAGAAGAAGAAGAAGAAGACAGAAGAAGAAGAAGATATAACAATCAATCAGGAGAACAGAAATATTAGATGAAAAATAAAAGAAAAAGAAGAGGAAAGTTAGAAAAGGATGAGGAGGTTCTTTTTCTGATCTAGGAGGATGAGAAGAAAAAGTTTTTCAAAACTAGAGGATTTAAAAAATAGAGAAAAGCTTTTTCTCCATGGAGAAAAATGAAACTCAGAAAAGAAGCATAAAAAAGGTTACTTAATATTTATAGACAAACCTTTTCCTTAGAGAAGAAGAAAAAGAAGAAAACAAAAAAAAAAAGAATTGACAAGAAGAAGAAGAAGAAGTTTTGAAATTTCAGAATTAAATTTATATTTTCCATTGACTTTTCATAATAAAAATGGGTTTCACATTCACTGGGTTGATTATCATTTCTTGTAATTTATCCAGCTGTGAACAAGAGCGATTTTTATTTCATTGAAAAAGACATTTGAAAATTTTCCAGATTGTCAAATATTTCTGAACTAAGATCACAAAGTTTATAATTAACAAGATGTACATTACGTGACCTGATTTTTTTCAAATTCATCAATATTTACATTTTGATTTAATTTTGTTGAAGATTTTCCTACCTTAACCTGATTTAAGAACATTATTTGAACATTTATAAAATAGGTGCCTACCTGACCCTTACGAAGTTTTCCCATTTTCTAATGGATCACACCAGAAAAACGAAGTGAGCATTTCATAATTTATGACAGTCTTATGTTTGAGAGCCATTTCTTCAAACAAATTCAATGGATAAATTCATGTCGGGTGTCATTTATATTTAATTTCTAAACTGGAGAGGATCAAAACTGTAATTGATCAAAGAAAGGCATTTAACATTTAAAATTGGCCACCATGTCAAAACCTTGGAGATGAAGAGGGCAGTATCATTCTTACCTGAGAGAGAGAGACTGAGAGAGAAGTGCAAATATAAGACAGAAAAGACTCTGAGGCAAGAGAGAAACCCGTTGTCTTTCTATTGGCTTTGAAAGCAATGGAAATTTCATTTAAATCTGAAAGTTTGACTAGAAGAAGAAAGAGAAAAGGATAGAAAATGTTTAAGAAAAGGGAATAAAGAAGTGAAGATCCATGACAGAGAAAGAGTTCTCCTGTTTTTGTTTTTTGAGGTGAAAATTGCGAAGATTTTTCAACAGATGAACATAAGAGAAAAAGCGAGATGTTTATTAGAGAAAGTTAAAGAAGTGGGTGAGAAAGAAGTGTAGGAGATAATTTTAAAAAGAGAGAGATTTAGAGAGAGAGAGAGAGATCACATATAATAGCCTTTACATCAGCTCCCAAATATATCTTACTTATATCCAGACGTAGTTTCTCAATTTGTTCAAATAAAAATCGGATGTTAATTTTTGTTGTTATTTTCTAAGAAAATTTGGACCCCATTGAGACCACCAAGGATATCCTCAACTATTTGAGCAAGTACGCAATTGTTCCACAATTTACCAACAGTATTTTCCATGATATAGCAACATCTTTTTGATATATAGTTTCGTAAATTTTGGGAATTAGTCACCCTAACTGACTGTCTATGTACGGTATTTATACATAACAAGTAAAAAGATTTTAAGATTAAAAGCCGACTTTTCCATCATCCTTCGCATTCATTCCGAGGGTTTTTGAAAATCTTTTATTCATCTTTATATACAATGTCCGTGATCTTACCTTATCATAGTACCCAAAAGCATGCAAAAAAATATGTTAATTTTTTATTCCGCTAAGTTTATACCTTTTTTTTTCCTTTTTTTTTAAAAAATTGTTGACTCAGTTATTTTCTTGTAAACATAAAAGACCCTCATAGAATTTCCAAATATCGGATGATTTCGGTTTACCCCACATATCGTCTCGATTCGTAGGTATTCTGCAAAAACTCGAATGGTCCATGACATGAACAGAAGAGAAAAAAGATGAAAAATAAAAGCTTCCTGAAAAATGATAAAACGAACCATTTTTCAATATTAAAAATAAATGTTTTTATGAAATTTTTCGCTTTTTTCGGCCTTAGTATGTTGAAATTTTGTTAAAAATCTTCTACTTTGTTTAACGAACAAAACTTCAATACCACCATTTTTTTAAATTTTTGAAAAATGTGTCTCACAACACGTTTAAAATTCGTTTAAAAATTAAGGACAGTATTTCAAAAGAAGAAGTGAGTTAGAAAATCCCAAGTTTGAATAAATAGCTTTTGAAAGAAACTTTTGTTGTCTTCGAAAAAAAATTTTTTGTAAAACAAATGCGCTGGCTAAACATCGAAACAATTGAGATCTGGTGATGATCACTTTCTTAAATTATTAGAGTGACGTGAGATAAAATATATATTCCCCATTATTCTTAAGTGAGAAAGGCTTCATCCATCTCTCTTTCTTCTCTTTTCTCTCATTTTTTAAGCGGACTTTCTTAATTTTTCTAATTCTCTCATTCTTTTGCATCTTTGCCATTCCATTTTTTTTTGCTTATTACTATATAATATTGGTTTGTTGATTCACTATGGAGAAGAAATATAAAAGAATTAAAAAATTAAGATACAAAAGAAACTGCTGACGTTTTTTTTTTTTTTGAAAACGAAAGGCGAAAGGGGAAGATTTAAAAAGAAAGGCGAAGGAGTTTTAATTTTTAAATAACACTCGTTGTTACTTTTCAATGCCAACGAATAATCTGTAAATATATATTTTCTTAATAACAACATTCGTTAAGTTCTACAATCGCAGATTTAATTTTAGAAGAATTAGTTGAACAAAAATATGTCAGAAAGGCCAAATAATTGTTTTAATAATTCATTTTTCATCGAAATATCTTTTTGAACAATAAAATTAAATAGTTATTTTTGTTTTATTGAGTTTTGTAATGTTAGAGACTTCAGAGACGATTTTAGGTAGTAACAGTGGTCCAACTATAAAAAAAAACAAAACATGATTTGGTTTCCTCAAAGCATTATGCTTTTAACTAATAATAATCGCGGTTAATTTAATTCAAAATTGAAATATAGAGTTTTTGCAATTAGTTAGAGGTGGGGTAATACAAATCAAAAATATTTCTGCCATGACTTCAGTGGCGTAGCTAGAGTAAACGTCATCCGGGGCGGTCTGCTCAAATGTCACCACAATGACCCCGATTCACCCTATGCTGAATGGTTAGCTGTAGCTAAATTTTCATACATGCTCTACCTCTACTTTACTCTACTGACCGGTACGTTACTGTTTACATGTATGATCCAAGACAAAATCCAATACCACAAAATAATCAGTTCAAATCAAAAGATTTTTAAAATGCAACTGTTCACTTTCAGAACAACTAAATACAAAACACGGCAATACACAAAAGAATGACATTCGATACTATGGTCTTAGAATGAATGTTTTCTTGTTTTCATTGTAGCAAACTGGTCAATGACATCGTCAAAATCTGTTTGTCTTGTAAGCTCATTTTCAATGGACAGCACAGCCAGATCCGACAGTCTCGACTGGCTCATGGTTGACGTAATTTTCTGTTGCTAATTTTCCGGTGTCCAATTTTCCGTTGCATCATCATTGCATTCCGTTGCATTACCATTTAATTATCAATGATGTTTGAAAGTATTTTTCATGACAAAAATGTTCTATTTAATTTTTAAGCATTTTTCGGAACATTGTAAATCAACTGCATTCTTTTAAAGGTTACCTAGAGAATTTATGCAAAGTTTATTTTTTTGTTTTTCTTTTTATACAAGTAAAATAAATTTACGTCGTATTTTGATGTTATTATGATTTTAGTTTTAGTGATAATTTAAAAAACAATAAATATTTATCATTAGTACCAATAATGGAAAATTAAGTTAAAAATTTAAAAGAATCGTTTTTGGAATCGGAAAATAGGCACAAATTTTTCCGATTCCGATACCCACCCCCAAAAAGTTCCGATTTTTCCGATTCTCGATTCCGATTCCGATTAATCGTCCCAACACTAGTAGATATATTCAAAAGTATATCGCTCACTCAATGGAAAATTGTATCTCAGCGAATTGATACACAGGCAAGACTGAAATTGTTGCACTTTTGGCTTCGTATTTCGCTTTGTTGTTATTAATGATGCAGAGTTAAAACACCATATCATCCGATAAAAATAAAATGTTACAACAATGTCTCTTGTTAGTAACCAAGATTGTAGCAACTGAAACACATGAAAGCTGAAAACATTGCTATTTTTCTTACTCACAAATTTTCCGACAAATTATTAGAAAATTTCTGACGGGGGCACGAAACTGGGGGGTCATAAATTATTTCTGGGGCGGGGGGTCATATGCCCGCCTGTGAAACCCTGTCTCCACTACTGCTTTCAGACTATTTTTGGCACCTTAGCCTGGTTGAAAAATTTTGTTTTGTTTCACCCCTCCTGTGCTGGCACCCGGGGCAGTCCGCCCACCTCGCCCCACTTAGCTACGCCACTGCATGACTTTAGTAAAAAAAAAAGATATTTATAAGTTCCATCATTTGTGAATAGTTTCTGAAAGTTTCACTAAAATCCGACAATTATTTTTATTTTTGCAAGATTTTCCAAATTAATGTGTGTCATACAGGAAAAAAACACACCAAAATTTTATATGTTATTTTATTGGTTCGGTTGATACAAAGAGAAACAAGGTTTTTTTTAATCAAAATTTACAATGTTCTAAAAAGAAGGAAAATTTTTTTTTCAATAATTAAAAAATACTTTGATCTTTCCTCTCAATAATAACATAAGCATTTAGATGCTAAAATTTTTTTTTGTCAATTTTGTTGTCTTTTTCATCATGATGCTCTGTTTTTAGCAATCTCATGAAGGTGCCTATATTTCTGGACAGGCTGCTAATATAACACTTAACTCCATAATGAAATGTTTCAAAGTGCAAATTGTTACAAATTTTCAACATAAAGTGAGGAATATCATCAATAGATTTTGATAATTGAACAGTTAAAATATTTTCATCCAAAAATGCTACAACTGGACATATACAGTCTTTTTTGTTGTTAAGCAGACTTTCTTTCAAATTTGTATAATTTTATCTAATTCTAAAAAAGCATTAAGTTCATCAGCAATTTGATTTCTAACAGTACTGGAGGTTTTTTTTTATTCCTTTGAACAGCTGAGGGTGTTGGTATTTGACTACTTGGCACACCTGGCCATAAAGATGGTGGATTTTTTGGACGGATTTTTCCATTAACTTTTATGGTATCAAAATTTGAAGGCCAATGTTGTTTACTTTAAAACTTTATATTAAATTTAAAAACATTCATAAGTAGCCTTTCCTTTAGTTTGGTTATTTTAATACGCTTTAAACTATATAAATAGGAATATATATAACTCTTTTTTTTTTTACCTTAAAGTAAAACAATTAAAAGTAAAGTAAAAATAATGCATTTTGTCCTTTAACAACAATATCAGAAAAATATTAAAATAAATATGATAAATAAAATGGTATTATTATACTTGTCTTGTAAAATAAATTTTGTAGTCAAAAGGCGTAAAAAAGGAGACCTTTCTAAAAAAAAAAAAATAATTAAAATATTGACATTAACTGCATAAATTTACTAATGTTATTTTTTTCTTTAATTCTAATAAGTAAAAAAATACTTACAGTTCACCAATTGATAACTAATGTAGTAAAAATAATCATTTATTCTTTAACTTCGGAAACAAAAGCGCGAAGAAATTCGTTTGTTTTGTTTTTTTTTTTACTTTTAATGGAAATGTTGGATAAAGTTTTAATAGAGAAATGGTAATGAACCTTTCTCTATTAAAATTTTATTCAAATTTATTATTCAAACTTAAACTTTTAATAGAAAAATGTTGACTTATGCTAATTTTTTATCATTGTTAAAAACTTGAGAAAATTAAACTTTAATTTCGTTGACGTTATGTTTTCACTCATACTAACAATGTTTTTTTAGCGATATCAAAAATAAATATCAAATTAAGTAATGACATTGAATTTATGAAAAAAAAATTTTAATTCATTTTATAATAAAAATAGTTTTCTTTACGTCTTTGAAGAAACTAAATTAAATTCTGTTCAAATTTGTTAAACGTTGTTTTGTTTTGCTTCTTAAAATAACACAAATTACTCAAAAAGAATTGCATTTTATCAATAAATAATTCTTTAAACTTTAATCAAAAAATGTTGAACAAACTTTAAGAGGGAAAATGCCAAAAATGAATTAAACTTTAATTTAAAAATGTTAAGGCTTTTTAAATTAAGTAAATCTTTTTTGTGCGAGTAAATTTAAGCACCAAAGTTTACTTTTTACAATTTAAATATAAATAATGTATGGACTCAAACTAAAATAATCAAATATACTTACTTCAAATAAATAAGTTAAATGATATTCCAACCAAAGGTAAAATTAAAAGAATCCTTTGAATTTCTCGAGCCAACAACATAAGAGTACACAGTACGCAGCAGTTCGCTCAAACTGAAACTAAAACGATCTAATTGTCAGCCGGCCTCCAGTCTATCGAGGTAGCGGCGTTACGCAGAGGCCTGTTAATATAGAACGCCATGTTATTGACGATAAAATAATTTTAACTGTGCGGACGTAGGCGAAAGTATGATATTGGCATTAATTGACCATTCAGGAGTCAGAGAAATTTCATGTCTCTGTGATTCACTTTTTTTACAGATTTTGTCGATCGCAATGCTGTTACGTAGGAAATGGATTTAGATCACAAATAAAATATTACATTGGAAGTAGAACACTAAAATCTTCTTGCACGAATATCATTTATAGAATGTACGGTTTGTATTTTTTAGGCTAAAAATAAAACATTCTCGAATATTCCACTTGAATAATCTAGAGCAATTTAAAATATTAAAATCTAAAATTTGAATTGTACGAATACTTAATACAATCAATTCGAGGAGGCGCGGCTCGGATTGCGGAATCGGAGAGCTGAGTTCGAATTCCAGTCGAATCCATTACATTCATGTGCTAATACCCTTGGGAAAGGTATGAATCCTATTCTTCTACCCCCCAGCTTGGGTAAATAGCAGGACAGACCTTGGCTGGCAGCTGGTTTGCCGCAGAAAGAAATGGCAACCTACTTCGCGAAAAATCTGCCACGTCGATACATGATCGCCTAAGCATGTATCACGCATGGCAAATAACTGTGATACAATTAATTATATGAAAAGTATGTTTATTCATTAGTTGGAAATACAGTAAATTAAAAATTTGTGTGTGTTTCTTGTTGTATATTATATATTATATATATATATATATATATATATATATATATATATACATATATATATATATATATATATATATATATATATATATATATATATATATATATATATATATATATAATTATTGATTAGGTCAACCTAATCAATATAAACAAAACACGAATGAAAGGTTTTATTTATAACAGGACAAAAACAAATTATTCTTAGTATTGCTTCATTTTATTTAGGATTTCATTTCTTGTCATATATATATATATATATATATATATATATATATATATATATATATGCATAATTATTGATTAGGTTGAGAAAGGTTTTATTTATAACAGGCCAAAAACAAATTATTCTTAGTATTGCTTCTTTTTATTTAGGATTTCATTTCTTGTTTCATGCGGTTACGAGTAAAAAAAAAGTGATGAGAAAATATAAAGAAATGAAAATCAAAAATAGCAAGTAAATTTAGACGAGATAAATGCATTTAGTGCATAGAAAAATGAGAAAAATGTTAGATAATCAATCACCCTAAGTACAATTAAAAAATATTAATCTTCCAAATTCTTCGATGGATCAGCAATGACTTGAAATATTTCATTCTAAAAAGGTACAAAAATCAATAACTATAGCAGAAAATATATACAGTATATGCGTCTTTTTTGGTTGTTTGTTTGTTTGTTTATATATTTGTGTGTGTAAATTTGAATTCATTTTTTTTATATATTTGATTTTTATATCTCATACAAAGTTTAATTTCTTTGAGTTATAAAGAAAAACTTGATATAATATATTATTGGATTGTGAATGCTGCTTGGGTTTATGCGTTGAGGTTATGAAATGTAATTGCGTGTTCTAAGTGCATTTATCTATTATATTTTAAATGATTCAAGAAAAAAAACAACGAGACTCCAATTGTGCATAAACAATAAAATATGTATTGAAACAATAACATACAAAACAATCATGCAATGGTGTGTCGTAATTAAGGGAGAAAAAGTTGCTCCCCTTCCACTATATTCCGATTAAGTAAAAATGCTCAGGATTCTATGTTGAATAGAGTCTGGTGTTAGAATAGAATTGCAGTTAATTAAGAAGTGTGTTGTTTTGAGTAAGAGAGAGTTCTGGTTCATAGTCACAGAGAGGAAGAATATGTGTAATGTGATATAAAAATCTGTGTCTGTGTGTGCGTTGTGAGTAAAGTCGTGGATTTGAGGAGACAGGCGTAATAGCTGGACTCTACTAACGACTTGCGAGAAAGTCGGTAAGAGTTGTTGGCAATGATCTTTAACGTCTGACCGCACTGTTTAGACGGGAGCTCTTGAAGATAACATCTTGGCAACAAGGAAAAAGATGAATGAAGAGAAACACGAGAGAGCTTATTCGTGTTTTGTTTATATAAGGCTGTGTATCATGTGGTAGGCTCTGAAGTTTGTTCGCGGGAAAATTATTCCTCGCGTACCGGCGATTCGATTGGTCGGAATTGACCAATCAGCAAGCTAGTTTTGAGGAGATTAGCCAATGAATGCTTGTCGTATGATCTGCATGTATGTATGATGATCGCTACAGGATATAACGTTTAAATTCACTATTTTTGTTTCGTTTTTAACTGGAATCATCAAATGACTCAATGCTCCAGTAAACTTTCAAAATTAATACAGCAAATCAGCTGAACAAAATAAAGTAAGAATCATAACGAAAAAAGTGACAGTTTCATCACAAAAAATGCTTCTTAAGTGTAAATGAACGGACATATATATTCTATTATTTGCGAGCGGGGAAGGGTAATCGACATTTCTGTCCTAAGGGAAATAACTCAGATTAAAATGAATAAGTCACACCCCGTTAAAATTACGTGTTGACACGTTGTATAGTGAAAATCGGTTTATGTATTTTCTTTTATAGGTGAAAATAATTTCTTTTTAGAAAAATCGCTATTTCATTCAGAATTGAACCGTGTATTTTACAAAGTTGCTGTAACAGAAAAATAACAGGAAGCAAATTAGTGTCTTTAATCTATGGCTGCTGAGTGGCTCGATCTTCATGAAATAAATTTTTATAACTAAGACAAAAAAAATATATAATAATGCATAATTTCTCATCTGTTAATAAACACCAGTTTTCTTCACCTTCATGTCTGTTGTATTTAGTGGCACTGATCAAAGGAATGGGATTAGGCACCTCCACTTTTCGGTGAAAAACAACATAGCATGATGAAAAAAGGCCTCAAACTTAATAAAAGCAAAGTTTTATCATCATTTGTATTATTATTAAGAGGAATGACCAAATTATTTTTTAATTATTTAAAAAAATTTTTAAAACTTTCTAGCATGTTCGAAATTTTGTTTAAAAATCCTGTTTTTTTTTACGCCAGCGACAGAAGTAATTTTACAATTAAGTGTTTTGCGCTTTTTTTTCCGGTGAAAAACATTGATTTGGAAATTCTTGCAAAAATCAAATAATTGTCGGATTTTAATTAAACTTGAAAATTTTTTTCATATGTTAAACTTTCATGAAATTTCGCGAAATTAAATTTTCTTTCAAAAATTGTTTTATTATTTAAAAGTAGGATGTAAATCATCCAATTTTTTCTTCAAACTTTTATTATTTTTACTGAAAATCTACTCCCAATGGTAAATTTTTAAAAAATGCAATAAAACTATGACATTATTTAATTAGAAAACCTTTTAATTGCTTTTGCAAATAGGTTATATAAAGGACATTACTGGTTTAAAAGAAAAAAAAAATTTAATGAATTTTTACAAGAATGTTTTCAATTTTTAATTATCATAATTTATAATAATTTAAAAATCGTTTAAAATTCTGCATTCTGGTGATATTGTAATTAAGTGAAAACTATAAATAAATAAAGATATAAAGAAAGGACTATGCAACAGGGCTACGAAAGTTCAACGAACATTTCATACCCTAACGTAATGTAATGTTCGTGCACAACTGCATGAGGGAACAAAGAGGGGAAGAAACTATAGAAGAGTATATATTAAAGCTCTCTATGAATTGTCGGGTGATGCACATTAGACGAAGAACTCTCTGAAATGTTCCATCTCCAGTCTCATCTCACATATAAGACGGCTATTTCTCGCCAGCACGAAGTAGTGAAGCTACAGCTTGAACAGCATAGGGGCACACGCCATAGCAGGGTTGACAGGGTACACCAGAATACTAGCAGTCAGCGATCAAGCAAGAGTGGGAGTCAGCATCATTTAGCAACTAGAAATACCAGCAGAATGCCTGTGGCTGGTGTGGAGCATCCCGCACCAAAAGAAAAAAAACCAGGACGAATACGGCCGACGTGCAGGAAGCTGACATACAGACCGAGTCATTCCCCAAGTAAGAGCAAAAGAAATGGGAACAGATTTCTTCATTGATGCAGCGACATCCAACATGGCTGGTAGACCTTAATCTTAAAGCCAATTTCAAAATTGACACAGCAGTTGATGACAACATAATCAAAAAATAAACCTAGACCTCCTTGGGAAGCTAAAGCTTTCTCAAGGTGAAAATATCACCCTGTCCATCATGAAAGGGCACCTAGATGCCCTAGGAAAATTTAAGACTAAACTGGATGGGAAGATATACGTCACCATGAATAACATCAACCGCGAGGTTGATAATCTACTTAGCCGAACTACGTTGACTGCTCTAGGGCTGGTTAAAAGAATGAACAGCAACGCCTTCCGCGTCAAGTACAAGCCAGTAAACTCTAGGAGGAGACAATTCTCCAAGAGAAGGTAAGAAAAAACTCCAAACTTGAGCACGAACTTTCCTCCACTGTCTACTGTCTGAAGCCGCTAAACGAGAAATGAGGCAGGATAGAAATGGGGTCCGCAGCAATCCACAGAGTTCCGGAAAGTGAAGGAAACATTTACAACAACACCAATTCTTGCTTACTTCGAACTTACTAGGTAAACCATTGACAAAGCTAACAGAAAAATATTGCCTTGTAGCAGTGTGTGCTTGCGAACGTTTGAACAGATATCTGTGGGGACTAGAGAGCTTTCCTTTCTACAGGGACCACAAACCACTCGTTCCACTCACCAACTCCAAAGTTCTGTCAGAAATATCAATGCAATGTAAGCATGCACATTCGACTGATGAGTGCTGAGAACACCCAAGCATAACAGATCCTCGGTTGTCTATAAACGAATGAAGCCATGAATACACTGGTCAACAAATAAATAATACGTTCAGCAGACAGTTACACTGAATTATATGAACGCTATTAAATGATGAACATAATTCAGTGTTTCAACAGCCATGTCTAATTTGATCTTGTTCTTCTAGTAGCAAAACAGTCGAAATACAACTCGGATAGTTTCAATTTTCGATGCTGAGTTCTTACTTTATTCAAGTTCGTTGAAGAGAGAATGTGCCAGTAAACAAGATGTGGTTTCTTCTTCAGTTAAACAAGGGACTCATTTCGTCTACCTCCAACTGCGGAAAAAGGGGGTAAATATTTTCAACACCTTATTTCTGCTGCTTTTGATTCCACTGAAGGCAGACGTATTGTCCATGTTTTCTTAGATAAAACCACTTAATCATGTGTATGCATATAATCTGATTATATGCTCTCATTTGACCACGTATCCAAATATGACCTAATCGGTTGAGATCAAGATATGGGTTTGAATATATTACATTTTATCGGTGTGGGTGTATTTTTATAAAAATAGATATTTCCGATACATATACGAAGAAAACTTCATAGGCTGACTAATAAGAAGTGATGCAAGAGTTGGGAAATCTTGCATGCATTAATTTCAACTCTTCATATTAATAAATACATTGTTTTTTTTTCCAGATAAACTGACTTCTGACTGTTCACAGAAGACTGTTCATCCTGTTGGTAAAAGTCATCAGCAGCAAAGATGACGTCATCATCATTGCGATACTGGTTCACATCCAAGTGTTTTTTTCATGTTCGGGAACAGATGATAATCAAATCAGGAGAATATGGAGAGTGATCAACCAATTGAAAGTATAGTCACATACAGCAGCCATTGAAATCAAGGACTTGTGTACTAGAACAAGATCCTGATGAAAGCCAAGGCTTATAAGCTTATATTTGTGCGTGAGAAAGTCAAAATGCTTATCTGTATGTCAATGACATTTCCTCTTATCTTTGTATAAGAATCTACTTTACACATCCATATACTGTTTATGGATACTTGTGGGTATCTAAGAGAAGAAATCATTCTGATCACTCCTGTGTATTTAAATGTTCATTCATTCACCACAAAATTACATATCCACAGTGCAAACAAATATTCCAGAAAATGACGTAACTTTATGAATCCAAGAGTTGGTAATTAATCATTTCGACTCGTATCATGAATGAATGATGTTCGTATCGATGGAAAAAAAAACTTTAAATTATTAATTGATGATATCTGCTGGTATCAATTGATAACGCCCACCGTTTAAGGGTTAAGGAAAAAGTTACTAACAGTGAATTAATCAAATTTTTTTAAAAGCCTTCAAAGATTTACAAATATATATTAGGTAGAATCACACTATTCGGAAGAACTAATAAAAGATAAATAGTACACACTGTGCCAAAGCATCTCCGAATAGCTCTCTTACACGAATTTTAACATCCCCGGGATGATGACCGTGTTTAAACATAAGACTCATCGGAAAGTCAAGATTTAATTAAAAGTTTCCTTCTCTAAGATTGGTTACCATTCAGGGAAAGATAGTTTAATCTACTCTGTTATTTAACCCATGATAGGAGAAATGTCGGCAAGAACTGAACGAAACAGATTTGATAAAAAATTGCACTCGTCTCGCCAAATGCACTTTTCGAGCCAATAAAATTCGAACGAGAGCTTTCGTTATGCTAAAGCGAGTGAACAAATATGGATTAAATCTTTCTCTTCATAGGGTTGCAACAACCGCATAAAAATATGAATTAGATCACGTTCTTCAAATAATTGCAAATAACCGCAAACGAATATGAATGAAATCTTTCTCTTCAATCTCTAGCTAATTTCCGCATGCAAATATGAATTAAAACTTCCTTTTCAAACAGTTGTCAATACTCGCATACACATTTGAATTAAATCTTTTTTTCAAACCCAGACAAATACTCGCATACAACTATTAATTAAATTTTCCTCTTCAAACACTCTGCTAATACCTGCATACAATTATAAATTAAATGCTTTTTTTCAAACACTTTCATATAATCTCATACAAATGAAAATTAAATCATTTTATTGAGACGCAAATAACGGCATGCAAAACAAGAAATTAAACTTTCTCTTCAAACAACTGCAAATACCCGCAATACAAATATGTAACAAATATTTCTCTACAAACACTTACTGTTAAGTGGTCAACCCCTTTTTTATACAAGTGGACTCGCCTAGTGTGTACTTGTACTGCTGCCGGTGAATACCCGGAAGCAAGGAAATCAGAGAGTGACAGTGATACACTGAGACGGTGATAGAGTGAGAGTGTGAGGTAACCGCTTTGTAGGAGTCACAGTTGCGAGCACGTAGACTCAGAAGGAAGTCATACTTCGATACTGAATTTCCCAGACAGTATATATATATTATTATTGCTACTAACCGCATTTCTGGATCTACTAACCGTATTACCAATTGTATTATTACGTCAATACATTTATTTGCTATATTTCATTCCTGCGTTTGTCATTCATTTGAGACCGGATTTCATCCCAGAATCCACAACACTTACAAACAACCGCATTCTCTTCAAACACTTGTAAGCACCCGCTTACAAATATGAAGTAAATCTTTCTTTTAAATCACTTTCAAATACCTGCATACAAATATAAATAAAATATTCTCTAAGATGGCAATCAAACAATAGCTAATGGTCGTATTTAGGGCTGAAGAGAAGTCCGCAAAAGTTCAATTTAAATTATAAACAATGAATTGAATAGACGTATATGTAATTAAGAGTTTGTCAGTAAATAAACCTTCACTTTTTCTTTCTTTTTTTTTTATATCTCTACTTCCAAATTAGACTCACAAAAGCATTCATGATAAAGATTAAAACAGGATAAAATACCGAATTCTTTTGGAAGCAACATCTTTTAATCATGTAGAATTCTATCAGTCGAAATCACTCGATTCCAAAGTTACATCTTGATGGTTAATGCTCTGTTCAAAAATCAAAATAAGGTTATTATTTCTCTTTGTTGTTCACCTCACCTTTCCCCGTTTACTGCCTTCCATCTTTGTCTCTTTCTTTCATATTCTTCGCTTTCTTCCGGAACGACGTGACTGACAACTAACTAGATTGTTTAGCTGGCCTTAAGTTTCGAGGCTTTTGCAGACGAGAGTGGGTTTAAAAGCAATGACAACCCCTAAAGCTCAAAGTGCGCTGACATTGACCATTGAATAAATCGTTCCATATTTTCGACTTCTTTAATGCTCCGATGTATAGAGGTGGTCAACTCTGTAAATTGCAAGTATCTTTTTATCAAATACTTTGTGGACTTCTATATTTTCTCTCTTACAATAAGTTGATGATATTTTTAATTTTTGACAACCAAAATATGCTTTTAAAAATAAATAAATATGAAAAAAAAAAGATGAATAAAAATGTTTATTGTGTTTACAAAATCGTTATCTTTTAAAACTATTCAAAAGATCAAGAGACTTTTAAAACAGTAAATAAAAAGATATAAAGAAGACAAGAAACTAACAAAATTTCCGATATTTTGTGAAGTCAACAGAGATAGATAGATAGATAGATAGATAAATAGAGAGAGAGATAGAGAGATAGATATGGGGAGAGAGGTAAGACAGCGGCATGATCAATGATTTATTCAGTGTAATATCCACATTTTTGTTATTTTTAATACAAAGTCTCACTTAGTTTCTTAATACATAACTTTCAATGAAAACTCTTTATTTTATTCATGAGTGTAACTCTGTTCTAATGCATTGTTTGCTTCAGCACTTACTAGCTTCAAACATACAACCTTTTGATTTTCTATGACCTTGAACTTATGTATCCAAAAACTGCTGGTTTTTTAACGATTTAGTATTGATTTGAAGTCAAAGCCTTGATTTCCGAACAAAAATCAATAGTTTATTCACGATTTTTCACGAACTTTCCCTGTTATATAAGGCTAAATTAGTTTTTCACTTGAAATTTCACATTGCTTTGACAAAGAAGTTAGTAGAACAACATATTCTCAATGAAAGAAAAGATTTTGTTTGTAAAAAGAGTTACTGAATGAGGAATAACCAAAACGGCGGTTTGAAATGAAATGGTAATCTTTATAACATCAACAAAATACAAATACTCGCCAGCGTATTTAGACAGCATATTACGATATTTATTTCTGTGAAATATACAGAAAATGTGGCACAAGGCCCCAAAAAGGGGATGAGAAAAGGACGGTCTTCATCTGTCTTAATTTTAAACTTAGCTAGCCACAAGCACTGACCGAAACATACAAACAATATTCCTAACGCCAAAACAACATATTCTTACTAAACTCTCTTACTACATCCACCATAATACATCATTGTCTCAATGAAACAAAAAAAACCCCAAAAAACTAAATAGTCCCCATATGCAAAAATCGTCGTATGTGGGGTCGGGGGAATAAAAACAACAAATTAAAAAGATTCCCAATGAGTATATACAATATGCATTAATCTACTTACAAGAAACTAAACAAAATCATTGTTACTAATAAAAAAAAAACCGCAATACATTAATATGGCAGAAATATCAGTTCACTGGACGAAGTCAGTACGGGACTAAAAAAATATAAAAAATGCATTCATCCTTAGCACTCACACAGACATGCACTCATCCAGACACGATAACAAAAAACGAAAAACACACACAGGCGAAAAAACGAAAAGCGCCCCGCATCCACCTAACGAGGGAAGGGATGGGGAATTAAAGTTAAGAAAAAATAGGGACAGAAATAAAAGGGTCCAATGAACAAACACATCATAGCTAAGTTTACTGGAAAAAGGAAAAACTAAAGAGTCAACAACAAAACCTACACTAACCTAATTTCGGGATGGGCTGCCCAAGTTCAACCCAGGAAGATCAATATCCGGATGCCTAATCGGCATCAAAATGTCACTCTAGGTCAGCCCCTTCTACTCGGCACAAACGCGCAAGAGTCACCCACAGTTTGCCAAATTCTGATGAGGTGAGCCGCCGCTTTTCCGTCCTAATCTTGACTAAGCTGATGCTTAAAGAATAAGATCTGTTTCAACGTTTCCCAGATTTCCGACTCTGTGATGGGACCCTCGCACCCAACTGCTTCAGCTGCTACAAGACAGGGGAAGTCGGTTAAATAGGTGTCGAGCAGGGCTCAGACCGGGCTACCTGGTGAAAAGTTCCTGAAAGTAATCACGAAAAGCCTTCCGAGACTCCTCTGCGTGCAAGTCAGCGGCTATATTTGTCGCCTCAAAGGACATTCTTTTTAACCTAGCCCTAACTACCAGAGTTTGATCCTTCTTGATAAGCAAGGAGGACAACTCTGCCTTAGCTAAGGCTATTTCCCCACTATCACGAGATTTCACTGCCCGATCTACTATTTGCTAATTGAATCAACGGCTAAAATCAGCAGCAAACATTCTAATTTTGTATTTTAAATCGTCCCACCAGGCATTCCCAACAACCGCCCCGTATCATTAGTAGCAGCTGGCCCCGGAAATCTTGTTCATCAAATAGTGAGCAGTTTAATTTCCAGTATCCAGCCAACCTAACCTTAGGCTTATCTAAGTTTACACGGACCCGGACAAGCCTATGGCCCGAATAAACTATATAATGAAAACTTGGATACCCCAAGAGCCCTACATCGACTCTCCAAACTAAGACTCGGTCGAGGTAGCTAGTAACAACCCCAGTATTCGAGCCGCCACTATTTGTCCAAACTACCTCCCGAGGGTGCTCATTCCGGTACTTATCGACAAGATCAAACTTGTCGATAAAGTCCCGAAATGGTTTCACGTCTCGGTTGTAAGTATCCGAATTTGGCCTTATACGATCTATATCGGGGTCAAGGACAGCATTCCAATCCCCGGCTAAAACTACCCGACGAGATGTTATCAAAAACGGCTCGATTTGCCGAAACAAAGCAGGCCGCTCAGAATGGACATTGGGCGCATATGCCCTAATGAGACGCAGAGCCTTATGATAACATCCAGCACGCAAAGCTTGCCCGCCGGATCTGCGAAGACAAGAGTACACGCAGCCTTCAAAGACTTGATCACTAGCTCAAGAGACACCTCTCGAACGACCATCAAAACATGTTGAATAGTGGGAGAACCCTCTAGACAGAATGTCCTCATAATCATGAGTAGAAAAACAGGTCTCTTTTACACAACAAACATTCACTCCGAGACGCTGAAGGTCACGAAGGAGCCTCGCCCTGCGAGACTCCGCGCTCAGGCTTCGGACATTCAGACTAGCTAACAGGAGAACCATAATAAAACCGATTAGTGTTGCTCTCCTGCATTAAACATGGACGGGGAAAGGACACCAACGGCCTCTCCCATCGAACACGTTCCCATCTCAGTTTTGATGGTGCCGTCGGGCGACAGGCCGCCAATGTCCAGATGGAAAGTTAATTTTAACGCTCTATACAGGGAGGGGTGAACAAAAAGCGGGAACCTCCCTGAACAAAATGATTGTAATTTTTTCACTGTGTCATTATCGAAACAGGCTATGGGCGGAAACATGCCGAAGACTTCATTAGCCTCCGCAATCATGACCCAAATTTGTTGACTGGCTTCGCCCCCTCTGACGACAGTTAAGAACCTTTTAGCTCTG
This sequence comes from Acanthosepion pharaonis, assembly GCA_903632075.3. NCBI lineage: Eukaryota > Metazoa > Mollusca > Cephalopoda > Sepiida > Sepiidae > Acanthosepion > Acanthosepion pharaonis. The sequence goes on from CAHIKZ030001873.1 coordinate 33,140, forward strand.
AAGAAATTTCTAGGGTCCTCGATGTCAAGGTTGTTAATCTTCCTGAAATTAACTAGGGATTTAATGTTCCTCATTTTTTTAGAATATAGTAAGGCCTTGTCTTCTAGTTGTTTAGAGACTCGGCACACGTCTTCCCCTGTGTTAAATATGGTTTGGATTTTTTTATGTGATGAAAACTATATATTTTCTGGAGATGGGCTTCTTTGCCTCCGGAGTTTTGACAGAGGATTGTTTGGGGCTAATAGCAGTAATCGAAGTTTGTTCTTTGGCAGGTGAAACTCTGATGGGGGCCTTTTTTAATGTTGTCATTTTTGTGGGAGATGGAGATGAGGATTTTAGGACTGGAAGAGGGGTCATGATGTGTTGTTTGGCTGACGGAGAAGACGGTGCCGAGGAGTTGGTGTCAGATTTATTTCCATTATTTTGTTTGAGCGAATCTTTGAGTTGCCGCAATTTTTCTGCTTTCTCATAAGATGGTTCATATTTTTGTTTTTGTTGTAATTTTTCTGAATAGCTGGTCAGGGAGACACCATTAGAACTACTTGAGATGGTGGGACTGTTCGTGTCTTTTCCCGTTGTGGCTTCATTGGGACGAGAACCCGCTGCCCAGAGCTTCCTTTTAGCTTTACCAACAACCTGCCATTTCAACTTTTCCTCCTCCACAAACGCATTAGCGGAGGGCAAAGGCTTTTCGGGGAATGGGGACCGTGAGACAGACCCAACTGGGAATTTTACCACACCGGTCCCGGCTGTTGGCATGACCATTACAGGCGAGACGGAAACAACAGACTCAGCCGAAGGTGGGTTTGGGTCGGTGGGGGCCAGAACTCCAGAGGCCTTCATCTCTGGGCAGGAAGAGGAGAGGTGACCAGACTGTCCACACTTCCAGCAAGCCTGTCTTCGACCAGTTACTATGATCGGCATCTTCTGGCCCTCAACATCCAGGCAGTTCAAAACTCCATCTCCCTGTCAGATCGTCAGAGGACGCACTGAGTATCTGGCCAAATTGGTACAGATAGGCGGCCAAATGCTCCCCGACAATAAACTGAAACGTTGGTCCTACGCCTGCCTTGATATTCGGTCCTCAGTATCAGATCTTTTGTAATAAGGTCCCGAGTGTTCACCGCCTCACAGTCACGGGCATGGGTAACAGTATGTCCAACATGAAGAAGCCTTTGTCTGTGGTGTAATCCCCAGGGACGTCAGTGATTTAATGACGGTGTCTTTTGTGGAGCGACAAATTTTGCGCGAACGTTTGTCCACCACAAAGACCGACACAATTCTTTTCTCAGCCTTCTGTAGTTCCTCAAGATTTGTCAAGAGCCCATCTTTTGTAACAAGATGAGCGTAGCTTTTTGCGTTCTCAAGGAACTCCGTGATGTTGATATTGCATTTAGGTGGGGACGACCAGCAAGAGTGCGTCTCCCCGACCGCTACTTTGTCATCTTTGTTGGAATTGTCTGTTGTCAGACCTTTTTTTTATATTAGCGTCTTGTCTTGTTTCGGTTTCCATAATATTTTCTTTATTTTGGGTACTTTGGCCTGCTTCGGCCTCCATAGTTTCAGCAGGAGTGGGAGAATTTGGGCTCTTTTCCGCTAAAGACTTTTCTTGAAATTTTGGCCCTTATCGGCCACCATACTTGTTGACGATTCATTAGAAATATCCGAAGTTTTATTTTCTTCCGATTGATCGAGTGGCTCAGTCTTTTTTTTTTCTTAGTCCCAAATAAGTTTTTTTTACGTTCTCCTTGGGACCCATTTTTAATACACTTAACGCATTTTTTATATTTTTTTTCTTTTACAAAAATAAAGTACTAAAGAAATAAAAGGATAAACAAATCACTAAAACAAATACAATAAGACAGACGTGCAAAAGACAAAACCTTACGCAAAATACATACAAGAATAAAACGTTGAACTTTAAAAAGGCGGACAAAAATAAATATACAAAACAATCACAAATTTCCTTTAAAAAAGGATTATACAAAAAAAGGACTTAAGGAATAAAAATACACGAAGAAATTCAAACAACAATAAATAATACAGTAATAGGACTAGAAAACCAAAGAAAATACGGAACTAATACGAAACTAACAAATCACAAAAACAAATATGGCCGCTGTAAATACCAAGTCAGCTAGTTAACGAAGAAAAACAAAACGGAAAAATGGACAGATTAGACAAAAATTACAAATACAAGAAAATTAAAACAAATATGTACAGAAAAGATTTAACAATTACAATACAGAAGACTTAACGAATATTTAAAAAGGGAAAACAAAGAACGATATAACACGTAATAACGTAAACAAAGAAAAAATAAAGTCTGACGTAAATAAAAAACGATAAACTCTAGCAGGGGATTACAGAAAATTAAAAAGGAAACGGAAAATATAAAATATTAATTTTAAAATAAAAGAAAATCAAAAACCTAATAAGAAGAAGAATGAGAGGAGAAAAAGGAAAAAAAGAAAAAATGGGGAGGGTAAGAAATTGAAAAAGAAAAAATCAAAAAACTTTTCAAAAATCAGTCAGTTCAAAATTGAAACGTAAGAAAAAAGTATAATACAAAAAAGACTTAACAGAAATGAAATGGAGTTCACAAAATAATCCAGGTAATAGTATCGCAAATATGACGTGGCAAAAACTGGTCGGTAAAAGGTCAAGGTAGTTAGAGAGCTTATTGATATTTATAGTGTGAAATTACACAATTACGATACAAGGCCAAAATGGGGAGGGGTTGAGGCTGGTCATCACTAACTATCTTATACCTAGCTAATTCGATTCGCGACCCATTCACGCATTACAATTTGACCATTCACCATAAAAACTCGTCCGTCACCAATCAATCCTTCATGCACCATAATACTGCATCCTCTCAAGGGGATCATACAAAACGCACCCCGTGACATAAAAATTGAATGATAATAAATAATTATATATAAAAATCTATGATGAAAAATGGGTGAGGGGAGGGAATGAACACCAAAACAAACTAAACAAAGTAAACTAAACATAGGACCCGCCCAACCCTCAAAATGAGAGGCCGCTGTATTCTGCCAAGTGGACAAAATCAAGAGGCTCTCTCGCTAAGTGAGAAAGGAGACAGATATACGGACATGAGAAATAAAAAGCTGACCCAGTCAAGATAAAAATGGGCCAAAACAAACTGGAGGGGGGATCTCGACTTGAATCATAACCAAAGAGGCAGCCGGGAACAGGCCAGGAACAACACTTACTCACATTAACTAGGTACACAAAAGCTTGTCTAACCTAACCAAGGTTTTCGCAGGAAACCACCCCTAGGTGATGTAGGTTGACCTAGAAGAGAAAATCAAGGCTAGCCCCGTTCAAACGAACCAAGCTCGCCTCTTTCACCCACCTTTCGCTGAAGACTGTCGAATGCAATCGTTTTCTATCAGTTCTAATCTCCATCTCCATGCTCAAAGTATCGGATTAGATTCTGATGAGAAAGACGGTTGCCTCGCAAGACTTTCTCCTGTCGCGTCATCCAAATCACCATTCAGGCCGTGGCCAGCAGCGTAAGAAATAGATTATTCACTGAGCATTATTAATAGGCCGAGCAGAAGACAAAATTAAAAGAATTGATTTTCTTTCTTTCTTTATAGAAAGTTCTCTTCCTCTTGCGTTATGTATCCTTTAATGTTTTATTAGGCAGTGTCTTCTTTCTACTGGGATAGTTTCCACTTTGTATTTCTTTGTGTAGAAATTACTAACGTAACGCAGTAATATGTAAGACTTTTTGAATGCATTTCCCTTCAAATGAGTAACTGGCGTTACATTGAAAAAGGCGATAAATCAATAAAATAATTTAAGGAATGTAAAAAGTAAAAAAAATAAGACATTTTCTTTCAAGTCAATTGGATTTTGCTTTTTTGTATATTCATGGAATTTTAAATGAAGTCAAAATGACAATATTAACGACCGTTTATTAGAGACCGTTTTGGGTGCAAAATCCTGTCGTTGAATCAGAACATATGGGACGGTGTTAACAATTTTCAATTATATTTCTTTTACCAGTAATCGTCGGTGTCTATTTATTTTTATTTTTTCATGGGATATATATTAAGGATGTTTTTGAACAAGGAAGATTTTAAGAAAAAAGAACTTAAATTTACATTTATTTAAACTGTTCGATAATTTCTCTTCTGTTATAATTTGATTATATTTCCTTCACACTTAACATTGTAAAATTGATTTATATCACTGTTTATTTCTTTTTTGCAAAAACAACTTTTCTTCTAGGCATGAGGTTTTCTTTTATGCATTTCAAAATCAATTTTCTCTCAGTGAGGAAAAATCTGCCTTATAGTAGGGATTTAAAACTAATTCCTGTGGAAGGCATAATAAGAGATTATGAATTTGAAGGGTGATTGTTTGACACGGAATGATTTGTACCAAACTAATGTGAAAGCGAATGAAAGAACTGATATTGACTGATATATTATTGCAGCCACCAAGATACCTTGGAAGCAATACTTTTCACGTCATGCGGCCTCTTTTAAGAGGAAGCCACACGAAAACATGTACTGTTTTCGTATACAACACTGCCGAATTATAAATGTTAACAGAAGGATAATTATGGACAGACGCTTGAGATGAGGTTGAAATTTGGGAAAAGGGCGGTTGATTTTATGGAAGAGTTAAAATGATGAAATTCGTGCTCGGGAAAGAAATTGAATGTTATTGTGTACACTGATCAAAGCAAATTATTGAATAAAAGATCGGAAGTGGCCTCTAAATCTAAGCATGATAAATGGTATGCTCATGTGGAGGCTTAGATATGAACCACGAACCTCGTTTCTTAATTCAAATGATGGACGATGAGGACTTAGTTGCAAACTGAAGTTATTTGTGGTTTTTATCTGGATTTACCTGTGCTGTATTAACATATTCACATTGAGTTTTTTTTTTCGTAAAAAAACTGTTTATACACAAATATTCACTGAATATGTATGTGTGTGTGTGTGTGTGTACAATTGTGTGCAAGACAAAGAGGGGGTGCTGAAAAGTAATCACTTCCATCGATTTCCCAAAAATCAGCATTCTCATGTATGAATTAATTGGAATTATTAAGGATTAATTTGACACAAATAAAATATTGAAATAAAATGAAATAAACGTAATGCTGGAATGTCGAAGATTTATGTGATTACAAGTGTAATAGCAATTTAGAATGCGATTTTTTTGTATTTTCACCGCTTTGAAAGACATTAAAATCTGGGAGAAATTCAAAATTGTTTTGAAAAAAAACAAAACGTATGCAGGAACTTCATAATTTTCCACATTAATGACTGGTAGAAATAAACGATATAGCAATTTATTCACTCTATATTAAAGCAAATCACATCAACCTGCAAGAGAATTCAAGAAAAAGCACAATTCACAATCCATGGGGATTTGTGTGATGATGATGATGATGATGATGATGATGATGATGATGATATATATATATATATATGCACATACAAATTAATATAATCACACACACACACACACACACACATATGCATGTGTGTGTGTGTGTATGTATGTTAGATTGGTTAGAAAGAATGTCAAATCTTGAAGAAATGTTTTGTTTAGATCCAAATTAAAATATAAGTTATTACTGAAGAATGTACAAGAATAGGATTAATATACCTTATGCTTCTTCCACATTCAAAGCAAGATGTTCATGTTCATGTGTTCAAATCTTCATATCAAACACTTGTCCGTTAACCACAATTAATCTAATCAAAAAATAAACTCATGTCTCAAATTAACTTGATGTTGACCGTAGACGTTAACAGTTCATTCAAGGATTTGCCTCATGAGCAACTACGCTTTTATCTTTACGAATTTATTTACAAGATGAATAAAATTCCACACGTTCTTGTCATGCAAAATATCGATTGCACGATCTTACATGCGACACCTGGAAGAAAAAGTTGAACGAGAAAGATAGAATTGTATGTATGTGTTTGTGAGTGTTTGTGTGTGTACGTGTGTTTGTGTATGTGTGTTTGAGTGCCTGTGCGCGCGCCCAAAAGCTTTCAAAATAAAGGGAAATAAATCTTCAAGAGAAAAGGAAGAAGGAAATTAAAGATTCAAAAATGAAAAAGCATAGAAAATAAAATAAAGAAAAGGAAATATTAGGAATATTGTAAAGGACATTGAAAGGGGGTTAGGGTTAGATAGGGAGAATGATGAGGGGAAGTGAGAAACCCTGGTGACGGTGATGGTTGGAGAAAATTAAAACTTAGCTTAGAATATTTTTTTCAATAAACACAAAGAAGCAAATTAGGAGAAAGAGCAGCCGTGATAAGAAATGAAAGTAAAGAAAATTGAAATAAAGTGGGTTGGGAAAAGGAAAGAAGGGAGGAGAAAGGATAATTACGAATGGATACTACTGCCCTCGAAAAGAAAAATAGGTGTGGCTACAAGTAATATAAAAACTGAAAGGCGGAGCCAAGTGTTGGCAAGAAGAGTTTGTCTTTATGTGAAATGAGTCGCAGCGATGCTGTTGTCTCTTGCTAACGTTGCCGTCGATGCAGCTATCCATCGCTTGTCAGTGAATTGTAGTTTTAACTCGCTTGCAAAAGACGACAGACATGGTTGATGGACAACGAGATTCTACTGTCGAGCCCCTAAGTCTTCAACTCAATACAAACTTGTGGACACTCCGTTGTTATTGATTGACCACTGAAAATTGAGATGACTCAGTTGAAAAGTTTTAAAGTTTAAGTGCAGGATGCAAACATTAACAGTTAACTTTCAACAACTTTTCTTCATGAAAAACAATAAATCTCCGTTTAGCAACGTTTCGACTTTTTAAAAGTATTGAATTAATGACATCTTTAAAGAAAAAAACTTCCCACAAACATAACACTGTGGATGCCCAATACTGCAACAAAATTAATCTAATTTGAATTCTGGATGAAAAGAACAATTTTTCTAACAACTTTGGAAGTAAATTTTCAAATAGGTTAATATGATATATACAAAAATCGAATATAAAATTATCATTTTTAAGAATAGAAACAAATATACCGTTTCTTTTCATATCATCTTAAATTTTCTTTTTATTGTGTTCTATTTGAGTGAAAAAGAAGTACATCATTGACTACATTTTACAATTCTTTCAAGCTTTTAACATTTTATATGCTGACTTGTGACATTTAATACAATTTTGCAAAAACTAACTACTCAGTGTAAATATTCATGCTAAAGATATTTTCAGTGAGTACTTAAAATTAAAATTTTAAAATAAAATAATTACTGTTTAGTTATTTAGCTCAAATCTGTAGTATTTGACTATAATATATATTTCCAGTCCAAAATATAACTTAATTTTTTCCATAAAATTACTGACTAAGAACGTGCGATAATCTTCCGAAAACACAAAATCTTAATTACTCTTTGATTAGCCTTCTCACCTATGAGCTAAGAAGACTGTTTTCAAGCATAAAAACATAACAGGTAAGTTCCTTTTTATATATTGACATCATGATTTATATTCTATTCATTTTGCTTTTCTCTTCAATTCATTTATTTGACAATTTTTAATAATCTTATTAAATTCACGATATATTTAAAAAAATAATTGCTTCATTTTCTTTGGATATTGCAACTTTGAAAGTATTTGTAAGTAAATTATATATTTTCCTTACCTGATACGATAATTAAAAATATGAGTTTCTATCAAAAATAAGTTAATACTTCCCACAGCAACTTTTTCATAAATTAATTTTTGTTATATTGATACATTTTTCTTACATTAGCTTCACCTGCTTTATTTTAACACTTAATTTTTAATATAAAATTCCAAGTAAATGAATCGGAGTAATTGATTAGTATGAAAAACTTGCAGAAAGTTTTTACTCATAACACAAAAATTAAAATAAGCAACACAAAATTTCGGAAAGTATCATATCCAATAGATTTTCATTTTTGAAGAAAAATTCACAAAATAACATCAAATAATTTACATTAAAAATTTACAAAGTGACTTTCTTTTTAATTATTGCATAAAATTGTTTTTCTTTTTTATTAATAATGTATTGGTCTAAGTTAGGTGTAGCTGATTGTTAGATTTCAAAATTTACCTTTTTGAATTACTTTTAGATTATGTGTTGACAGTTCTATAATTGTTAAACTCAATGCAAATATGGTGTTTGAAATAATATCAGAGTCATTGTATGAAGGTCTACAAAACACAACAGAAGTTCTAGTCAGAAAAGAAAGACATCTCAAGATTTTCATTCAATATAATGATTTCAGGTGACCTTAAAAGGGGTCAAGGATACTTTTGTGATTAATATCTCAAATTTACTTTGTTAATATATGTGATTTAAAATAGAACAAGATTTATACAAAACATAAGTTATTCTTCCAAATATATAACTAAAAAATAAAAAAAAATTATGAACACTCATTACTTATCATGAGAAATTATATATATATATATATATATATATATATATATATATATATATATATATATATATATTCATTGCGTGTAGTCACAATTGCATGAGTATCTATAGCAATAAAATTGATAACTAGAAAAAATGAACATCTAAATGCTTTTAAATAATAATTAAAAATATTAAAGCAATTCTGTATCGTACCATAAAAATATAAGTAAAAACAACTATTATTTCAATATGATTTTACATTTGGTAAATTTTAATGTCATAAATAAGTATCCACGAGAAAATTTAAGTTCATCCAAAAATACCAAACATGAATTAAATTTTCCAATAAAATATCAGAGATGCATAGATGGACTGGACTATTTTGTTGACGCATTGCTTTTCTCACACTTTATGCTTTCCTCTTTATTCTTGGACACAAGTAAGGGTCCATCGATCAATGGTATTCTTTCTGAAAACTGAGTATCGATGTTTCCATTTAACTGGACTGGAGTTTTCCTTGTGCTCACATGGAACAAAATTATTTCCCACGATGCGGCTGAAATCCCGGAAGAAATTCTCTTGATTGCTCGATGTCGGGCGAACTGCATGGAAAAGGTAAGTACGGCATATTTAATTTTGCTTTTATCTCTTGCATATGGACCAGCCATTGGCTCATTTAAGCTGAACATTCTAACTCCAAATTCTTTCTCTATTTTTCTTCCTTATCCATACATCTGTTCGTACACACACGCATGCGCTCTTATTCATATTCGCAGATTTATACCTTCTTATAGTTTTTAACCATACATATACTTCATCTTTTACGAAGTTATTATTTTTCTAAATTAAAATATTGATTCAACTATATTTAATATTAAATAAATTTATAAGTAGAACATTTTAATTTATCAGAATAAGCATTTTTCATTACGAGCTACAGTGTGTTTTATTATTTCTACTTTATCTCGCAAAACTCTGAGTTGACGACTCGAGCAAACGGCACAAAATCGAAAGAGAAAAATTCCCCTGAGATTTGAACTCACATCTCACACGAAAGTTCATCTTTCATGGACACAATCTTAAAACATTTCAGCGACATAAGATTTCTCTTAACTATCGGTGCTTATTTTATAAATGTGCGGTGTAAATATTGGTATTGGGGTTGTATCTGAAGAAATTCTTAAAAAATCCTTTGTTAAAGTTACTTTAAAACTCTTGATATTATCCATAATGTATGATTGAGGCGTGTTGAAAAACGAACAAAAATATATTATCCGGTTTCAGATAAAAATAATTCAAAACATCTGTTTAGATTTTTCTGTTCGAATAGAAATCAAACATCAAGCAACAATAACAAAAACGAATAAAAGTTGAAATGAATATCTGAAATGACTTCAAATGGAAAAGAAATTAAATGCGTTTAATGAATTCAGCTTTGCTTGTGTGTGTGCGCGTGCGTGTGTGTTTTGCGTGTTTGTGTGTGTGTGTTTGGGTGTGCGTGTGTGCTTAATACTCTGAAAGTAACACAAAAAGGAAAGATTAACTTTAAATTGGTTTTTAGTGGTCAATGCAGTTTCGCACATATTTCACTATATAAATTCTATCCCTGACTAAACAAATTTTGCATGATAAACGTTTTGATATGTACTCCTTAAAACCATGATTTTCAAATTCAGGCAAGAACCAACACATTTTTCCAATATAAAAAGATAAAACGTTCGCGCATGACTCACGGGCCAAAAGCGAAGTTCTTAGTTTTCATGCCCACTATTTTCATTCCATCCCAATACTTATAAAATATGTGGAATATATAATGAAAATGAATGTCAATAAAGCTGGGCAAAGGGAGAGCTGAAAAGTTCTCGGTTTGACCCAAACCCCAAAATCTGAACAAATTATCAAACAGCAGAAATGTTTTGAAATGTCTTTTTGCTCGACCCGTTAGAAACATACTCCAAGAATCTGTAAGCCTAAAAAAATTCTTATTAGCCTGAGAATCTATGCTTAAGGAACCATCATTTCCTTTCTCTTAGGTGCCGGGGATAACTTAATGTTAGTATTACGGTTGCCCTTAAATATAAGGCTCCAAGTTTTAGACTCAGGTTTGTCCAACTGGACTATAGCCAAGTGGATTAATGAGTTGGTTTCTGAATTTGTTGACATAGTAATTGTAAGTCGAATTTAATTCCTGGGTCGTTTAGTGCAAACTCAGTGGAAACACTGCGAGCAGTAACTGAGCAGTACTAAAATGCTATCTCTCTGTTCGCGCCACACACACATATATATATATATATATATATATATATATATATATATATATATATATATATATATATATATATTATATATATATATATATATTCATTATCAATCAAAGTTTTGAAGAATATAGGCATCCTACTGATATTGAAAAAAGTATTTTGAAGAAAATGAAGGAAACTCGGAAAAAAGAGGCAAGCGACATGGGACAGATTGATCTTCCTCAATAAGATGAAGCAAATAGATAACAGGGAGAAAATGAAGAGGCAAACAATAAAAATAGGGAAAGAAACGAAGAGGGGAAATTTACGTTTTCAAAGTTAGCCCATGTTTTTGTTTTTACAGTTGAATGCTTTACTTTGAAAGTAATGTGTATTCTACTCGAGATAAAACTTAACGATATTAATAAACTTGCACACGGTTTTCTTGAATTTCTTTATTTTCTTGAATTGCTACAAGAGTATGTGAAAATCATATCCCCAAAGATGATTCGCACGAGCAATGCAAAAACGAGTTAGAATTAGTCTGGGTTAAGATTAGAGCTAGGGGTGGTTTAGGTTTCGAGTTTGGGTATAATTAGGGTTGTTTGATTAGGGGATATATATTCATATAAAAACATAGACTTAAAAAAAATTGTAACACCTTGAAGAGCAATGACGATTTTGAACAGGATACATTATGTGCGTATTAGGGTTTACATTGAATCTGGGTCATCAAAAGACAAATGAAATGGTCGAAATAATTTTTATCGATTAAAAAAATAGAGCTGAGTAAGCTAGAAGGAACTTTGGAATTCACATGATTTTGGTTGAAGCAGCCAGAACCCCGTGATAATCGCGTGCGAAGTAGTAGGGCCGAGGGTCAGTTATAACCAGCCGGGTTTATCTATATAAACGCGTAGTTATGCTGAAAAAGGACAGACAGGGGAGAAAATTCTTGAAGAGAAGAGAGAGCCGGGCGAGAGTTGGGAGGAGGAACGCCACTATAACTTTAAGCCCCGCACAGAAATCTTTATCCCTCCATCGCAAGAGTCATATATCGTTCTGAGACGATTTAACAACAAGATAATCACATACACTCTCTCTCTGTCTAGAATCCAGTGTATGAGTTTTTTTTTTTTTACTTTTCTTTTCTGTAACCCGTTTCTCTTCTCTACTATTCTTTTCTGCTATATAAAATACATTACCAATTCAACCATTGAATCGATGTTTGTCCGGCTTTCTGCAGATATTAATTTTTTTTTTTTTTTTTTTTTAAATTTCTAAATTTTAGCGCAGACTCCCCAGCCGTGTCTACATCTTCAGTCGACCGTGAATGGACGGACATCACTTCTGCTTTCTGGATCAAACAAATCACAACGTGGGCAGGAAGCAGGATTAAACCAGCGGACCGGTCGAATAATCTACGGATGCTCAGGGGACCTATGGCCACTCCCATAAGTTCGGTTAGGACCGAGTAGACACCTCAAACACGAGAGTAAGATGCCGGAGGTTGAGGGGCTGGGGCGAAAGTGTTAGACTGGTGGCTGTGACCAGGATAGACCCGTGGGAATTACCACGGCCGTCTGAAAGAGGAGAGAAGGTTGCATTTATTTTGTCCAGTCGGGACCAAGTAAGACCAGAAAGGACTTTGGACTATATTGGTCTGAATGAGACATAAGGGGGAAAAGAGAAGGAAGCAAAAGAAGGAGGAAAATGAAACAAAACACAGAGTGGTGGACCTCAGGTAAGTCACTTTTTGGTTTCCTTTGTTCGCTCATTGCACTTAGATCTGCCAGTAATATTGTTGATCTTGTTTTGGCTTTGTCGACTTTGTACGCAGTTGAAGCGCCACCACTGTGTTAAGTATTTTTCCTTTCATTCTCTTGTTGGTCTCTCTTCTCGTGGGAAAGTGGTAGGTGACAAGATGCTAGAATGAGTGTAGCAGGATCAGACGCCACAGATGACCTTGGGGACGTGGGAGTCCCCGAAATATCGATGGGTTTCAGGAGGCTGATAGGTAGCATGAAGCTACCTACTTATAAAGGAAACCCTGCGGACCTGCACGAATGGATTCTGTCCATTCAGAAGAAGCAGGTGATCTATGGCCTCTCGGACCAAGAAATGGTGCTCCTAGCTTACGACGCCGCAGCGGGGCAGGTGTCCAAGTTCATAGGGGGGTGGTACAAAGAAAACCCGGCCCTGACGTGGACCGAGCTTAAATCCGCTCTGGTGCGGCAATACGCAAGTGAGCGTACGGCCATTGAGGCAGTCAGGAAATTATTCCGGCTACAGCAACAAGAAGGAGAGACTAATGAGGAATTGGGGGAAAGAATCGCGGGGCTAGCGGCGTTAGCTTTTCCGGAGTTGGCGACTCGGGACAGTGGTCCTATTCAGGCCTTGTTGGCCGATGTGTATGTGGACGCGCTGAGTGACAGGGACCTGAGGGGCGATGTTCTGAAGCGGGGACCGGTCAGCCTGGCCGCAGCCATAGAGGCGGCTCAGACCAGCGAACGACTCTGGGATAGAATAAGAGGGGGTGTAGGTAGGAACCTCTGGGGGGGGGCAAGGTAGTGATGAAAAAGAAGGACCGGGAGCGGATCCAGATACGGGACCCGAAAGAAGACGTGGAAGAGGACTGGAAGGCTGAGGCAGTTCCCAATAGGAGAGCCTGGGATCTGCGTTATGGGTTTCACAAGCCCACACCGGGCCGATATGGGCTGGTGTGTTGGACTTGCAAGTATGGTGGGCATCGGGCCCGCGACTGTCCGACAAACTATGGAGGCGACCCAAGGTCTTTGGGGCCGAACTGCACGACTTGTGGCGAGTTCGGGCACAAGGCTCGGTGGTGTACGGCAGAGGGAGACCGTAAACTGGGGATAAAGCGAGTTAATACGCTGGTGCCCCCTACCGAGAAGGAAAAGGGTCCGGGAAACGCCGATGGGTCACCCGTGAAAAAGTAAGAGGCAGGGTGGCCCCAGTGCAAGTAAGACCTCTGAGATGCTGGACATGTGGTGTGGTCGGGCACTTTTCGGCCAGTTGTAAGGAGCGAAGGTGTTGGCGCTGTGGAGGAGCGGGTCACCTGAGACGAACCTGTCCTCGCAGGAGAAAGATGGACCACACCGAACGGAACAACCCTAACTCGAATGGAGGGGAGAAATGGGTTGCTAGTCCGAGAAAAAGAGAGTCATCCGAGCTCTACCCCATCCAGGAGGGCCCCTAGATAGAAATGGGAGCCCCGAGAAAAAGTTGAACTCCTGTCTCCGACTCTCACATCCCGGTTGTCGAGAAAGCGAGAAGGGAGAGAACATACAGGAAGGAGAAAAGCACAGGTATACTGTTTGCTGCAGGAAGGGCCAGACTTCACCTGTAATGTGTTGCTGTCCCAGACAAGAAGGTGAAGGCCTTTGTCGATACTGGAGCTTCAATGTCACTGGTTAGCTCCAAGGTTTTTTGATAGTTGGGACTGAAAACGAAGCTTAGTCCTGTCGATCTACTAATAAGTCAGGCTGATAGTAGCAGGATGAGGATCGAGGGTATGACGTGGCTACCTTTCCAGTTGGCAAGAACCAGAGGTAAAGTTAAGATTTATGTGGCACCTGACTTGTGTGGTGAGCTAATTTTGGGAAGTGACTGGCTTAGGCAGAATAAGGCACAGATCCATTTTGACCCCGCCACCCACCATTGGACAGGGTAGGAATACTTTGGGAGAGGATAATTATGAACAATTGCCAATGGTGGCCCAGACAGATATAAAGTTTCCCTCTAGGACTACTGTATCTGGGAAGGGCAAGGTTATAACTGAAGGAGTGCTGAACAGTGACCTGTACCAAGTGGTCCCTACTGATAGGTATGATAATAGTGAAGGGAAATAACCGTGTGTGATTCGTTGGTGAAGAGGTCGGGGACCGTTCCTTACTGTTAACCAATACTGCCAATAAAACTATTAAAATAAAGCAGGGAGAGGAGCTGGCACAGGCGTGCCCAGTGAGAGAAGTCGAACAGGTGAGAGTATGGAATGAGAATAGGCCTGGGAATAAGACAGGTAGCAATGAAATAAGGGATGAAGATATAACAGCTCCTGAGCGTTATAGGAGGAAATTGAGGGGGGGTTGCTGAACAGTAATCGGGAGGTAATAGCCATTACGAATAAGGAACTGGAACAGACAGAGACAGTTGAAATGAAGATAGACACGGGTAATCACCCACCTATTAAGTTAAGACCGTATAGGACCCCAATCCACAAAAGAAAATTAGTAGAGGACGCAGTGAATGAAATGATGGAATCAGGGATAATCGAAAGATCCAAATCTCCCTGGAGTTTTCCAATAGTGATTGTTGAAAAGAAGGATGGAGGGCATAGGTTTTGTGTGGATTTTCGTCAATTAAATGCCATTATGAAACCGCTGGCAGTGCCCCTCCCCTTGATTGATGATATTCTAGCTCTTTTAGGAGAGTCTAAATGTTTTTCCACCTTGGATTTGAGGTCGGGATATTGGCAGGTAGCACTTAGCAAAAAGGATCAGGAAAAGACCGCTTTTACCTGCCACATGGGTCTCTTCAATTTTAGAGTTATGCCGTTTGGGTTAGCAAACGCCCCGGGTGTATTTAGTCAGTTAATGTCCATCGTATTGAATGGCACTGAGGCATTTGCCATGGCGTATCTAGATGACATCATGGTGTTTTCAAAATCACCGGAGGAGCATTTTGAACATCTGCAGAAGGTGTTCGATAGGTTAAGAGAACATGGATTAAAGTTAAAATTATCAAAGTGTCAGTTTATGAAAGAAGAGACAAAGTACTTAGGGTTTATCATAAACAAAGAAGGAATAAAAACGGATTTAGACAAAGTAGAGGTTATAAGAGCCATGTCCGCACCGAAGACCGTAAGAGAGATTAGGGGATTTATTGGAGCCATCGGATATTATCAGAGGTTCATACCAGCATTTAGTCGGCTAGCAGGCCCTCTAATA
Organism: Acanthosepion pharaonis; assembly: GCA_903632075.3. NCBI lineage: Eukaryota > Metazoa > Mollusca > Cephalopoda > Sepiida > Sepiidae > Acanthosepion > Acanthosepion pharaonis. The sequence continues at coordinate 48,767 of CAHIKZ030001873.1, forward strand.
GCTCTAAGAAGCATGCTAGGTTTAAGTGGACCGAGGATTGTCAGCGTGCATTCGAGGCTCTAAAGGACCAGCTGACAGCTGTACCCCTGTTGGCCTACCCAGACCTGAGTAAGCCCATGGTGCTGTACACCGATGCTAGCGATAAGTGCATCGGGGCGGTTCTTACACAACCATGTCCCGATAAGGATGGACCAGTACCGGGTGTGTCTCATCGGCTCTCCGAGACTCAGCAAAGGTGGCCAGTAATAGAAAAAGAGGCGTTCGCCATTCTGTATGCTGTGCAGAAATTAGATTATTATTTGAGTGGGGCTGTGTTTACCATTAAAACAGACCACAAACCCCTCAAATATTTGTTAGAGGCGGAGTGGACGAATAAGAAGATACAACAGTGGGCATTGAAGTTAAGTGGATATAACTGCAGAATAGAATATTTGGCAGGGAAGGATAATACCTGTGCTGACCTGTTATCGAGGATTCCGAGGCAATTAGAGACCGAATCTGTCAGGTTGGAGCCGGGTGTGGATGATAAAGCATTCCAAATTAATGTGATCAATTCACAGGTGTTGAAGGAGAGACTTGGTTGGGAAGATCAGGAAATGAGTGAAACGGAGATTGTTTCTGACCCCCAGTGGAGAGATATTATTAGGCAAAGCCAAGAGGATAGCGAGATAGCAACTATCAGGTCCAGGGTAGAGGCATGGCGTACCTCCAAATATATGGTGCACGATGGAGTGTTGTATTACCTTTCAGGAAGAGGTGAGGAAGTAAGTTTAAAGATGTTGATACCTGAGAAGTTGAGAGCTGAAATTCTAGACCAGTGCCATAGGAGGTTAGGACACCTGGGAATTGATAAGACGTATGGATTAATAATGAGAAATTACTACTGGCCTAAGTTGTTTAATGATGTTGTGAACCATGTAAAGAAATGTGCAACATGCCAAGTACAGAGTCGAAGGAGTAGGGTTGCCCCAGTATTAGAAACGGATGTTCCGAATTATCCATTTCAGAAAGTAAGCATGGATATTTCCGGGTCCTATGGAGAAACACATAGAGGTAATCTTTACATAGTGAGTTTTGTGGATTGGCCTGAGGCATTTGCCATACTGGATAAGAAGGCACGAACGGTGTCAGATATAATACTGAACGAAATATTCCCTAGGTATGGTGCCCCCGGACATTTGGTTACCAATAATGGATCGGTGAATGTGAATCAGATTATGAGAGAGACGTTGGGAGAATTAAACATACAGCACATAACCACCTCTCCATATCACCCCCAAAGTAACGCTAAGGTAGAAAGATTTCATAAGACCCTCGCTGATGTGTTAGCTAAACTAACAGAGGATAATAGGGAAAATTGGGATTTATTCGTAACCCAAGCGTTAGCAGCTGTGAGATTCTCGATGAACGAGACGACAAAATTTTCCCCTTATTACTTGATATATGGCAGGGATGTAGTCTTACCTATAGACAATCTGTTATGACCTAGGAGGAAGTATTTAGGAGAGGATCATCACCAAATAGTTTTAGAACAACAGCATAAAATTTTTACGCAGGTGAGGAGGAGGATTCAAAGAGCCCAGAAAAGGCGAAACGATAGGGTAAATAAAAATAGAGAAGTTTCCTTCCAGATAGGTGATCCAGTGTATTATAAAATACACCTGAGAGAAGGTAAATTGGACCAGAGATGGAGTCCATACTATAGGATCGTGGAGCAGACGGGTCCGGTTTCCTTTGTGATCTGGGACCAATTGACCGGACAGGTAAAGAGAGTGCATGCGAATGATATAAAGCTAGCTGAAATAGGAGAATGGAAAGGAGCTGAAACAAAAACTCAACAGAAAAGGCTGAGGAAATCTACGTTGGTAGAACCTGAAGGGTTAGAGACTGAGAGTGAAAGTGAAGGGAGTGAGGAGATTGAAATTAGCCCAACTACCCTTCGAAGGCTGAGGGAGGTAAATCGGACCCCAGCGGGACATTCTGAAGAAGCAGGGATTGAGCCTAACCTTAGGGAAGAAGAAGAACTGAGTGAATGGGAAGAAGAGGATGAAATTCCGTTAGCTCAATTGCAGAGTAAATTGCGGACTGAAAAAGCACCTAGTGTTAATGAGGAATTACCACTAAAACGGCGATTAAGGGGGCGGTGCAGCCCGAGCCCAAAGATTAAGTGAAACCAGTACAGTGGCTGTGGTGAATGAGTGACGGTCTGGGATTAACTGTGCATTTATCATCGGTGCTAGTGAACTGTGTGGACGGGCCCCATGCATGCACGGCGCTGGTGGTGGTGTGGGTCGGTGCTTGAGGTATCGCTCTAAGATGTAACCACCCGATAAAAAACAATAAGAGAATGATTGAGTAAGACGAATTATTCTCTCCATCTCTTTGCAGACATGGACGAGAGGAGGCTCGTGGTACTGACGATGCTAGTTGTGGTAGCTAATACCTGGGAACACAGTGAGAATACTGTATTTAAGAAGACTAGACGAAGTGATTATAACTAGATCAAAGTGGTTGATAACTTTGGTGATAGACCTGCAGCCATATGAGAAGTTACTGGGTCAGTTAAAGACCGAAGTGGACAAACTAGATACAACCAGGACACAAGTCACTGGAGAATATTTACAGACTCCGGAATACCACCGTATATTATACCCCTTAGCTCAGGAATCCCTAATACTTGAGAGACAATGGAAGGATATGAGTTACTATTTGAAAGGAATAAAGTTGTTACGGACCAGGCAAAAGAGGGCAGTATTACCTATAATGGGAAAGGCATTAAGCGTGTTGTTTGGTACAGTCTCCGAAGACGAAGTGAGAGTAATTAAGAGGAAATTAAAGGTGGTAGAACAGAGACAACAAGCAATGGCTCAGTCGGTTAGAGAGAGCGTATCTATACTCAATGTTACTAGGCTGGAATGGGCTAAGAATAGAGGGAGTATAATTGGTTGATTTCTCACCTACAGGTTTTTAGAAAAGAAGTGATAAATGTAACCACGTCTGTAACAACCGAATTATAGAAATTAGAGGGGGTTTTGCAAAGGTATTTTCAATTATTAGCTATAATGAGTAAGGTACGTAAAACAACTCACTTTTTAACGGTGCTGTTAGAGCATGTGAGAGCACAATTAGACATGCTGTCGCTGGGACACCTGTCTCCGAGTATAATAACCCCAGAACGATTAAGGGAAGTACTACTGGAGATACAAGCCAAACTACCCCATCATCTTAGATTACCTGTAGACCCCACCCAGCAGTTATGGAGGTATTATAGTGCCTTGGGATGTACTACCTTGTTGGAAGATGATAAATTGCTAGTGCTAGTGTCGGTTCCATTACTGGACAGAGATAGTACCTTTGAAATTTATCAGGTGATGAATCTTCCCCTTCCCTATCCAAAACTAAGGCCGAAGATAGGAGCGGTGGCTAGGTACAAGGTAGAGACGGAATTTGTTGCCCTAAACCTAGCCAGGACAGAGTTTATGCTATTAACAAAGGGAGAAGCAGAAAAAATGCAAGAATGATGCCTTAGGTATCTGTGGGTCTGTAAGTCCAATTTACGTGACAGGTAGTCATAATCTGTGTGTACTAGATTTATTTAAGAAAAATAAGAAGGGAATTAGAGATCATTGTCAGGTAAAGGTGTTGGCTAGTGTAATGTTACCTTTGGGCGGTGGCCACACAAGAAGAGATCAAATTATCTAAGGTGTGTGAAGGGAAGCCCACCACTACAATAAGAGTTATTCCTCCTTTGTTTTTTTAGAGCTACCCATTAGTTGTGGAGCTCATGGTCCATCTATCGTTTTACCTCCCTACTACCAAGCAGAAGAGAAGTTTGAAGAGAATGAGGTTTTGTTAGAGCTGGTAGGAACAAATACCAGTGGATGGACAGGATTGTGGGAACCCATTGTAAGAGAGATTCCTAAGATGTCGCTAGAAAAGATGCCGGCGTTGTTAAAGCCAATCGATAAGATTGATCTTGGACGGTTGAAGTCGGAGTTAGATAGGATAGGTACGCCGAATTCAGGCTGGAGAGAGAATTTGGTTGCTATAATAACCTGGCCGACCGTTGTGGGAATTATACTAATGATAGTCGTGGCCTTGCTGGTTTGGTGGTGGTTGAAGAGGCGTGCGGTGTTGTCGACTGGGCAGAATAAACTGGCACGGGAGTGCATGAGTGAAGGAGGGATTCCAGTTAGTGCACTTTACCAAGGTAGGTCCGACCTGAGTGCATTGGGACCCCTAACTGATATTGAAGAAGAGTCCACGATTGTCGTGGAAGGACCTGAACCAACAAAAGATTCGACAAAGCCTGTTGTGAAGGCGAGACAAAATCGGAGGGACAGATTTACGAAATAAATCGATTTTTTTTATTTTTAGTAATGAGACTGAAATAATTGGTAAGGAGTGTTTCGAACTTCAAAAAAAAAAAAAAAAATAAAGGAAAGAACCCTCGAACTAGTGAACTATGTGAAAAGGTTCTATTGCACGAGATCACCAAAACAGTGAACTTTAACCGGAAGTTGCATGTACATATGTATCGTAAGGACAATGAAAATGTAAATGGAAATAATGAGCCATAAGAAGAACTGAGGACTCTACCTTTATATGCTGGAAGAGACGTATGTTTAAGTAGCCCCCTAGTAAGAAGCATGTTGGACTGGGTTTTTCATATTTTGTTGATATGAAAGCTGACAGTGTGTCATTTACTAGTAAATGACAGATGGGTAGGGGAGGAAATGTGACAGAGAGAGAGAGAGAGGGAAACACACACATACACACACGTATTTTTTTTTTTTAGTGAAATTGGAATAGATTTGAATAGCGAAATTAAATCAGAGCATTTTGTTTACTGGTGGGGAAATCTGATCTAGGGCAGAAGTTGTACCCATTGAATCTGGGTCATCAGAAAAGACAATGGAAATGGTCGAAATAATTTTATTGATTAAAAATTGAAATAGAGCTGAGTAAGCTAGAAGGAACTTTGGAATTCACATGATTTTTGGTTGAAGCAGCCAGAACCCCGTGATAATCGCGTGCGAAGTAGTAGGGCTGAGGGTCAGTTATAATCAGCCGGGTTTTATCTATATAAACGCGTAGTTATGCTGAAAAAAAGCAGACTGGAGAAAATTCTTGAAGAGAAGAAAGAGAGAATTGGTCGAATAATTTGCGGATGCTTTTAGTTTTAGGGTTTATATTAGACGTATATTTCGGTTGGTAGAGTTTAAACCCCGAGAGTAAGAGAGATTCAAGAAGGGAGAGGAGGAACGCCACTATAACTTTAAGCCCCGCACAGAAATCTTTATTCCTCCATCGCAAGAGTCATATATCGTTCTGAGACGATTTAACAAGATAATCACACACACTCTCTCTCTCTGTCTAGAATCCAGTGTATGAATGGTTTTTGTTTTTTTTTTTATTTTTCTTTTCTGTAACCCGTTTCTTTTCTATACTATTCTTTTCTGCTATATAAAAGACATTAACAATTCAACCATTGAATCGATGTTTGTCCGGCTTTCTGCAGATATTTTTTTTTTTTTTTTTTGCTGCATTCTAAATTTCTTAGCGCAGACTCTCCAGCCGTGTCTACATCTTCAGTCGAGTTTATTAGGTTTAATTATGGGCTAAGTTTAAGGTTAATGCTTGTGTTATGTTTAGGGCTAAGGTTAGGCTTAGTGTTACTTTTAAGGATATGTTTATAAGTGCTAGTCAGGGTTACATTTAGGTTTTCTTTTAGAATTATTGCTATGTTTATGCTTAGGGTTAATGTAAGGTTTATATTTAGTGCTATTGCAGGATTATTTGGATGCTATGATTCAGATTGAGTTTAGCGTTAGAATTATAGTTAGGTTTAGGATTACGGCTAGAGTTATGGTTAAGTTTTGTTTTGATTAGGTCTTTTGTTATATTTACAGTTATAGTTAGGTTTACATTTAATTCTATTGTGACTTTTAGGGTTAAATTTTTATTTTAAGCTTAACATTTAGTCTGAGTGTGTGAAGTTTAGAGTAAGGTTTACGGATAGAGGTAGGTTACTGTATGGTAAGTCTTAGGGTTATTTTGGGGATTAGATGTACATATTGCGCGGCAGTGTTTTATTAGATTTATTGTTAGGGTTGGTGTTATGTTTAGATTTAAATATTATATTTATCGGCAATGTTGGGGATAATAGTCATGATAATATATTATAATTCTAGGCAGTGTTAAGGTTATATTTAAGGTTTACATTTAGGTATAATGTTAGGGTGTGGGTTATGATTAGGGTTACATATTATATATATATTTCATCTTCACTGACGGCACATAATATTGTAGCACCTTGTCAAGGACAATGTTGATTTTCTACTGGCGACACTATGTGCATGTTAGGGTGGGTAACAATTACAAAGTCATTGACCACATTTTGAGTAACACTCATGCCAGTGCACTATCTGTTTGAGATGCGTGTGTTTAGTTTAGGTTTAGAGTCAGAATTAAGAATAAGGTTAGGATTATATATTATAAATATACACTGACGGATAATAATAGTGCGACACCTTAACGGACAATACCAATTTGAAACTGTGGTATGTGTATGTTAGGGCGTAGTAAATATTTAGATAACATTTACAAAGTCATTAACCATATCTTGACTTAGTGGCACTCATATCAGTGCAATGGCTGTTTGTGCGACGGTATGCATGTTTTAACTAGCACAGACGTTCACCAAGATCGATGCTCTAGAAAGGTTTTAGTGGCAGACTACTCGGGGTCCATAGACCAAATCAAACGTAGATTAAGGCGTGTCAACACAGGCAGTTAAGTTTACTTAAAATATGCTTATGAGCACGTTCATGCTTGTAACTAAAATTTCACTTATGCCACAACACTATCATGCCCGTCTACAATAGAGACAGTAGCTGAACATGTCTTTAATGCAATATCTGAGATATAATGGGATGATGTTTGACTCGCTAAGTTAATCTACTCTGCAACTCTGACTGTATTTCGTTAACATGTGTTAAAGACGTGAAATAATATATCGCAGGATGTTATTCACCATGTGTACGATAGTATTCGTGAGAGATATATACAAACCTGCGTTAACGCCCAATGCTAAATAGACAATGTATTAATATGGGATTTGTTTACTGTTGATACACCGTTTATTTTTATTTTTACTCACATATATCAATATATGTATATGCGATCATTTAATGGAATCCATCCATATTAACTGTATGTTGAATCTTAAGTAAATAGAAAAAGGGTGCTGCAATTTATTTATCCGACTGTTTGTTTTCTTACATTGAATTTATATTGGTTGATAATTAGAGAATAAATTGTTAGCATAGAACATACAGTTACATGAAAGCATTCCAACTATAAAATAATGAGACCTTATCACCAATCTAGGACTGCGTTTAAATTCATAAAATCTAGGTACCAAAGGATACTCATCAGAACAATTTTCATGAAAATATTTATAGAAAAGGCAGAGGGAAGCTACATTACAGCAGTGGAAAAGTGACCGAAGCCGAGATGCTTCGTCAGGACCAATAACATTACAGATTCTTTTATCAAGAATCTCTAAATTCATAGCAGACCATAAATGACAACAATATTTAATGCATGGACGAATGGTAGACATATAAACGTATAAGATAAATTCTGGCGGGCAAGATTGTGTAGCACCACACAATGAACCAATAATCCTAGAATCAGAACTAACAATTGATTCAATATATTGTTTCCATTTCATGTCAACGGAAAATATTAGCCCGAGAATGCGCAATGAGTCACTCTACTGGAGGTTAATATCAGCCATGCTAATGGAAAGCAAAATGGGTTCTCTCAGATGATTAAAAAGACAGCAGTTTTGTTTTAGATGCGTTAAAATTAACAAGCTATTTCTTGCTCCAATTAACAACAAAATGTGGGTCATTTTTTAGATCAGCTGCCAATTTGACCTTATAGAACCAATCAAACTTTAAGACAGGAGTAAATCGTTGCGTTATCAGCATAGATATCGTTGGAACTGATGACAGAAGGATCGTTAATGAAGATTAGGAACAAAATAGGTCCCAGAATAAAGCCCAGGAGGACACCTGCATTAAGGTAAAAAGCTCTAGAAGAGTGTCCGTTCAAGACAACTTGAAGATTCGATAAGAAAGATTGAATCAGATCAAAAATTTGTCCAGAAATACCAGACCAGCATGCCAACCCCTGTCAAATACCTTCGAGCGTTACCATTCTTATCAAAGGCTTGACATACTCTTTCAGTAATAATCGTTAACACATCAGCATCTGACCTAGAGAAGCGAAAGCCATATTGCTTATGTGAGAGAAAACTCTGCAAGGGGAGATGCTTAACCAATTCATAGTTGATTAGAGCAGGGGTTTTCAAACTGATGTCCGCGGACCACAGGGGGTCCGCAAGGACAAGATAGGGGGTCCGTGGACAGCAAACACTTTTTTATGGGTGACGTGCAACTTATAAGCGCTTATAAGTAACTTATAGGCCGATCATAAAATAAATTGATTCAATAAACTATTTCATAGATTTGATATACTAATATAATTTATATCTTGAATTGATAAAGATAATGGATTTTATTCATGCAGAGAAGGAACCAAAGGATTTGAATTTTGGATCTATTTTGCGATTTCTCATTGGCTGTTAGGCGTCACGTGTGTAAATCTTCAAACGGGAGACATTTTGCGAGTAAAAGTGCAAGTAAGCAAGTAAGCTCTGAATTTTTTATTAGTATATTGTTTTCATAGAAATTAACAGTAAGCGTTCCATGTTGTCTACAGCCACTAAAAGAGTCAATACAGTATTTCGATTTCTTTTTAGCAATACACGCGCAGTCGAAACCAGATAGGCTTTTTTTTAGAATTGTTACATTTTGAGTTTGTTGTAAACTTCAGATATTTTAGAATCAATTTAATTAAGGAGGATATGTGCATGAAGTGTATGATACCACTATTCTATACATGGTCATTTATAAGTAAAATCAGCTTTAAAATAATTTGTAAATATAGGGTTGTCAGATAATTTTTTTCCAAACATAGCGATATTGCTTATTCATCCTGTATTTATTAAGCAAATTCACAAAAGAAAAGCATAAAAGTCATACAAAATAGTCGCCCATGGATAAATTTTTGAAACGGAAACCTCATGATGAAATCAACTCAGAATCCGTTACAGAGACAGAAGAGATTGTTCAGAAAAACAAATTAAGAAAATATGATGTGGAGTATATTCGATTTGGATTCATTGAAAGTGTGTCTAATGCTAACAGACCACAGTGTTTACTTTGTCATAAGCTGTTGTCGAATGAAGCCCTGAAACCAGTTAAATTGCAGCGATATTTAACAAAACACTACATCCAAAAGATTTCTTTGAAAGAAAAAGGGATGCATATTTAAAGCAGAAAGCAACTTTTACAATGTCAATAACATCAAATCATAAACTATTACGGGCATCTTATTTAGTGTCTCGTGCTAAGAAGTCCCATAATATTACTGAAAAACTTGTTTTGCCCTGTGCAATAGACATGTGTGAGGCAGTTTTGGATGAAAAATGTGCTGCGAAATTGAAAGCTGTGCACGAAGAATAGAAGATATGCCAGAAGATATACAATCTCAGTTAATTGACAGAGTGAAAACAGACTTTTTGCATTACAACTTGATGAAAGCACAGATATTACCAATGGATCTCAACTTATGGTGTGTGTATGTACGATATTGCTGGGAAAGTGAAATGCTTGAAGATTTTCTATTTTGCCATCCTATGCCCACCAGAACAACTGGTGTGGGGGGAAGTTTTTAAAGTATTGGACTCTTTTCTTCTTCAGTCAGGCTTGTTATGGAGCCAGTGTATTGGCATATGTACAGATGGGGCGGTGTCAATGACTGGTATTCACTCAGGTGTTGTGGGTCATGTTAAGAAAGCAGCACCTAATATCACTGCAACACATTGCATGATTCATCGAGAAGCCCTGGTTGCTAAGAAAATGGATGCTTCTTTATCCGAAGTCTTGTCATCTTATATTAAAGTGGTGAGTTTCATTAAAACCAGATCACTGTATACTCGTTTCTTTGCAATACTCTGTGGTGAGATGGGGGATGAACATTCAAGTCTGTTGTTTCATACAGAGGTAAGATGGATATCACGAAGTAAAATAATTCAGCGTTTATTTGAACTTAGAGAAGAACTGTTGATGTTTCTATGTGATTATAATGCTGAACTGGATTCGATAATGGCCGATAAAATTTGGCTTTGCAAAGTTGCTTATCTGGCAGATATATTCAACAAACTTAATGAACTGAATTTATCTCTACAAGGAAGAAATTCAAATATCTTATTTAGTCATGACAAAATCGAAGCCTTTAAGAAAAAAAACTGAATATATGGACTGCAAAAGTTAGTAAGAAAACTTTAGATATGTTCCCTACACTGAACGAATGGTTCAGTTAATGTTGATTTGATAATTGTAGATGTTAAACGACATTTAATATCATTTGCTGAACATTCTGACAAATATTTCTCGAAAGATGTTCCTGATAATATTGAAAATTTTGACTGGATCAGAAATCCGTTTAATGTTGAAATAACTAATAGCATGTTCACAGGAAATGAACTGGAAGAACTGGCGGAAATTTCATGCGACAGAACTTTAAAAATCAGTTTTATGCAGCAACAACTTTCGAAATTCTTGCTCATTGTAGCCTCCTGAGTAGCCATTGTTATCTTGAAAGGCAGTTAAGATTTTGTTACCGTTTGCAACAACATATTTATGAGAAGCAGGATTTTCGACACTAACCAATCTGAAAAACAAATACAGATCCAGACTTGCTCCAGAAAGTGACTTACGTGTATGTTTATCAGTAATATCGCCAAGAATTGACAGTTTGTGCAAAGCCGAGCAAGCACGTCCTTCTCACTAAGTGTGTATTAAAAAATCCTGTGTGTGTAATTGACAATAAAACTATTTGTTAAATACTATTACTGTTTTCATTTACATGTAAAATTAATATTTTAATATAAAAAAATTTAATTTCTTTACATTTTGCAGCAACATGCAGCATTAATTTATTTGAACACTTATGTCTAAAATAAGCTTTAAACTAGCTTTTATTGCATTAATGCAAAATTATATGTTATATTCAGCAAAAATTTATGTATAAACTTCATAAGCGTTTATAAGGGGGGGGCCTAAGGTAAAGCCTGAAATATAAAGGGGTCCGCAAGTCAAAATGTTTGAAAACCCCTGGATTAGAACCTCTAGTACTCTTCCAAAAAACAGGTAGAAGGTTAATCAGCTGATAGTTAGAATGATCAGTCGGTTCACTTGAGTTCTTAAAAACTGTAAGTGCAGAAAAGGATTTCAAACAAGGAAGAAAGCAAGAAGCAGCAACGCATTTATTGTAGAGTTTAGCAAGAAAAGGGATCAGGTCAGGAGAAAATTTCTTAAAGTCTATTGCGGTGATACTTTGTGGGGATTCAGTTTAAAGATGATAACAGAAACCATGGACGGACATATACGTATCATACAGTAGAGACTCAGTTGTAAGTGGAAAATCAGACAAACATACATCAGATGAGTCAAGAGTAGAACTGGAAGAGAATTTACGAGCAAAAAATGTTGCTTTACCAGCAGAAGACGTTAACACCTCAAATTGAGTGAAGAGAAGAGAAATAGAAGACTTACTATTATTTAAAACACTATTACAGAACCGCTAGTAGTTAGGAAAACCAATCTTAACTTATTTTGCCAGCAAACAAAGACTTAGCTTTTTCGTTTAATTGTAAATTACAATTATGACAAGCATGCACAAAGAGGTATATGTTGTGATCGTAAGTATTACACAGGTACAGCCTAAAAAAGTGATTCATGTGGACTATAGTGGCTGAACTGCCAGGTGTGAACCAAGGAGCAGATTGTGGTTTCATCTGGTAATTCCGAAAAAAGTCGATACCGGCTTTTACCCAAAAGAAAACTCATTGATACAATTCTCAATAGGAATGTTTAAAATATCAACCTAAGGGGCATCATGAAGAAATTAACGAAATCAGTACTCTCATAACAGAAAGATGTTTTGTGAATATGAGTTTCCTGTTTAATAGACGACCCAAAAGAAATATCAACAGCGTAATATGAATTTCCAACAGGACAGAGTTGCGATGCTCGACAAGTGCCAGGAGATGAGGTAATGGAACAAATCAAGTAAAGAAGCTAACCAGAATTATTAAAGAAACAAGTAGGAAAATCCACTGTTTGACTGAAAGTTTGAATTCCGACAATATCAGTCACATTGGAATGATTAAGCCACTTGATATGATGAGCATTAAAATCACCAAATACAAAAATGTTCGCAGATGAACGTAGAGATCTATACGATCAGATATTTTTTAATATATTACAGTAGCAAGAAGAATGGAATGATAAGCGAAAAGGAGATAGGTAATAGAGTATAATAAGTCGAAAGCATATAAAAAAAACGATTCCCTTGCCAGATTTTCTTGAAGATTTTCTCAGATGTCAACACCAAGACCATGTATATGTGTCCTAAAATCTTTTCGAAAATAAGGAAAATAGACTGGAATACAGAAGTCATTGGTAGCGATAGATGAATTTATATTATTACTCTCACCAGGTGCTATGATGTCTGGAAAACGTTTTATGAGAAAAGATTCTACAGAGATTGGTACGAATATCACGAATATTAGAGAAAAATGTTTTTTTTTTTTTTTTGCTTGATCGTATTTATTTTAATCGTAACTGTCATAAGAAAATAAATTTTTAAGTCAAAAATGGTCCAAATAATTATCACTGCGATAGAAACCGGCCAGAAGATGGTTGCTCACTAGAAATATATACGCGACATGACATTTGCAAATACCTCGATATCATGCGACTATTGTGCAGAGCAGCCTCTCGAAGTGCTATAAAAAAGTCGCAGCCACCGATCCGTCAGATCACCAAAAAGTTAGGACATGGTAGAATAGAAAGAACCGGTAAACCATATCCTAAACATGAATCAAGGGATAAACCTCTACTCCTGTTCAATAAATAAGGCGAACCTATCTACTCCTATTAATCTGTTCACAACACAGGAGGTTGCCGAATAAGGCTCTAGATCCCTTCCAGGTCAATATATCCTTCGATGCTTGGTAAACATATTTATTTTTATTGAGATTAAAAATACCATATATTATATATTTAATTTTATCATATTAGGTTGAAAATTAACCATATTATTAATCAAAATAAATGATTCTCACAGAAATCAACAAGGATTAGTACGTGCTTCAAATAACGCTGTATTATATTGGGAAGCATTAAAATTTAAATCTGTGCAGTAATTTTGCAGTTTCTGGAAAATAAATCCAAAAAGAACCGCCATATCTGTGAAGGTACATGAATTGGCATCTTTTTTTTTAGAGATACTTTAATATCTGTGTATTATATTATATATATAGTGCGCTAAGCGCACTATATATATAATATAATATAATGGTATTGTAAATCCGGCATGCTGAATATATTATGATGCTCCTAGCGAAGAATCACCACACATACTGAACAAGAAAATGTATCGAAGTTTAGCACATGTGTTTGCAAGACATTATTTCTAATTGTGTGTTATGTTTTGTGATGGTATTGTTTGCTGTGTTGAGCTTAGTTTATACTGAACATGTCAAATCCGTACTATTCTAAAAACAAAAAGCTAATGTCTTGATTTTACTTATTTTAAAGCTTGAGAAATATTTTGGCCATCTCAAGAATTTTTCTTATTTGACCATATGTGCTTATAACTTAAGTGAATCCTAGAAACTCACATCCACGGAAAGACCCCTGACATACATGTGAATTCTCAAAATACACATGTAATTGCTTTTTCTCGTACGTGTGCGTGTGTGCGGGCGCGCACACACATGCATACGGATATACGCCCATGCACACAAATGCACACAGATGGGTTCATTCTCACGTATTGATTCTAATACAAAAAACAGATAATGATTTTAATGTAGTTATTTTTTTTATCTGCTAACGGCAGGTCTACCTTCAAAATGTCATTCCTCGTAGGGTTTTACAAGGCTGCTAATTAACTTGATCCTCATCGTCATTTCTGCGCCGTTGAACTTAAATTATTAACTACGGAGTCTTAAACCAGCTGAGAAATTATATTTCTTCGGGCAATGATATGGAATTAGTTTTTTCTTTTTTACTTTTTTTTTTTTTGGTTTTCCTTGAAACTATTGCGGTACACAAAGCGACCTGATGTTCCTTTATCTCTTCACAGGGGTGCCTCAATACCAGCTGGACATCTGATTGATCAATTTCATCTCTCTCTCTCTCTCTCTCTCTCTCTCTCTCTCTCTCTCTCTCTCTCTCTCGTTATAATGTTACTCTGTTTCTTTTCAGAGAGATTAAAATAAACAGAAATAAAAAAAAACAGAAAGTGATGAGGGAGGGAGATATACACATACGTGTGCATCTTACTCCGTATATTCTAGTCTCTTTTTAGATGTATACATTAAACCATTAAAACGGTTTAACCAAGCTATTTTCTTGCTGTTTTCATCATATTAAGTTTTCATGTTTATGCATTTTCTCAAGCCGAATTAAAATGAAAACATCTTTTGTTTGTGACATGTGTCAAACTAAATTAGACTGATTAATTCGATCAGATCAAAATTACTTCAGAAGGAGTATTCAATGCTATGTAGATTTTAAATAAAAACTATTTTTTTAGTTCTTGGCCGATTTGGTTGTAAAGTTTCTTGTCAGTAGAATTGTGTGTTAGGTAACTCTGGTATCAATCACTTTTTAAATGTTGTATAAAGTGAGGAATATAAGTGGGAGTTTTATGATAAAAGACATGACCTCAGAAACGACATCGGTTAAATTTAGTCTCAATTTACAACCAAATATCCAAATATTCAATTATCTCTTGACTGCATTATAAATATTATCCTCGTTGGTATATAAACTTACCATCAGCGCATGAAGGAGTTCAGATTTTTTCAAACTTCTTATTCAAGTAAATTTGGCTATTTTGAGTAAAATAAATATCTGTTAATATCGATTCAATCATACAACATATTGGAAAAGCACTGTATTAATGGAAACACTTCGCGATTGATCACTAATATTGTTATATAACGTGGACCCCATCTTGGAATCCATAGGCTTGAGATTTAGCTGGGCGTCTCACTCCGCTCAATCTGAGTATGTCTTAGGCGAAGCTGGTCGAAAAGCCCTCTAGGGCGAAAGCGCGTGTTGCAAAAAAAAAATTAAAGAAAGGAACAACTCTTGCTTGTAGAAAGAATAATTATGAATTTATTCATCGAGGGTTATATTAATCAGATTAACCCTTCCCAATTCCTCGGTGTTTCGCTCTACTTATCTGCCCGATTTGTGATTTAGTAGATGTCAGCTTGATTCACAACATATTACAACAACAGCAGCAATACTCCAAACTGGTCACTTGCAGTTGATTCACCAACTGAAAACAGAGGACTTCAGTCTTGAACCAGCAAATGAAGTTGGTTTCCAACTCTTCACTCATTTCATTGGTCTAAAAAGGAAGAACTCTTATGCTGGAGAAATCTTTTCAGTTGACGAAATTATTCTCGAGTAGTATCTCACAAGGGGTACGTGAACTGGGCGGCCAAGACTTCACTTGCTACATTTTTGCCCTTCTTCTGATCCGTATATCTCTGACTGCCTCGCAACTCTTTTACCCGACTGCCGACTACTGCTTCAGACTACCCTGTACTTCTGCAAGATTACCTCATACTAGTCACTGATATATAAAAGGAATATATTCCTTTCAAGTATTAAATTGCAGTTTAATTTGCATATGCATATAGTAAATTAGGAGGGTTTTGATGATCTTATCTTCACTTACATAGGCGGATTCAACCGAATTGACTTCAGCTAATATACAATCAAGGTAAAAATGGTGAATGAGATTAAAAGATAGATAATAATTCCAATTTTGTATTTTGGATCTCTTGTGCTGTTTAGGGCATGTTGATTTACTTCAATTTTCCTGATCTCCAACGGTGAGTGAGAGTGAAAGGTAGGCGCTCTCTTTTTAACTCATTCATACGAGTTAAAACTGTTAATATGCACATCCATACCAGCACAATTCCAGATATTAATTGCAATTAAATGTCTTTCATTTCTCTAAAAACTCACTAGAAAAATCAAAAACTGTGGCATTTCTGATATGCAAGTAAAATCCCAAAGCTGGGCTTTTCACATCAACTTCACATTTTAATTCCCATTCCAAACGACACCAAATATATATTGATTCACTTATAAAATCCACACCAGTAACTATGTTATAGGTATCCCTCGTAATTTATCCTATTTGGTAAATTACATTCATAAGAAATTTTATTCCAACCATTTACCAATTATAAATTCACACAAGTAACTCTGTTACAGTTAAACAAATTATATCATCAGTGTCACTGAATGATTACAATGTCATTTCGTAACAATTAAAAAATTCTATCTTTAATAATTTCAATAGTTGCTTTTATTTGCTTTTTCTCGAGTCGGGACAAAAGTTCGTAGCAATTTTAATATGAATCTCAAAAGTAATATTTAGATGTTTGTACATGGATTTATTTAACTACATATGCGCCTCCATTTTCATCTTTAACGTAAAAACATTTTAAATTTCACCATCCACACACGAACCATACAGAAAGATGTGTTGAAATGTAAAATCATACTAATTCTGAGGAAGAATCATTTTTTTTCTGTGTAAAAAATAATTAAAAAAGAACTCATCTTGCTTTTCTTGATCCTTAAGTATTTGTCATCTTTGGTTCTGGGCTCCAGAATGTTGTTTTTGTTTTCATCAGTCATAGCAAGGACGTATGGTAAGCGTCATCATAGAAAACTTGGAGAAAATACATTAAATCACAACAATTGAAACTGATTAAAATTTATTATTTGCGGGAAAAAATTAAACTGAACCTACAATTAACGATAAACTATTTTAAACATGAGAATAAAGTGTTTTTTTTTTTTGTTTTTTTTAATGAGTGAATTGGGATCGCGTCCGTTTACATCATTACTTAGAAGTTTCTTATTAAATGCTCGGCTTAAAAGTATTAGTTCAGAAATAATCTTAAGAAACTTATTCTTGCAATTTTAAATCTGTAAAATGAATAGAGAAGGCACTGTTATGAACTCCTTGATAAAATTATCGGTAACACTACTAATAATGCATTGACCAAATATTCAGTATGATCTTAATATGATCCAGTTATTTTATCCTAAGAGATTAACAAACATAGGTTTGTTGCAAGTACATAAGTGTATCGATACCACTACTTGTGATGCCAGTGAATCAACTGTGCCAATGTTTCTAATAAGTAAAATAAAACTTCTGTTGTGACCAATAAAATATTCTAGATTTCATTTGGTGTTTTTATTTTTTTAATTTTATAAAATTGTTATCTTTATTTAGTACTGGGCTCCTCGTCCCTAGCTGGTATATTTGGCACTGATAATGTCATTATTTTAGCTACTTTACATAAATGATCTGACGAAGATCATTTATAAATATGTATGCTGATGACAAAACGGTATATGGGGGCACCTCCAAAACTCTAGATGACCAGAGACTGGCAGCTGATCTCTCCACTGACCTACCTCTAACAGCTCAGTGGGGGAAAAACTGGTTGGTCACATTCCATGCCTCAAAAACCGAACAAGTAACTTTCCATCATCACCGAGCGGATCAAGAACTTTCACCGATCACGATGAAAGACGGGTTCAAAGAGGCCTCGTGCCTTGAACACTTCTTGGGACTTAAACTCAACCGAAACCTCAAGTGGAACTCTTGCATACCATACATCGCTAAAGAAGCTGAGAGAATGTTCAGTGTCTTGTACCGCTCTAGTAAAGATAGATGTTAGCCAAAAATGGAATACACCTGCCCAGTTTTCACTTGCTAGTCTCGATAGAGTCCAAAAGCTTCTACGTGTCCTTGTGGGTGGTGAATTACTTCCCGCTCTGCAATCCTTTTCGCACAAACGAAACGTTGCAAGTCACTCGTTGCTCTATCACTATTTCCATAGAATGTTTTCAGACGAAGAGATATTCCTTACTTTCACCAGTTGTTACCTTCCTGGCTAAGACCCACCATGCCACACGCATTGTATCGAACCACCTTCATTCCTTTCGTATTCCACTGGTAAGATGTGAGTGCCACTCGAGCAGCCGTTCTTCCCACGAACCACTGCTTTGTGGAACCGACTCTCAAGAGGACGCTTTTCTCGATCACTAGAATCTTAACCGTTTTCAACCGTTATCTTCCCCACATATCCCCCCAAAACTGCGTTTCTTATTCTGTAACCCTCTACCTCGAGTGGCTCTTGGATCTTGTACAGGGTGAACATCATTGAAAAAAAAAGAATTATTCGATATACGCAGATATTGATTATATTCGCTTCTTATACCTAACGTAAAGATATTTGCTGGTATTTAATTTATTAGACTGTTTATATACCCCTTTTTATTTACTGATGCATTGATCTTAAAGAGTGTTGTGGTAGGATCCACCTAATTTGCATAGTGGAGTACCGACCATATAAATATGGTTGGTACCGGGAAGAGAAGAGGCGGAATCAAGAGACTCTGCCCGACTGCGACGAAGTCAACACATTCTCCAGGAACGGTCTTCTCAGGGATATACAAAAGACTATATGTAAATATTGTGTACACTTTCTTGTGTCAATACATTTTGTTCTAAGTACATTTTGTGTTGCATTATTATTCCATGCATTAGTCAAGTTTCAACAAAGAGAAATCAAAAATCTATTACACTAAGAATAATTTTAATATAACGGTTGCCTTGATTTTGCGCGTTTACACTTTAGTTTCAGTTTCAAAAAGAAACAAATCGTTCTTATGCAACGATATAACACGATTTTTCATTCTCTCTCTCACTCTCTTAATATATACTGAGAGGCATAGTGTGTGTTTGTGCGTGTATCAGGTGGGGTGTAAAATGTATGGCATATAAATAAATATATTTATTTATTAGAATAATATTGGGCAAATAAATAGATGACAAGATGGAAATGTGTGAATTCCGAGAAGGAATTAATTCAGACAAAATAACGATTTAATTTATGGAATTAATTTCCTAGTTTATTTCATGTAGAAAGCTTTTACAGATATAATTTGCAATATTGGCAAGCCATCTAGAAATTGTAATTTTTCAGAATGCTTTAAATTTTATTTTCAGATTTTCGCTGAAGAAAATACACGAGAGCCGAAAAGCTTTAATGTTGTAAGTAAAAAAATAAGAATTTAATGATAGAACATTGAAAAACTTTCCAGCGTGACAATCTTTATATAATTACAAAATAAAAGTTTTTGAGTAAAATCAGTTCTTGGGTTTAAAATAAAAAACATATTCAAGTTACATTAATTCTCTTTCAATATTTAAAAAAAAAAAAAAAGTAGTTAAGATTCTCGTTTAATATTTCCAATTTTTCTTTTATAAAAATATTACAGAAAGTCAATTTAATTTTAGAGTATGGAAAAGGTTATCGGCGATTTATGAAAAAAGTACTTCATATTTAGTAAATTGTTTTGCAAGCAGCATTGATCTTTGCCCGAATCCAATGTCACTGATAGTTTTTTCTTAAGAAGATGTATTTTTGCATTCATCTTTATTATCTCAAATACCTACGGCAAATATTAAGAATGTAGTTCTTTTGCGGTAATAATGCAATAAAATATAGCACAATGGATTATAATTTATAAGGTTTTTAAGAAAAATGTATCTTGGATTTTTACAGATTCTTAAGTAGCCGACAGCAGCTGAGGGTTTTTCACTTCAATTTAACGTTGACGTTTATTCCTACAGCTGAGATTTAATACTTCCCTTTGCATAGTAAAATCTGTAATTGTTTCAGAAACATGACTATATTGAAATTAAGAGTACGAATGGCAACCTTAAAAGGACTATTTGATTTTTTTTTTTTTTTTTTTTTGAACAGCCATATTTTGTAATTCGCTTTCTTTTTTGGGAGTAAAATCTACAAGCATTCCACTTTTATCATGTATTAGAGATCTGTGTATTATGCGTGTGGGGATTGATGGTGGTATCACTAGTTATTGCATTAATTATAGCTTTCAGAACAATGACCATTGATACACGCTTTTATAAAAACTTCACTTTAAAAAATATACTTTGAAATAAATATATTTAAAAATTATATTTTACAATTTAGTGCTGGCAGACCTGTGCTTTTCTATATCAAGAACACAACTTTTGGAACCGGTTCTGTCTTCTGAAAGAAATTTGTGTAAGATTTTTTTCATATCGTCACATTTGGATATTGTTTTATTGTTAAACTAATATGTTTTGTCTTATTACAAACAGTCTAATTAAGTAAATGTTTTACTACAGACCAAATTAGGTAAGTTGATTTTCCATTATTAAGAATCCGCCAAAATCTTGCCTGAAATGAATATAAAAAATCACACTTCAATCAGACAATCTCATATGCACATATACACATGCACGCGCGCATACAGACATTGACATATTAAAACACTTTCACACATTCTTGTATCTAACAAATGTTACTAACTACAAGTTACCGATGTCACTAACAAGAAACTTGTGTTCATTTATACATATTTACTACTCTCTTAACAGAATGTATCGTGTCTTATTCTTTCACTTTGTATCTTTTTTCAGTATTTTCACTTATAGCAAATTTGATTTTGTTCCATTAAATATACTATCATGAACCAATTTGTCCTTTTATACGTTTAATTTCTTTTAGAATTATGGTTGCCAGACAGCATGTGATTTCCGCCATGGTATTCCGTCAGGTACCTGAAAATACATTCTTTTCTTAGTTTTTAACGATTAAAATTTTGAATCTGTTGATAAATTTTCATTTAACCAAGTAAATTGATATTAAATTTCTTTGATTCATTATATTTAGGATATTTTTAAGAGAGGAATATTTTCTGAAAGAACACTTGTAAATGTACTTGTTATCAAAGATAAATACGTTAACATTTCATGGTATTAGAACACAATCCGTAATTATATTGCTTTCTATTTATTTTATCGGCGAATTCTATACTCTTTATCTTAATACAACAGCGACATAGAAGCGAGAAAACAAATTCGCAGTTTTTCTATTCAGCACTTTTGAGCTGAAAACGAAGGTCAACAAAATATGCTTTGGTTTTAAGAAACCAGATTAACATAGCATAAAATCGCCAAATATTGTTGCTTTCCTGCACCAAGAAAAAAATCTAAGCTATATTTTTATATGAATTATTATCACAGTTTTTTACGATTTCCAGTAAAATAGTAGAAACTTTGACAAAAAATAATTTTAAATAAGTTAGAAGATAAACCTTTGTTCGTATATCTGTTCAGTTTTTTTTATCAATTTAGAATTTTATGGTATATATGAGTTCAAGGAACTGACCAATAAACACTTAACTTTGTTTATTCTCTAACAGACAATAATATGTTTTACACTTACATTTTCTTTATTTTCAGTCAGCAACAGAAAACGTAAAGAATATTTCAAAGAACACCCAAAAGCGAAATTATCATCGTCATCTATTTACATAAGCTGGAGATTTTCGACTGAAAGAAAGCTCAGACAAATCGTTTATGTTCTTTTGAAGCAAGATATCCGTACAAAAAATTGGAATTCAATTTTACAGGTAACATGTGTATTTTGATTGAACAAAAGTTGTTACAGTTGAAGATGAAAATAAAGTGTGCTGTTCTTTTAAAAAGAACATTCAATGTTTGCTTTTACAACTTTAACATTAAAACATCGGGTTTTGCGTATTAGAAACAAAAATGCTTCATCTTTTCTAAACTCAGAGTATATTTTTTATTTTCGCGTTTAAAATTTTTAAATCTCATTTTAAAATCTAATTATTACTATTATATATATATATATATATATATATATATATATATATATATATATAAAAGTGAACATAAAAGTCAACACTTAGAGACGACAGTCTGTTTCATGCTATATGCAATCGTCAGGCCACATATGCTGTTATTTTTCTCGGCTATTTCTATATATACGGGTTAGTGGTGCATTGTGGGTATTCTATTATGGCGGTTATTTTACCGGAAGTCGCTTTGTTTATTTATTTGGGTCAAATTATATTGCTCGTTTTTATTTTTTTATTTTTATTTTTTCTTTCTTTATTTATTAACGTAGTAAAAATTTGTTTATATCACGTATTTAACAGTTTTGTTTTGGTTTGAGAATTTAATTAAAGCTATTTGTTCAATTTTGGGGTTGGTTGTTGTAGTTCATTCTAACTATTATTTTTTTGGCGGGAACAGTTTTTTACTTTGGGATTGGTTTGTCTATTTATTTACTTAACTATATATATATATATATATATATATGTGTGTGTGTGTGTGTGTGTGTGTGTGTGTGTGTGTGTGTGTTCAAATTTTTTATCTTGTAAAATTTTCAAAAAGCCACTCGCAAAAAGAAAAAAATAAATAACTTCCCAGAAATTTCCGGACGTATTAAAACAGCTCCGAAATCCTTTTGAGGAAGTTTCAAAGCAATCGCTGTTGGTTTGAGTAAATTCAAAAACCTGGGATATTGAATTATCTAAAAATACACAATTATTGAACTTTGCAACAGGTTGCAGTCAGTCAACTAAAAAATACACAATTTTATAACAAACGATTCCTTTTTCTTAAAAAGATGAATGAAGCGGCTAGAAATGAAAATATTCATCGATAACTGAAACTAAACTAGATTTGCTATATGTTTGTACTTCCCTTTCTTCTATAATCTGTGAATAAATTTACTCACAGAGTATAGATTAAGTTCATATATTTATTAAAAGTATACATTTTCTTTATTCGTGTTTATTTCAACTTTTCAGATAATAAGATTCGTTATACTGAAAAGTATATTTGCAAATATCAATTTATACACATATTTATACTCTGGTAAAAATATTAATAAATTGCAATTTTAATTTTTACACCAATTATTGTAACTTTATTATATTAATTTTGATTCAAACGAATTACTTAACATCCCCTCTCTCTACCTCCTCTATCTATCTATCTATCTATCTATCTATCTATCATCTCTCTCTCTCTCTCTCTCTCTCTATATATATATATATATATATATATATATATATATATATATATATGCAATATTCAAATCGAAGTCGTCATTTCTTTTACAAAAACTGTGTGACACGCGGCAAGGCAAAGGGTAATTCGGATATGTATATATATATATATATATATATATATATATATATATATATATATATATATATATATATATATTGCAATTAATCAAATAAGTATTTATTTATGGTGTGAACAAAACAGTGCTCAATGTAGTTAAACAGAGCTATAAAGTATACACATACACCTACGCTGTTCGTGCAATTCAGGGTTTCATGGTTCTCCAACTCGTCAGGCACAAATGGCAAATAAACCCTTTAATACTGAAGTTTTTTTTAATACTGGGTCTCATGGGTGGAGCGCTAAATTGTATACAAATTCAAAGTCCAAACTCAATATACTATTGGGGTATAAATTCAAGATATTGAGTCTTGTTTGAGATATCGGAACGAAATGGTGCATACTTTAAACTTATATGGTACATATTTTTTCATTGAGGAAAAAAGAAAAAGGCACACATACACACACCGATGGTTGAGTATTGTGTAAAATAGTGTTAAAAAAAAGTTAAGAATTGTAAAGGATAAGGAGTAAGCAATATGATTACGAAGTGGGTGGAAGAGTAGGCGCGGTGAATTGTACGTATGTTTATAAATAATCTCTATGTTTCAATAGAGTAACATTTCACTGTATATAGAGCTAACGTTTATTAATATTAGCATATAAGTTAAAAATAAAAAGTGTGGAAATATATATATTGTATTACAGACTTCGTCTTTATCTGCAAGATTTAAAGCAGCGAACATCAATGAAAATTCCATCATTTTGCTCCTGGCTGTGGATAACAATGGCATCATTGCTGAAGAGAAATTTGTTATTCATTCAACAAAAAATGGTAAGACTATAAAAATATTATTTGACTATCATTTCATTGTCTGTGAAAAAGTTTATTCCCAGTGCTAACAGCTAGTGTTCGTATCAAACTAAAACTCAGATTTTGGATACAGTTTTTCAGAATAAGTCTTCTTTCCTCTCCACATAAACAGGTAATCTTTCAAAAGAACTTTCTTAATCTTTTTATATAAACAGAAAAATAGTAAGAAATTCAGTACAGATCAAAAATGTATTGTGTCAATCAGCGTAACTCGTAAGCAAGTCTCTTCAAATTAAACAAAGTAATTATATCAATAACAACAACAAAAACAACAAACGAAAATAGTACAAATTTACAAATTTGGAAAAGAAATTTTTATATTTAGATAGTGCTTAGACGAGCACAAAAACTAAGTCAATCAAATCTTTTATAAATTTATAAATCTTTTATAAAACGACATTTCAAAGTATGAGTTTGGTTTCCTCAAACTCCTTCAGTTTCTTCTGTCTTCCTCTCAAATGGCATGTTAAAAATATTGTCATCGCATGGCATAAAATATTTATTTTATCTTTATTTATATAAAATTAATCACTTTTCCTCTAGTTTTATAATTCCAATCAAATAATTGAGTTACATTTAAAGAACTCAACAGAAAGGAACACAAACAAAACACACAATTTGTTACGTGTGAAATAGAATTAAATAAAAATTCCCTGCTCTGATATTTTGTGTTTGGGATCAAATAACATAAGATTTTATAGCTTTTCAGCTGATTTAAGGCTTTTACTAAAGCAACAACATATGAAAGTTACATTCACTCATGATTGCAAGCATCATAAATAATGTCTATGAATGCGTTCTTCAAAACTTTATCATCCATAACTGTGTCTGCGTAGAACAGTAAAAAAGAAGACTTTTGCTAGTCATTTTAACTAGTAGAATAACCCGTCCATAGAAATTAATCTGCACTCAAAGGTGTGGGGTCAGTCTACCAGGATTTTAGGAGGAAAAATAAAATCCGAGTGATATGATCACAAATACAACACATAATTATCAACAACGCGTACAAATGATCTTCGCAGAAAAGGAAGAAGACCAAGCTAAATATGGCAGTAACATTTATACAGTTAGATACATGTATTTACATATTAATCATCAATGTTCTTTGTTGTGGCCATGAAGAGACCAATAGTTCGATTGTTCGAAATGGTTTGTTGCAAGTGAGTCTGTAAAGTTTTAAAGTGTTTTTATTGCAAGTGAAGACATGAGGTGGTATGGTACGCCAATATGTATGTACGTGAAGCACACGCTAATGAAACATGTGTGTGACTGCTGACTGATTGCGTACGATAGCAGTAATTTTAACATACAGTGAACAAAGTCGGAGGAGACAAGACTTAGTTTCATCGTGGCATTGTATGTAGAAAATCTTCACTGACATACTCGTTGTCATAGGATATGTGTCTGTTGTTGATCGCGGTCTGGTCTGATTCGCTTACTGTCTTTCGTCAACTGTCCTTCACTGACTGTGCTGTTGCAGATCAGGTCGCTGACTTTTGATGATGAGCCGTTTTTATCGCTATTGGATAGCCGGTGCTCAACTCACGGATCCTATCGGAGTTTTGCGCGGGAATGTAAATTTTTAATCCAGGCCAGACCTATTTCCAAGCTATCTACACTGACTGTGTTGTTGCAGATCTGGTTTCTTACTTGTTTGTGTTTCACTTATTGGTCGTAAAATATAGTTTATATCCTATGAATTTGATTGTATTATTGTTAACAATTTGATTACAGATGAAGAGACACTGCAAGAGAATAAAACGACGAACAAAAAAAGTTCCTTGATATCCTACCAAAATTTTACAGAGATAAAGAATATACTGGTTGCAATATTACATCTGAAATATGCACCCAGGCTTCAAATCAACCAACTAGTACCAAGAGATTTCTCTATTCATTGGTTCATGGAAGATTGTGGAATTTATTTCGATGCTCCTGCGTGTGATCTTCCGCCACAACACTATGGGCCCATTCGAGCCACAGTCAACGAAAACATGGTTTGCATTTTTTTTTAATTATTGAAATTTCGTTAATAGTTGATTTACTCATTTTTGTTAGTTTTGTTACTCAGTTTTGTTAGTATTTCCTTCTTTGAGTACATCTGGAAAGAGACAATTTCGTACTTAAGATAAAATGGGATTTTCAGTATAATAAAATAGAATAGTCAATATTATAATTTGAAATTCTTTTACATTAAAACAGATCCATACAAATTAATGAATTCAATAAATTATTTTGATATTATGCTTTTTGTTAAACTCAAGAATCCATTGGTTAATTTTCCCTTATTTGCAAAGTCAAAATCGTATTCATTTTAAGAGTATCGCAACAAGTACAATTAAACGGTTGATTTTAGTTCTTTTAGTTTAGTAGATAAAAATATATAACATTTCCGCGACAAATTTATACTATCTTCATCTTTCTGTCTATTAAATGATTCTCGTTATTATATTTTTTGATTATTTAATTATTTACTACAATTTGAAATTTTCTGCATAAACAAAATCCAAGATTTTGGTATTTGTATCATTTGTCACAATGGCCACCAATTGAATCACAGGTTGAAATTGGTTTTGTAAAACGAACTTCATTTACTTATATAAATAATTTTAAAATATAAATAACAACGAATAAAATAAAACATTCTGTCTAAAGTGTTAAAAGTAGTTTTGATGTAAAACGATATCTTGTTAATTCTTTTGTATCAAACACCCCATTTCTTAAAAAGTAACCGATAATAATTGCACCTGTTTTATCATAAATCATTGTACTTTTATTTGTTATATTGGCTGTGCCATTCTACGTTACCCTCATGTCATGATATTTGAATACTAATTCTGAAACTATATTTTCTTTGCGTCGACTGTTAACAAGCAAATAGAATCATCAAATATTGCGATACTAAATCAATATATTGTGTTCATATAAATACCATGTGTTTACCATATGTTTACAGATTTATCATTTGTGATGCATTCAAAAATATACTTTTAGGCAGTGGTGTCACTGACCAATATACTCTACAATTCCCTATATACTGTACGATTAGAAGGTTCTGGAAATTATACAAGGAATTTCGAAATAAAAACGCCGAAATGTTATACACCGGACATTTTTTTTACACACTGCAACAGAATTGAAATCATTTCACAAATAAGTAAGTCAATGTTATCTATATTTCCATAATCAAGAAAGTAATGTTTTACTAAATAATTTTTGTCATTCATCGTATATTGAAATTGTCCACGCACGAAATCAATGTCTGTATCCTCCAATCAGAAGGATTTGCTACTCGGGAAGAGGAATGGTGGCATAGAACTGCTTGAAGTTCAATTCCCAGGTTTGTTTTTGAAAAATAAAATAAAATGGATGGAAAAATATTTTGCATAGCTGGGTTATGATAATTATAGAATAATGTATTCGATTATTGGAAAGTAAGTTTATTTGAGTGAAACACGTTCACTATACCTTATTTAGTTGCATTGTTTTAAACATGAGCAGCTCGAGGGAAATAATTTTCCATCTGGAATTTTTATTCCTATTCATCGCCATTAAACGGAAAAAGATCCACTAACACATTCTTAATCAATTAACTCTAGACGTAGTGGTAGGAAGTATGAGGGACTATGTTCAAATTCTGCACATTTTTTAACATAATAGTAAAAGAAATCAAAATATGAAAAGATTTTTTTCAGTTTAATGCATTTTTGACGAATTGCTGCCCTAAAAACTGAAATATGTGATTTGCGCCTCCCGGTTTCAGCAATAATGTTATGGGAGAAGATTATATCAATTATGACTGATTCTGTAAGTAAGAATTTACAGATCGGAAAAGGCGACGCTGAGGAATCTGAATCTAGGCATGTCCCATTTCATGTTCTTTGCAAGTCACATCCACTAGTGGCATTCAATCGATCAAATCTGGCTGAGTTAGCTAGTATTGAAATATAGCTCGAGTTTCAGAAGAAGTTGGAAACTATGAATCCTGCTGTTCAATCATTCCTTCAAGGTATATCTGGTGTTGTCGAGTGTGCGATAAAATCAATTTTGAGTCTACATCACATTGCTTAAAGGGTTCTGTATTTTAATATATCGGTGACGATGGTTTTATTTTTAACGCTGATTACTTGTGTAGTGTAAATGACTTCAATTATATTGATAGGGCTACTGATTGATATTCTAATTGGTAATAATAGTTATTGGTGTGTTAACGTAAATTTAGCTCTAATGTTGATGGGTAAGGAAAGCATAATGGTAAAAAATGTGATGATTAAGGTAGTAGATGTAGCAAACATAAAAATGATGGTGAAAATAGTAAAAATAAAATAATAATTACAATAATGAGAACAATGACAATGGTAAAAAGCAGTACTAATGGTGTTGGGGGAGATATGAAATGGTAATAATAGTAGTAGTAATGAATAATAATTGTGGTAATAATAGTAGTAGTAATAAATAATTATAATAATAATAGTAATAAAATAATAATATTAATAATAATAATAAATAATCATAAATAATGATAATAATAAATAATCATAAAATAATAATAGTAGTAATAAACGATGATAATGATGGAAGTTAAAATAAATAAATAATAATAATGATAATGATGGAAGTGGTAATAAAGAAATAATGACAACTAATGGTAATAATAGTGGTACTTAATAAAAAATGACAATAATGAAAACAAAAACTGGTAAAAAGCAGTACTAATGTTGTTGAGGAAGGATATGAAGTGATAATAATAGTAGTAGTTATTTTTCGGTAGGTGCATTTTTATTTTTTGGTAGTAACGACAATATTGGTAACTGAAGTAGTGGTAGTCGTTATAAAATGATATTGAAGTGTTTATTCCCTCGTATCCATAGGGGTGATGGTAGTATTGGTAGCAGTGCTGGTAACTTTATCGATCTGTGTTAATATGGTATATATATATATATATATATATATATATATATATATATATATATATATATATATATATATATATATATATATATATGGAAGTAACTATTTTCCTTAAAAACTTAATCGTTCCTACCTTCCTTAAACCTTCCTTGTTTACAAACTCTCTCTTTCAATATATATATATATATATATATATATATATATATATATATATAGAGAGAGAGAGAAAGAGAGAAGAGAAAGAGAGACAGAGAAAAGAGAGAGAGAAAAGAAAAAAGAGAAAAAGTAGAGTGTGTGTGTGTGTGTGTGTGTGTGTGTGTGTGTGTGTGTGTG
Organism: Acanthosepion pharaonis; assembly: GCA_903632075.3. Classification (NCBI taxonomy): domain Eukaryota; kingdom Metazoa; phylum Mollusca; class Cephalopoda; order Sepiida; family Sepiidae; genus Acanthosepion; species Acanthosepion pharaonis. Next base: position 78,147 of record CAHIKZ030001873.1, read on the forward strand.
TGTGTGTGTGTGTGTGTGTGTGAAATTAAGTATTTCTTTCTGAACAAATATTTAACATTGAAAACTGGGGAAATACTTTCAAATTCTAATTACAAGTTTCTAATTTCTTTTGGTTTCAATATTTATGAGAAACGCATAAAAGCAAACATTCTTGACAACCTTTCCCATTACAAAATATACAGTCTTATCCATAGCAAGACAATGAAACAAATATGACAAGCTTAATTTTATAACATTCAAATTAATACCACTGATCTGGACAATAATGATATTGATGATAGTAGGCATAGTGATGAGTATAATAACCAATTATCCTTCTTCGATATTATTACTTGATATTTAACACATTCTTTCTTTTCCATTTTTTTGGCTTTCAGAAAAACCGAAAAAATTTCAAGTCCGTGTAGACTCATTAGTTTTCAACAAAAACCTGAATAAAATGACTGGGAATTTCTCGTGGAATTCCTCCATTGATCACGAAAATATTCTTTATATTATATCATGGCAAGCTTCAGGAGATTTAAGCCAGCCTAATATTCTTATGGCAGGTAAAGCTGAAACTCTCTACCCCAGTATAACTTTGTCTCTAGAGCCTTCGCTTATCTATAAACTAGAGGTAAGAACATATATTTGTTATTTTTGCTTTATATACATACTTTTATAAGCAAGCGATCATTATTTTCAATCATCCATAACTTTTTTCTCCTGATGATGTAGATTGACAAGAAAGAGCCCAGATTGTATTCATAGTTTGACAAAATTCAAAATTATTTGCTTTAATCCCTGTTTTCTTTTCTGTGCAGTTTGTATTTTAAAAAATGAAATCGTTGTTATAGAACACTCAGAATGAAAATTGTTGTTATTCTCCTGTGTAACTTGAAAGAAGTAATTACGTTTAATTATCTCACATATCGAAATGAAACAATCGGCTTTCTAGATCCTGATTATGAAACTTTTCTATCAAGTACGTTCATAATCATTTCTTTTTTTTTTTATCAAAATTAGCAAAAAATTGGCAAGTAACTTCTAATCTCAGAACCAAAATGATAAATCATTATGGATTATAATTGTCGACGAACTCAGTGACAGAATGATATTGTTTTTGTAATAAAAGGGTCAAGTGCAGGATAATTATTTAGCAAAAGTTTAATCCTGAACACGATTTTTGAAAGATCACCAATCAATTGGTAGCGGAGGGAATTAGTTTAGCATTCGTACATTTTTTTTCAGAAACAGTTTCAGTCAATTTGCTTAACAAATTTCCTGATAAAACAGGCCATGCAAAGTTACTTGCTCGCCCTTTATGACAATTTCCAACAAAAAGGTCATGTTGTACAAATCGTTAAATATACGCATTAATTTAAATATTAGTACATTCTCAAAATGTAGATCTAAATACCATATAACTTTGTCTATAGTCGATGTAGTGTGTAGGTTAGTCACAAACATTTAGTCAGCATTTATATGCTTTGTATCTTGATCAACTTCAGCTTTTAAGTGGGATGGAATAAATTAGAATAACAAAGTACCATATTTTATATTATATGAAACAATTACACAACATTTTACTAGATTCTTTCTAAACTTTGTTTTACACCCTCTTGTGCTACAAATTATCATAAATCTGGTTACTTTGTACTTGGTATAGAAAGCGAACTCTTTTCAACTTGTGGTGCTTAGTGTAGTGATGGAAGCAATAATACCATGATGATGGGATTTGTTATGAAATAAAATAAGACATATCTTGGCTGATCTACAGGCAAATAAACTAACATACTCAAGAGCAAGAGCCGGATGTGAACGGGACAAAGCCCCGTCACAAAATGATCAGTATCTTCGTTTACAAATGTTCCCGACGCACGAGTTCCGGTCGAAAAATAAAATAATATTTAAAGTGTTCTATTTTTCGTCCAATAAAAATGCTTCCCTCCTAATTAGACTCGCTTCGTTTTTCGAGCCTGTTAAGCCATAAAAAACGCCATAAAAGGGGTCATACGGAAGTACAACAAGGAGTCAACAGGTGGCCAGGAAAGAGACCTGTCACGGTCAGACCGAGCGGTCAGCAGCTGTCAGTAAGGAAGCGCCAGCGTCAACATGTACTACTATGAGAGATCGACCTAGATCCGAAGCCGGCTTATGAACTATACCATAAGGTAGCTGTCCCAAACCCTTACGTTCCTGTTGAAATAAATCACGTAAATCTATTTCTGCTGTTGTCGTATTTCTTTCTTGCAACCATACGCTTGTCTATAACAGATTTAAACCTTAAGAAAATATCAACTGCTTTTCTGGGTATCAGTCCTTTGATACTAAGTATGATGTCAGTCCATGCTATGAACTTCAATATAGTTTCCTCATATGTTTTATCTGCTGAAAACACCGAATGGCTTTTCGTTGTTAATTGTTATATGTGTCTTTATTGTATCCTGGTGAATATTTTCACGTTGTAGTTGCACCTCACGTTTTCCATTGTGCGTGGATTTGAACCTAACGAAACTTTTTACTCATGAGCTTCCGATTATACCGAAAATATTGATTTTTGTTTCGTCTAGTCCACGAAGTTAAGCAACGCCAGGTAATTTGATAGGTGACCGCTTAAAAGTTCTGTAAGCAGCTTGTGTCCTTATACCAGACTAAGGAAAATTTAATAAATGCATATACAAACCGAGCCTTAATTGTATGCTCAAAATACTAGTCGCTACACCATGTTAACAAACATTTTAAATGCACATCGATAAAAATAGTATTAGCTAGCTGATGTAGATAAAAAAAATTCCGGATATACATGTATTGATACATATACATATATACGTGTAAATACACGAATATGCATCAGTGCATATATATCTTTAAATTTGAACTCATAATATATCTGTTTCTATTAGAAAAATATTATTTGTGATGTGAAATTTTATTATGCAACCGATATTTTTCTTATTTCAGATATATAAAAATTGCCATGAAATTTATGAAACTTGCCATGAAAGATATAAACTCGAAAGAAAAGCAAAATATAAGTATTGATTGCTGGAAATACAAAGTTGGAAAAAGTTGACCTGAGATCATAGAACATTCAAAAAGAGAAATTCAAAACATTGGCAAGCTTAGGACAAGGAAGAGGTTGCATTTAAGAATGACACAAAAAGAAATTTTTTAAAAAATTAAAGAAGTAATAAGCTAGAAAAGTGGATTAACTAGCAAGAAAATATAGGAAGAATTTGGTGTTGTAAGTATAAACAAAGAGAAAAGATGTACAACATTAAAAACATTGGTTAAAGGCAAATTACCATATCATAAAATGGAAAGTTGAGTGTAAAAGTACATGGAAACTTCTCAATAGTGATAATGTCGAGCTATATTGGATGGACTCCATGATCTGGCGAGAGGTTGGATTCTTTCTGGAAATAGTCAACAAACGCCATAAAAGACAATGGTGGAGAGGTGAAGTAACGTGTTGGGCTAGTATTGTAGGTAGTAAAATTATAGATCCTTTCAAGGTGAAGGATAAATGCTGAAAATTGTTGCAAATTCTTGGATAAGACAATTTTGAGTTATGCAAGTCACAACCAATAATCTTTATGATAATGAGTATATTCGTGAAATCCAATGCTCATTCACATTCTGCAAAGCTCGCTAATACTCATCTTGCTAAAAATTATTTCCAAAATACCAAATTAATGAAATACCTCTCACAGTCTCTCTAGATATTAATCTGATAGAAAACCTATAACCCGCTATTAAAATATACATCAATATATGAGAACAGGAAGCAGTATTCAAGCAAAGAAGAATTATGATAAGCAATAAAAATTGTTGCAAGTAATGCTAAAGTAACAGGTTTGTGCAACAAATAAATGACAGATTAATTATATTAACATATAAGATAATAAAATAATGTATTCGCGCAAACACACACACACACACACACACACACACACATATATATATATATATATATATATATATATTAAATTGATGAAGGTGTCTTTGTTAACAGTGTTGGTCTTCTTTTGGCTCTGTCTTTTATATCATAAATGAAAGTGACACATCATAAAAACAAATTCATATTTAGTATAATAATATTAAAATAAGCGAAAAGAAATAATTTACATTATTTTCTATAGGTGGAAGCACTTTTCGGTGAATTGGATAATTTGACGTTACGAAGCGCATCTCTCTACGTGAATACATCTTTTCAGCTTGATAAACCCAGCTCAAGTATTATGGACGTGAAGAAAAGTAAGAACAGTCATTTTGAATTTTACAGAATATTGAAATTTTAAATTTCTCTAATAACAGTAACATTCGCCTACTTCCTTGATAAATTTAATTCTGTTACTAATTTTCCTGTAAGGAGATAGAGCAGGAAGTTAATTTACTTCATTTTATTAGTAGTTAAGTGCCACGTGTGATGCACGCTTGGGCCATCATGTCTCTTTCGATTTTCCCGGAGTAGGTTGCCGTTTCTTTCTGCGGTAGACTGGTTGCCAACAAGGGCTATAGGACACAGTCTATCTTGCTATTCAACCCATAGCTGGGGGATGAAGAATTTGATTCATAACCTTCCCAAGGCTATTTGCTCGTAAGTGAATGTAACGAACCTGACTGGGATTTGAACCCGATTTCTCATTCCATTACACAGCAACACCGATTCTAGCCATTTCTAACAAAACTGACAACGTTAGGTACGTGTAGTTTTATAAATGTCACGAAAAATGATTCTCACTACACATATTATTTTGATAAATTATGTCCAATCGTAGTTTGACCGGAGAGAGACCGATCGAAGGGAATATAGGATCCAATAGTTGTTATGAGAAAAGGCAGAAATACCAGTGAAGATGTCAGCTACCTACTATATGAATCTGCAAATAAATATTGGAAAGATGATTCATGTTTTCATTTCTCACTGTAGCCTTATCTCAATTTTCCATTCCCTTATGGACGTTTATCGCACCATTACAGTTTTTGTGCAAATCGACTCAATCGAAAATCAAAACACAACATGGGTTGGTTTGTTCAATCTGTGAAAGACTGAAAGAGGAGTTCTGGTTGTATGTTTACAGGTTATTTAACCAATAAACCAGTTCGTTTTGGCATTCAAAACTGATTTCAAGCCTCAGTGAAACCTTTCCACTATGCTGCTCGCCTAGGGAGGGATAAGAAGTAGTACGAATTTCTTCGTTACTCAGGAACTTCAAGAGTTAGAGAAACATATCAGATTTAAACTGACAGCCTCTTTATTACTAAAACTTGAAATTCAACTGGACATTAATTTTTTAACGTATTGTAAGACATAGGACGATCCTTGACCCAATACAAAAAAAACGCATGTACATACCTCAGTGAAAAAAAAACTGACTCATGGAGACAACAATTACAATGTGAACTACTTCCCATATTCTTATATTGGCTGAAAAAAGAAAGGAACCTATAAATGAGTTCTGTCTATAATATATAGATGATGACTGGGTCCCACAGATGCTAACACAAGAAGAGAAAAACCAGCGAATGCAAGACCTACTGAGTCACTATGAGGCTGAATGTAGCATTTTCCGGAACCGTATCATCATTGGTGACAAGACATGTTGTCATTACTAAGAAACGGAATCAAAACATGTCCATGAATTTTGCAACATCACTCGATAAGCACTGTCTTTTTGGATAGGAAAATTCGTATAGATTTACTGGAATTCAGACAAACCATTAGCTCTGACCGTTACATCGCGACACTGACAAAACTGAAAAACCGAAATTCCAATTTCAGGCAAGAGAAGATTGCAATTTTTTGCTTACAGCACGATAACACCTGACTCAGCATTAAATGTTTTCAATGTACTGTGTTCGTTATTCATGAATTCACCTAGCACGGTCTGGTGGGTAGGTAAGTAACATTTGGGATATCTTCTTTACTACTTTTCTCGCGACAGCTTAACTCCTCTTCGACTCTACCCATTTCGGGACTGCAACTGTCTCTACATCTCGACGGACGTTTCGTGATAGGTTTCTGACTACCAACTCTCTTACATCGTCATTAAGCTTACTCCAACAGTGATTCCTCCACGACTAGAATTCCCTATCTTCCGGCCCAGTGGCACTTGAACCCGAAAGTTTTCATTTATTTATTTCATTTCCTTTTTCCCTACTAGGTGATTTTTCTTAGGTTCTTTCATGTAGACTTTATTATTGGCTAACATAAAAACCCAGACAAAATCGTTTACAGCACATTTGTCTTCATGTGTTCCCTGAGCCAATCGAGCCGAAATCCACTGTGTGACAGAACTACGCAGACAATATTTTTCTGACAAGGACACCACCATGCTGCTCTGAAAATTCCAGTCACTTTCACTGGTGCATATTTTAAGAGCGCAGTATGTAGTCTCATAGTACTGATGAACACACAGAACTAATGTTACAGACGATGTGAAAAAATACCATTATTTGTTGTTGAAAATATGCCGTTATTTTGCTTCCTAATTTACTTTCCGTGGAAATAAATAGGAGTCGTTAATTTTGGGACGTTCCGAGGCCATAAAATAGAAATTAAAGCAATTGTAATTGCAAAATAAACGCTTCTTCGCTGGTGTTATTATGAATTGTGCCATGTTAGATATTTGCTTACAATATAAAATTATTTAACTATCCTTACGTATAGAACGCATAGCATAATCTGAAGACTGTTCCATTTCGAAAGTATCATATGTACGTGTACTGTTGTCTATTTCAGATATACTTCCGAGTGACGGTCAAATATTGAACATTTTTGTAGCAACTGTGTTTGCTGCGGTGGTGGTTACATCTATTGCACTAACAATTGTTTGCAACAAAAAAAGAAAGCTGAAAAATATTGTGATTACAAAAAATATCGTCTCCAAGAGTAACAGCTACAAATCAAATGTTAGTGGGTGTAAGTAGGACTTTTTCTTTTCTTATTTTTGTTTTGCTGTTAAATAATTACGTTTATGCTCAACTCTTTACGCACATTTTTCTTAATCATCACTCATTTTGATTCCATTTTAACAAACTACCTTAATTCATTTGTTTATCCTGAAAATATTGAATTATTGAAAGTTCTCAATGGGCAATAATAGCATACAATACGGTGTATTTGCAACAAAAACTTTTGCATTTTTCTGTGTGGGTATGAATTAACTATCTGGAAAGTTGTTTTGTATTGCACGAGCCATTTGTTGCTATGCGAAAAATATTGGGAATTTTTAAATTTGTCGAATGTGATTTTGTTCAAAGATTTTTAGGGATTGTCGGCATATATGTGCCGTGAATATAAAATGTCTTGCGATAATCTATTCTTAACAGGGTAATGAGATTATTTAAAAGAATTCGTAAATCGACTGACAAAATGATCTCGATAGTAAATCTGATCCGATCGATAACATTAAATTGGTGGCTGATCTCAAAATGACCTACAGTCTTGTTAAATGAGACAAATTATAACATATTAATTTTAAAATGCCTCCAAAACAAAGCTGCTCTCTATTAATCATCTGAAAGATCCCTTTTCTGCCTTCATCGTTGCGACTTCTCGAGCTAACATTCTCAGCTGACATGAAGTGGGAAGACTATATTGAATCCATTGCTAAGTCTGCTGCTAAGAACGTTGGTTCACTGTGTCTTGCTAGACAAATATAGATATGTCAAATAGATTCAGAAGTGAGAAATTGTCTAGCACAGCAGCAATATTCGAGGCATGGACGAATGGTAGATATGGAAGATAAATTCAGGAGAGAAAAAGTTTACCATTCGAACATTACTCGAATATTGCTGCCACATATCGCCCGGTTCTCCTTCTTAAGATTTAAAGATTCTTGATAAAATCCAAAGAGAGATCAGCAATATTATTGGTCCTGACTCGGCGTCTCGGATTCAGTCACTTTCTCATCATTGTAAAATTGCTTCTCTGTGCCTTTTCTATAAATACGTTCATGATAATTGTTCGGATGAGCTCTTTGCTATGATACCTAAATTTGATGAATTTAAGCGCAGTACTAGATTGGCGTTGAGGTCTCATCGCTTTACAGCTGAATTAGCTAGATATAACTGTAAGTTATATGCTAACAGTTTCTTTTCTCGCACTTCTCTTTGTGGAACTCTCTTCCGGCTTCTTGCTTTCCAGACAAGTTTGATCTTCAAAAATTTAAATGCAATGTCAATCGTTATCTTCTCACATCCAGTAACCCCCCTTGTGTGTTAGTAGCATTACTGCCTTCCATGGGTTGAATTCGATAAAAAAAAACTAAGCACCACCAATAGCACTTCTAACAACAATACAACATTCATCATTTTACTGTCTTTCTACAAAAGTTATAAATAAATTAGTTATCCCTAATGCTAGGATCTTTACCATCACATGCAAGAAAATCTGAGTTATAATTAGGAAAAAAAATAAATCCAACACCAGTTCAAATGCTGGTACTTATCAAATAAGATGCTTAGAATGCAAAAGAATTTATGTCGAAGATACATCATGAAATCTACGAACATAAAAGCGATTTAGACAACCATTCAAGCTTTATTGTAATACACAGGAACAAAACTGGCCATAACTTTGATTTCACAAATGCCACTCTAATTAAAAAAGAACATAATTCTTTACGTAGAAAGTAATTCGTGGGTCTAGTAATTGTTAATAACAATATTAACAACTATAAAACATTATATAACATCCCCAAACTTTACTGAATCCGTTCTTAAAAAATGTAACAATCTAACGTATTTTTTATCTAAAACAACCGACATGTACGTAAAAACGTTTCCAAAACAACATGCGAAAAACCAACAAACATAATGTCTACTACACACACACACACACACACACACACACACACACACACAGACACAGACACACACACGAATATTCATTATCATCTGATTCCCACAGACAAACTAGTATTATTATACACTTACATACGTAAAGCAATATTTACAGTTTTTCATTTAGTCTTGGAAACCGTTAATTTCTTGGAACTTCGCCTCTCCTTGACTTCGGAAAACCAAAAATTGGATCAACAAGTCGAATGCTCGTGAAACATGATTAGCCAATGAAAATCAAACAACACAAAAGTAAAAATACCAGAATTTATTTCGTCTTTTTCTCTATTATCTCATTCTCTGGTAAATAAACTTAATAAAAGTGAAACATGCTAGCTTGATAAAATGTCCTATTTGTTCTTTGTCTTATCATTCTGTCGGATTCCGATTCATATTTGAACCCAAGTCATATATATATATATATATATATATATATATATATATATATATATATATATATTGTTATACGTAATTGTCGAACTTTTTCCATTTCCTAGTATGTATTTCGGTTGAGCTCTATGCGGAGGAAATGTGGGTTTGTAAACAGTGATCCTTACGGCTAATAATGCAAGACTCTTCGGTAAATCGAATCGAGTTCTCTCAGTCACTGTGTGTTCATATAAAAATAAATACGGTTAAATTCCCGCTTAGGAGTAGAATCCTAACAGGACGTCTAGCCACACTGATGGGCTCTGATACAGCGAAACAGTCTGTCTGTGGTTGACTATATATATATATATTTTGAACAATAAAAAATATTAAAAACTTAAAATCTTCAGACACACTGGGTTGTAGATTAATATTCTTTCGTTTTTTTTTTAATATTTCATTTAGATTCCTCGACTAGTTTCGTCCAAAATGGCCATCATCGGGAGAAGAAATATTTCTGCTCGCTGGTAGCAGTAAACTACAGAAATGAATGTCTTGATGGAGAAAATGAACTTTTGTCTGTAGTTTTCATTTGTTTTTCTTATTTTTTTATCTTTTTAACATGAATCTTTTAACATTTCTTGTGTTGGTCAAACAGTCTCTTTTAAGTTGTTATTTGAGATAAGAGCTGGATGGATATATGCTTCTCTGAATCCCCTTGGTCAGTTTGACAGTTTTATTGGTCCTGGAGAGGGGATGTGTCTCTGTTTAGTGTCTGTGTGTGTGTTATTTGGTTCTTAGGGAGTGAGTGAGTATGCTATGTGTAAGCGTGTGTATTGCTGTGGGTGTGTGTTATCATTTGGCTCATTAGGGAGTGAGTGAGTATGATGTGTGTAAGTGTGTATATTCGTGTGGGTGTGTGTATAAGTGTGAGGCGTAAGCATGTCTGTCTTGTGTGGGTGACAAATGTGGGTAGGTTTTGATTTGTTGAGTTATATATTAATACTATCTATATTGTTAAATTTATGGTTTAGCCCACTTATTTTCACGGTATCCACTTATTTTCATCTAAAATCTTTCTAATGTTATCTGCTCTGAACTTTTCTATTCTCTCAATTATAGTGAATTTGGCATGGGTTTTGAAATCGTGTTTTTCCAGGCGGAAATGTTGTTCTACGGGTAATAATTTTTCATGGGGAGTCGACTTAATTCAACTGCGATAATTATTAATTCTGTAGTGAAATGGCCATTCAGATTTTCCTACATATTGTTTCTGGCATAGTGTGCATTCTAGGATGTAAATTATGTTATGACTTCTACAGTTAGAATCGTGGTAGATTTTGAAAGTAGATTTAGTGATTGAGCTAGTGAATGAATTCGTGTGTTTAATATGTTTGCAACATAAACTTCTTTTTGTTGTTACATGGTTGGGGAAAATCCTGTTGTTTTTTGTTCTTAGTTTATTACGGATTACCTTGTCCCCTGAAATGTGGTTACTACCTATGATTTCTTTTAGGTTCTTAGGTCTAAATATGCAAGAAGGCCGGGTTCCTTAAACAATTTTTTAGGTCTGGTTTGAGATGTAGTATTTCCCAGCGACGTTTGATTATTTGGGATAGTGGAGGCAGAGTGGGGTTGAAAGTGGTTACTAGAGGAATGCGGCTAGATTTATTTTTTAATCTTGTACATTAGGGTGTCTTCTCTAGGTATGGAAATTGCTTTATTTATTTGTTCCCTGATTCGGTGTTGTTTATAGCCACGTGTTGTGAATTGATGCTCCAGATTTTCAATGTGTTTATTTAATTCTTCATTGTTGGAACATATCCTTCTGAGTCTAAGTGCTTGTGAGTAGGGAAGGTTCTCTTTGAGGTGTTTAGGGTGGGAAGACTTAAAGTGTAGATAGTTGTGGGTGTCGGTGATTTTAGTGTGTAGTGTCGTTTGTAGTTTCCTGTTTTCATCTTTGTAAATGCGGGTGTCTAAAAATGTTACTGATGTTGTGGATTTTTCATAGTCAAACTGAATTGAGTCGTGCACTGTTTTTAGGGTCATAAGGAATTGGGTAAGTTTGTCATCACTATCCGTGTATACAAAGAATATATCATCGATATATCTTGCATAGAATACGCAGTCGCTACCAATGATTGGATAGATATGGGTTTCCTCAAATTTTCCCATGAATATTGTAGCATATGATGGAGCTGCAATGGTGCCCATGGCACAACCTCTTATTTGAAGGTAGTGTGCTCCATTGAAGTTGAAAGTATTCAATGTAAGGACATGCTCCGTGAATTTTATGATAACTTCTGGGGGGGGGTCTTGTTTTCTTCTTTTAGTAAGTGCTTCCTGAAGGGCGGTTAGCCCTTCGATGTGTTTAATGTTTGAATAGAGTGACCTAACGTCCATAGTCACTAAAATAGCATTCTCTGGAACTGTTTGTATGTGATTAATTTTGTTCAGTAGATCTGTTGTGTCTCTGATGTAGGATTTTACTTCCTTAGCTAGAGGTTGTATGTAATGGTCTATGTATTTGGAAATTTTTGTTGTGTGGCAGTTGAACGATGAAATAACCGGCCTTCCTGGGTTGTTGCTTTTGTGTATTTTAGGAAGGAGATAGAAACGAGCAGGTATAATGTTTGTGGGTGTAAGTGCTGTGCATGTTTCCTTGTCGATTAGATTGTTGCGAAGCATTATGTTTAATGACCTAGTTAATTCTTTTTGGTATTCTGGAAGGTGATCTGTAGGTAAGCTTTTATAGGTTTCTTTGTCGGCTAGCTGTTTGTTGGCCTCTTTAATGTATTCTTCGATTCCCTAGATCACTGTCGCCCCCCCCCCTTGTCAGCTTGTGTTATGATTAGGTCATCTCTATGTGTCAGCGGGTCGAGGGCTATACGTTCCCCTTCAGTAATATTGTCACGTGGCAGCTTACGTGCTATTGTTTTTTTTTATGTCATTTTTACGGCTAGTTCAAATGTCTGTATAGTAATGTCTGTGTTTTTGTGGGGTGTAGGTAGTGTCCTTCTCTTTTAATGTATCAAGTATGGAAGGTGTGTGATCATTTTCCCAGTAGTGGGCTTTTAACCGTATTCTTCTGAAGAAGGATTTCAGGTCCTTTGCCAATGTGTCTTTATCAAACCTTGGGGACTAGGGCAAAATTTAGTTTTATTTAATACCCTGAATGTATTGAGTGAAAATTTATTGTTACTTAAATTTATAACTCGCCCAATATGGGTCAAGTTTGAATTTGCAAGCATGGCGAAGTTCTTTCGTAAAAGCTCGAAAGCTTGCATCATATCTCCTATTAGGGATGCTGTGCCCCCATCCAGGTGTCCTGGTTGGGGGCTTATTCCGTTTTTTTTTTAAGGTTGAGTGTGTTTGTTGTTGATTGTCTACTAGGGGCTAATCTAGGTGGTCTGGGATGTCTAAGGGGGTTATGCGTTCTGTAGAAGGGCTGCTGTGTTTTGGTTTGTGTATGTTTGTACGGCACCCTAAGGATGTCCGCGTTGGTTAGTGGTTTGTTTTGTGTGTGTGTTTGTTTTGAGGTTCTAGCTATCGTTGATGGTGGCGGTGTTGTTATTGTTGGTTGTGGTGCTGGTGGTTGTCTGTTGGTGTATTTATTTGGTCTGTTTTGTGTTTGCATTTATTGTGTGGTGGTCAGTGTAGTTGCAGTGTTTTGTTGTTTTCTTTTGGGGTATGGTCGTTCACTTTTTTCAGAGTTTGGCTTCATTTCTCTTTTGTTCCTCTGTCTGGAGGAAATATTCCATTTTAATTTTTTTTCAGTTTTTTGTAGTTTGGTCTGTGTGAGCTTTTATGACATTCTTTATATTGGTATATTCTTACGTGTCCGTTTGTTTTTTTATTTTCTCATCGAGCAGGTTAATTTCTGCTGTTGTTGCCGCTATGCTTTCCTGGCAGAACTGCATGGTATCCTGCATGAGTTCCCTGGAAAAGTCTTCTAATTTACGGTACCATGATGCTAGAAACGCATCATTATTGTTACCTATTGATGGTTCCAAATCAATCCTGAAATTGGTCGGTACTAATTGATCCTTCAGGCATATCCTAATATATTCCTGGTGTGATTCATACCTGGCTAATTTGTTGGTTCCTCTATTCATACGGATAGCCAATAATTCGGTGTTTATTGGTTCTGTTAGTGTTATGTCCTCGGCATTTGTTTCAGTCCCGTGTCTATTATTCATTATTATATTTTGAACAATAAAAAAATATTAAAAAATTAAAATCTTCAGACACACTGGGTTGTAGATTAATATTCTTTCGTTTTTTTAATATTTCATTTAGATTCCTCGACTAGTTTCGGCCAAAATGGCCATCATCTGGAGAAGAAATATTTCTGCTTGCTGGTAGCAGTGCTAAACCCCTGCATTGTTAATTTTCTCCACGTTATAATGTGTAGTGTTCCATTTAATTAATTGCTTTTGCCACGGAATTTAGGATAAATGTTAACCGTTTTTGTTGTTCTTTTTTGGGACGCTGTCGTTTTAATATTTTGGGTAAATGGTTTTTTGTCTTAAGTTAATCTCATCGAGTATTTGTTACCGTTTATCAGTGAATCATTTCTATTCAATGTAACAGTCCTTTGTGGTTGATGATTCCTTTTTTGTGGGGAAGGGTATACAGGATTATTGTTATCTCCAATATTGTTGTCTTTCCCAGCGTCCACTGTCACACAGTTTTATTTTGTTGGTTAAAATAGGAATAAAACAAATATTGTTGCTGCTCCATTAAAAACTTATTTAATTGTTTTGTTTCCGCAGATAATTTGGATTAAAAGAAGTGAATATAATGTAATAATTTGTGCCAAAAGGGGAATTTGGATCCTAATTTTTTAAGTTCAGTACGCCGCTTGGACAAGGTGCCTTTGGAAAAGTTGTCTGTGGATATTACTGTAAACGGAAAGTCGCGATCAAAGTTGTAAAAGGTAAATTCCTGTTCCGTCAAAGATGCAATTTTATTCTTGAGTTTCAACTCGAATGTTAATACATATATATTAATGTTATTTATATGTATATTTTTGGATGCTTATCCATGCAGTATTTCGAATTACCATTAGCTTTATTGTGATTCTTAGAGATGGGAATCTAGTAGCTAAAAATAAGAAAGAACAAAAAATATTTAATAAGCAAAGAAAATATAGATTGTTATCCTGGTACTCACTGTAGCAGTGGTTATCAAACTACTCGTGCAGATCATTATTACTCCAGTGAGTTTAATTCTCACTAGGTTCTCAGTAATTTGTAACCTTGTGACAGACTACGATAGGATAAATGTTAATCTTCTTGCTCACTGTTCTCCCTAAGGAAATAAATAAATGAATTTCACATGACGTTTAAAAAAAAGATAAGCTTTATAAAAAGAAAACGATCAAGTTTCTTAAAGTCTTCCATTTGAAAGTTTCTGACATTTCTTTTTTTTAATTTCTCATGGCCATATAGTCCGAGAAATAATATTTATTCTCCGTAGAAAGCAGGGAAATGTATATTTGAATTTTTGCGTGTCTCTTTTCATCCATGGATTCTTTACCAAGTGTGACTTTCACATGCACGCTCCCAAGTACTACCATTTGCAATTTCTTTTTGTCAATTAAGATTCATATACATCATCATCATCATCATCATCATCAACAACAACAACAACAACAACAAGAAGAGAAAATGAGAAAAGAAATTATTTTACGCATAACAAATCATTCTACCAAAAAGAATAATTTTGGTTAATGGGGATTTTGATATTGTTGGGGACGTGCAGAATTTATTAATTATGCTTGAAAGAATCAGAAGGAATTCATTGTAGGTTGCGTGACTTTCTGCATCCACAACAAATAAATAAACGAAATTGCAAAAATACGATTAAGAACGAGATATATTCAATTAGAAATTTATATAACATTTATATACAATTCAAAAACAATATACAAACAGGATAATTGATATATGTTATGTTGGCGAAATGTGTATGAGGTTTTTTTGATTTCAGAATGTCTCTCTTTGTAATTGTTCGTTCATTTACAGTCTTTTTAAGTTTGTGTTGATATTAATAATTGTCTCTTTTAGGAGTTTTTAAGAGTGATCTACATTTAACTCCAAATGTAATGTTTTTTTAAGGTCGTTCGTACGTTGATGTTTTTAATAGGTAGTTAAATATAATTCACTTTAGATAAGCAATGTTGAGATTTGATATCCACAGAGTTGAAAAGTTTTCGATCGGGAATGAGTCAGCGATGATGTATCTTTGCGCGGTTTTTCGTGACCAAAAAGTAACGTGGATCTATATGGCAAGTTCTCCGTGGGTGTTTGTTACTGACTGCCTGGGGTGGTAGCGTTTATTTTTATAAGGTCTGAAAGTCCGAAGGTGGCTCACTTGATTTTTTACAACAATTTTTTTTCTGCGTGAACTTTCAGCGATGAACCAATGAGATTGTTTGTTTCGCTTAGTGCAGTTTTAATTGGTTGAAGTTTTCCGTACGTGGGATATAGACTGTTCTGTTGCTAGGGTTGAAAGGTAAGGAAAAAAGGACGAGTCTACAATATATCACCTCGGATAAAAAAATAAAATGGCAGATAGCAGATGGCAGATTTTTTTCTTGTTACTTTTCTTGGATAATGGTTTGTGAGTCATCCACTGTAGATTACTGTAGTACATTTTCTAATTTTATTTGCAGCCATTTTGTTTGCAAGTTTAGCTAAGTGGTTAACACACGGAACAAACACTTGAGAAGTTAAATGTTCCATTTCTGATTTGATGATCCTCACTACTAAGTTTTATCGTCAAAATCTCTATGCTATTATTAAAAGGAAAGACTAAAGGATTTTTTGATTATTAAATTATAATTTTTCATCCTTTTTAGAATGTTCGAAATTTCATTTAAAATTCTTGTTTTAAGAGGACCATAATTTATTTTAGGAAATTTTTGCGTCTTTTATTGTGAAAAAACATTGAATTGGAAATCCTTGTAAAAATGAAATAATTGTCGGATTGTAATGAAACTTTCAGGACTGATTCACAAATAAATGAAATTATTTTAGAAATGTATATTTTAGAAAATCTTGGGAAAATATTTTTTTATTTTACATCTGTCAGCGCCCCCACCCCTCCCGCACGTATGAAATTTCGAGAAATTAAATTTTGCAGAGCTTAATTAGTTAAAAGCAGAATTGAAATCCTCAATTTCTTTGGTGAATTGAAATCCTCAATAAAAAAAGGATTGTAAAAAAGGACCCCCTAATTACCAAAAATCTGCTGTGAATCATAAAATAAAAGATGCTATAAAAGCTAAAATTATTTAATTAGAAAAGCTTTTAATTATTTACAAGAATGGACACTATTGTCTTAAGAAAAAAATCGATGAATAATAATTTTTTTGCAAGAATTATTTTCATTTTTTAAAAATTTTAATTATAATAATTTATAAAGTTTTAAATTATTTTAAATTCTGTCTCACTTTGTAGGAAGTTAGGTGATGTTGTTATTAAGTAAAAAAAAGTATTTTTGTGTCTATAAACGTGCCGATTTTTGTAAATACGGATAGTCCATACAAAACATTATCAGAAAAATAAGACCGATAACTATACTAAATTTGAAGCAAATTCAACAAAACATAAGATTACAGAGAATATTTACCTAAATTTTAAAGGTTACTGAGTAGTTAAAAATTATATAAAAATGCACTCACGTTATATTCCTCAAGTAATTTTTATAGATATATACAAAAACATTAAATAAATTTCCGTCTATCAGTCAAGCTGACAACATTGTCAACATTTACCGCTGTGTTAAAAAAATGCATTTCTGTGATATTTTAAACTTTAAATAAGTAATATTTGTTTCAAATCAGAATAACTAAACTGTAAATCAGCTAATATTACTAAAATAAAGTTTCAGAAAAGTATATTTTATTTTTGAAAGATTTAATAAAGAGAATTTACATTTCCAATAACGGAATTGTGCTAAAATCAGAAACGAAAACTCCTTCCAATTAATTTAAATTAGTTTTGAAATACAACAAAGTATTTTGCTTATTGTAAATATCAAATGTAATCTATTAGCTTGTAATTAAAACTAAAATAAAAGCTTCAAGAAAGATTTTTCATTTTTAAGAATTCATTTTAAAACTTATTTATTGCGTTTATGTGGAGATACCTACAGTAAATCTATTGTATATCTATTAGTGGGCTTGTACCAGTTAACACTGTATAATCGGTTTAAACTTTCTTATTTCTACAGACTCAGCCCCATTATCTTACAAGGAAGATTTGTTAGCAGAGATGCACTTAATGAAAAAAATCGGACGTCATCCAAACATTGTCACAATGATTGGTGCCTGCACTAAGAGTGAGCCTATAGCCATTATAATGGAATATGTTCCGAATGGTAATCTTTTAAGCTATCTCATGTAAGTGTTGGCCTTTTTATACTAACAGTTTTAACAAGTGAATAATACTCTTAAAATATCAATTTTATTCCACAATAATCAATTTATATATGAAAAACTATATGCGTATGCGATCAATGCGATATTTGTTCTACTTGTACACTTATTGTCCTTGATGTTCCGTTCTCATTAATTAACTATTGAAATGTGGAAAAAATATCATATTTTGGTTTGATAAAAGAATTTAATAAGAATAAAACCGCGTTCACTTTCACATCATATGGCGATGTTTCAGACACAATGAAAAAATAAGTTTTCATTTATTCAGAAAAATTTGACGGAAGGAAAGATCCATGGAACAAAAAATCATGATTCAGGTTTCTTTTGCGTTTCAAATATATAAATAGTGCCTGTTCCTTGTTCTTCAAATTGTTGGAAAACAGACATTTTCTTGAATGAAGCTATTCTGTTTTTCTCTTTTGCGAAACAACTGATGCAAATTAACTTTCCTTTATTCTATTTCATCAAATTTTATATACACTTCTGATCAAAAATTTAAGACCACTTGAAAAAATTTTTTATAAGAGACTGTTTGTCATGGATACATTATAAACTTTTTCTTACTTAATGTTACTAATTCTATAATCTAAAAGGTTATGTAGACAAAAAGTTATAATTCGATCAATTTATTCAGAAATGGACATTTTTATATAATGAGGCGATTTACACTTAATCAAAATATTAAGACCAGGGGGTAATTGTTAGATCTAGGGTAATTCCAATGTTTTTAGTTCAGTTAGAGATTAGCAATCACTTCGTAAAGGGGTCACCATGCCTAAAGCAAGAAAACTTACCGAAGTTGAGCGTGCTCGAATTCTAGATTTCCATAATCAAGGTTTGTCACAGCGGGCGATCGCAGCTAAGGTAAATCGCAGTAAAACTGTGATTTGCATCTTTCTAAAGGACAGTGCGAATTATGGAAACGCAAAGTCTACTGGTAGGCCCAAAAACATTTCTCCTGCATTGAGTAGACGGGTTGTTGTGAAAGCCAGTAAACTTTCTTCTAGTCAAATTAAGGCAGCCACAGATGCTGATTGCAGTCCAGTAACCATCAGACAACACTTACGACAAAAAGGCATGGTAAATAAAAAGCGTAAACAAATTCCTCGGCTGCTTCCACGTTATAAAGTGAACCGTTTAAGTTTTGGTCGTGAATACCAAACATGGGACATTGAGAAGTGGAAGAAAGGTCCTGTTTTCTGTTGAGAAAAAAATTCAACCTAGATGGTCCTGATGGCTTCCAACGATATTGACATTTTTCACCACACGTCATAGTGGTGGAGGGTCCCTAATGGTATGAGGTGCCTTTTCTTACAGAGGGACGATGGAGCTCCAGGTGGTGTAGTGTCATCAGACAGCGGCTGGTTATGTTAGCATGCTACAAAAAGCATCGTTGGTGACGGAGGGCCATCGTTTGTGTGGGGATGGATGGTTATTCCAACAGGATAATGCTGCAATCCACGCTGCATGCCGGACCTTGACCTTTCTACAAGAAAATGGGGTCCATCCCTTGAGACATCCTGCATGATCACCGAACTTGAACCCAATTGAAAATGTTTGGGGATGGATAGCAAGAGATATTTATCGAAATGGCAAACAATATTCAACAAAAAACGAACTTCTTGAAGCTATCTTCAGAAGCTGGAGCAATATTCCTCGCAGCTTAATGGAAAGACTAATTTCTAGCATGCACCAAAGAATTTTTGAAGTCATCAAAACCAGTGGTGGTAGAGCTCATTATTAAATTTTGTTGTTAAATGTTTTCGTACACTTTTCGTACAATTTCGTAGAATTTTTGCCTCTGGTCTTATAACTTTGATCAAGTGTAAAACGCCTCATTTTATAAAAATGACAATTTCTCAATAAAATGTTCGGATTATAACTTTTTGTCTACATAACCTTTTAGATTATAAAATTAGTAACCTTATGTAAGAAATGCTTAAAATTTTTCCAAAATAAATTTCAAGTGGTCTTAAATTTTTGATCAGGAGTGTATAAGCAATCGCGATCATTACAGAAAATAATTTATTATTTTTCAACCGATTTTCTCCTCTACTTATTTTATGTGACGTGTCCTTCTATGGCGTTGGTGATTGTGGTTCTCCACAGCTTCCAATATTTTGTAGTTCTTAGTAATGTTTGTGCCTTTGCTATCTTCCCAACACCTTGTTCTGCTAATCTATTTGCATACGCTTGATTCCTTCTTGTCTTCAGTATATCTTGTGAGTGTCAAATTCTCCAAGCCCACTTTCTTAATTATATGCCCCAAAACATTCAACCCGCATTTTTTGTAAGTATAAGAGTCTTTTTTGTTTTCAATTTTCCTGCGTCCATGGTATTTTTAGCATCCTTCTGTAGAACCCACTCTCATGTCTCAAGATTGTTCAATGATCCATATAAAAAGATTGATGTTACATAGGAATTCAACACTCTTTTCTTTGTTTCTAACGATTTTGTCCGTTTCTTAATACATTGTTTAGCTTTTTGAAAAGCATCTATCGCTTTTCCAACCCGGCTTGATTTTGACATTTCCAATTTGTAGTTCGCATCTTGGACTATCTTGATAATATCCATACACTCTGTCTTCTTACAACTGGTGGTTAGTCCTTTACTACTTTGCTTAGAAGTCCCTGCACGTTTCTTTCCATATCTGCTATCAACAGCGTCATTTTTGTATCGTTTGTTGTTGTTGTTATCTATGTTGTTAAGATTGTGCCCAGGAACAACCCATCCTGCTAGGACTTCTAGTTCTCTCACTATATAAATTAAATACACCCGGTGAGAAGATCTTATGCTCCTTTATATTTGTGTGTACTTAATTCATTTAACCGGTTTGCTCCCAGTATATTTTGGATTTTTCTAATGTTTTTCACATGTAAATCGAGTTTTTCTAGCAGTTCAAATAAATCTGTGTGCTGCTACTTTATCAAATGCTTGACAGTCTCAGAAAAATTTGGTGGAATTCAAAGTTAATTCCTTGATTAAAATTATTGATGAATCTCAAATATTAGACAGTTATCTTTAATAGTTTTAAAATCAAAGCATCTTGAAATTTCACAGCATTTTTTTGTTTTGCTAAATAAAGCTTTCAATGAAATTCTGAAATTCATAGCACCAAGGATATTGCATGCATAGATTTGAAACTTGGTGACAATAGTTAATGTTTACTGTAGATTACAAAATATTTGTAAATGGAATGCTGTCAAAGCGGAAACTGTCTTTTTGAATTTTCGGGTTAGCTGAATAATAAATTTCAGATGCATCAAGGGTGGTCTTCAGTGATGCACTGTCTTCATTGCCGATTTCGAGTTTTGCATCATATCGGCTCAAACAGCAACCCCGACCTGATTCCAAAAGGGTCAGGCCGCCTCCTTGATAACGCCGTGCTACGTACCTAGACATTGCAAAAAAAAAAAAAAATTCAGATATGGCTAGTTCTTATCGACATACGTCAGTCAACACCAGCCAATGAAATAAAGGCTTTTCACGCTTCCCTAATATAGTGTTGTCTTTTTGCGCCATCCGGTTTTTATTTGAGCTATTTCCCCGGAATTCATAACGAAGTAAGCTGGACTTGTTCTTGCATAGTTTAATCCAATGTTTTTACGTTTTAAATACTAATCCCATAATTCGATAACTAAACCTTACTTACTACTTATTTTTGTTTCTAACAAATAATTGAATTATTCTTACTATTATATAAAAATCTTTAAGTCTAAACTTATACTCTTAAATCAAACGGAATTAGAAAAATGTAATCACGTTCACGCTTCTACAAATAAATGTAGTAAATGTACTCACACACGCACCCACATATGCACGAACACATACACATAAAACCTATCTCCCATTTACATTAAATACCGCAAATACGCATGGTTAAATGGCAATCGGGTAACCGAAAGAAAAAAACACTGTCCTGCACCTCCTCCGTTTTACCAGGGATTGTACCTGCACGTTGCTCCCGGTTTCCCCACTCAAGGCATTTCATCCGGCTTTGAGGTATCTGTAAGCCTCTCTGATTTTTGCAAATCATGCCGCATCTGCATTTGTTCGTAATCGAATGGATTCAGTCTTGCTGGGGATCTCTTCCGACCCACCTCTCTCGGGAACCCCTGGAGGTATGATGCATTTAGGTACTTCGTAGCATTTTTGGCTTGCTCCTTGCGGAGCATGCAAGTTGGGTAAGCTAACCCGTCTTGCCCCACTACCCGTCTTTCCTTGCTGCCAATTGTCTCTCCAACCGTCACCAGGTCTATTCCCTGGTTGCCAACTGGTCTGTTCCCAGTCATCACTGTTAATACCAGGTTTTATAGTTGAATAATACATTTCAGGTGCATCAAGGGTGGTCTTCAGTGATGCTTTGTCTTCATCGCTGATTTCAGGTTTTGCATCATATCGACTCAAACAGCAACCCCGACTTGATTCCAAAAGGGTCAGACCGCCTCCTTGATAACGTCGTTATTATAAAATAATCCACAAAACATGAAATATTGTCACCCAGTTATACTTCTGTACATGCAATGCTATGAATTTCAGAATTTTATTGAAAGCCTTAGCTAGTAAAACGTCAAAAATGCAGAGAAATTTGTAACTGGAAGCGGTGGTTCCTGTACCAAATGTCGTCACGATACTTCGTATGCCTAAACTTTAGCCGTAAACAGGATTCCCGATATTACAGTTCGGTGAAAGATGCGGGGCTATTTCCGGCGTTCTTCTCCCTCGTAAGATCTGTGCGTCTAGTAGAAATCTTTGTTTACGTTGTTTACCTGCTGGAATGAATTATGCAGCGTCACGTTTTATTCGCTTCTACCGGCCATGGGTTTTTTGTGGTTCGGCGATGTTTCGGTCCTAGCGTCTTTCTTAATTCGGGCGACCTTCCTGAAAAGCGAGGAATCTCTAGAGAAAGAACAAACTATTTTGATAAAACTTTCAACAATCTATTAATAATGAGAAAATATAAATGTTGCAACCATCGCACTTATGTGGTTGCGGGTGTGTTGCCAACTTCGCTGCTGATAGAATTTCGAAGGAAACAGATGACAGTGTGGTTCCAGCTTCCTAACGGGAACTAAGTGGTTTGTATGCGTGCTTATGAAAATATCAGTCCGAACGGAGATTTTGATTAATTAACCTCTTTGTTAAACAACGAACTTCTTATTAGAATTACATGTGACGCATGCATCTAAAGTACTCAAGACCAGGCATTTTGGTAATCTTTCTACTCAAGATTGCCGGATAAGGTTTTAAAATAACATTTCTCAGTTCCATCTGGGTTTTGCAGTATTTTGGCAAACACATCAATGAATCACATCATCACGGGCTGCGGGTCTAGGCAGGGAATTTCTGGATTTTACTGAATCATATTTTATTGTTTGTTGTACACCATTGGATCCATTTTTCTCCGCTCTCTTTACGGGATCTTAGTCTGTATTTGCCAACTATTTCACTGTCTCATTCCTTTCATACTTTAGCAATCAGCTTTATGATGATGGTAATTTGCTGCGATTTTCATTGGTTATTAGCATTTTCGATTGTGCTGTAAAACTTAGCAATTTCGTGATGACTGTAATTGTAATTGTACTAATCAAAATACGTGACGTGAAAACTACTATTAACGTGTTAAGAAAGAGGAAGAAGGACTAATCTCATAGTTAGGGACATTGTTTTCTTCTTTCTTTCTTTCTTTCTTTCTTTCTTTCTCCCTTCATTCTGACCAGTTTTTTTCGGGCAGAAGATGACAGTGAAGAGATATATTTCCCTACATCATTAACACATCGGTGAACAGACGCTTGACCCTTGATTCCATACATGTCAACCCCGTGGTGGATCACGTGACCACTAAGAGACGCCGAGGCGCCAAAATTCAAGAATTGGCAGTTGGAAGAAAGCACCCAAATGAGGTGGACATCAACTCCTGCGCTGTATCAGTAACCAAGTGAACTGTCGATTTAACCAGTTTTCTAGGTAACTCCACGAAATCGCTAAAAAAAAAAAATAGCATAGCATGATGAAAAAGACGACAAACTTGACGAAAACAAAATTTTATCGTCTAAATGCTCATGTTATTATTAAGAAGAAAGACCAAAGTTTTTTTTAATTATTTTTAAAAAAATTTTCTTTCTTTTTAGAACATTCTAAATTTTGATTAAAAAAACCTTGTTTCTCTTAGTAAATAACATAGACAATTTTTAGCACGTTTTTTGTATGACACACATTAATTTGGAAAATCTTGCAAAAATAAAAATAATTGTCGGATGTTAATGAAACTTTCAGAAACTATTCACAGATGATCGAAATTATTATAAATAAGTTTTTTTTTTTATTAAAGTCATAACAGAAATATTTTTTTATATTTATTACCCCCCCATAACTAATTTTATGAAAACGCTAGAAATTCGATCGCATCGGGTTTAGTGATTACAATATTAAAAGCACAAGGTTTTGAGCAATGCAAATCATGTTTTTTTTTGTTTTTAATTGGACCCCCCCCCTACCTGAAAATCAGCTCTGAATTGTAACATATAAAACTCAATAAAACAAATATATAATTTAATTTCAAATGCTTTTATTTGCTTTTAGTTGTTTTATGAATATGGACAATATTTTCTGAAAGCAAAAAATTTTTTCGATGAAAAATTAATTTTTAATAAAATTATTTGTTATTTCTTTAATTATAATAGATTTTTATATTTAAATTGTTAAAATATAAAATTAGTTAAAAACCACATCGGGTTTCCTAAGTGTCCTTTTTTTAGCGCGTTGTAAATTGTATCATTTTGACTAATCAGAAGACCTGCAGTAATTAAAAAATATAATTTTGTGCTTATAATCGGGCTGTAATTATAAAGTACGGAAGACCAACCAGAATACAATTAAGTTGCGTCATTTGAGTTAAGCATTGTTCTCCGCTGTTAAGGCCTTTATTTTTGTGAAACGCGTGTGAAGAAGTTAATTTGATTTTTCAATTTCAACTAAGAAGGGTACCTACAAGTATTAGTATCATCTTATGAAATTTATATGATCTTATTTTTATATTAATCTCAGTTATGACATTTTTCCATAAATGAAATATCAAAATAAATAATAAAATGAATGGAAATACAAATAACACAGTAAAATGTAATAAATGTACATAAAATTATAGTATTTTATGTACACTTCTGATAAAATTTCATAAGAAAGGTACCTATAAATTAATTAGATACCTTTCTTATGAAATATGAAATTTAATGTCACTCTTAACAGTCTTATTTTAATTTCTTTATAATATATTTTCCATAAAGTATCGTAAATGTAAAGGTGAAAGTTAAGTACAAAATTTTTTTTAAAAAATAGAGCGCTGAAGGTTTTCCTTAAAAATAACGAGGTAAATAATTTGTTCACTTAAATCTAAATAACTTCACTTTTCGGCTTCCGTAGAACAAATTATGATCACGTAAATCCGTCACCTGTCAAGTGACGCGAAAGGTTATGACCTGCTTTGTTTTATTTTCAAATTACATCTTTTCGGCGCAGAAGCTAAGTCAACCTTGGTTCAAAATATTTTAAATAAACATAATTTCTGATTCTCTTAAAATAAGTTTTGAAAAAATGATAGTTGATATTTAAAAGAATTTCAAAGTGAGATTTTCATCTTTTTTATAAAATGGAAAAAAATGGATGCCATAATCGATTATCTGTTAATTTTGCTGACTCAAAAAAAAAGATTTTTAACGAAAATTTCGGACGTGCTCGGAACGATTAAAAAATGTAAAAAAATACCCCCAAAATACTTTGCTCTTTCCTCTTAATAATAACATGAACATTTAGAGGATAAAATTTTGTTTTCGTCAAGTTTGGCGTCTTTTTCATCATGCTATGCTCTTTTTTAGCGATCTCATGGAGGTACCTAACTTTTACGATATCCATGAATTATGGTTATATCTCAAGCACCAACTTCGACGACTTAAAGGATTTGCTTAAAGGATAATGATCATTGAGATTATCCATGAATCCGGACATTCTATTGTTACGAACTCATCACTAAGATCTAGTTTTTATAAGAACATTCGATACGTTGAGTCTAAGGCACAGATAAGTAATACGTGCATTCTACTGACACGATTAAAATCTCAGTATGGTTCATTCACCGCATGTCACCTACACAGACTTTTCACCATCTCTTTCTCTTTCTGTTTTCATGTTATTAAATTGCTTATATTAAATTGACTCCACGTGTTCACTGTCGTTCTTTCACGGATTGTTGTATTTTGCGTGCCCTATTCCTATCCTGCAGACAATCCCTTGCTTATAGGAATCCAGGAGATCATATCCTGAGTCAAACCTCACATTCCGGCTTGAATATAAATTTAATTTGTGTTTGAGACTTAGGCCGTGACATAATTTGACACCAATAACAAATGTCGAGAAGAGGTGCCAAAACGAGGTAATGTATTGAATACCGTGTTAGATTCTCACTGGGTGCCCCAGGCTATGGTCTTGTGTCAAACTAACCTAAAAAAAAACTAATATAAAAAAGTTTGCGATCTTCATATAAACTCAAAAACATAAGAGAAACTGAATCAGTCTTTATGCTATTGGCAAAGAAAGCAGCATTTCTAACCAATCAGAAGTGATACGTCGTTCATTTAAATTACAATATTTCTTTGCAGAAAGTGTCGTCATGAAACAGAAGATGGCTACGCTGAAATGGATGGAAACAATGTCGACAAAGACGCCCTAACTCCTAATCAGATGCTATCATTTGCTAGGCAGATTTCTATGGCAATGGTAATTTTTTATCCACGCTTCACTCACTGCCATTTTTCTTTAGATTTCTAGAAGAATGTGTTTTCTGTACAGCAGATAGTGTAATGCAGAAGAACCCATTCAATAAATGATGGCATTCAAAGAAAAAATCTTTTAAATGCTAATAATGATATAACGTAGGAGTAAGAAAAAGTTATGTGTTGGTTATTGTGAGTAAACTAATTGAGTATTTTAAAGTATTTTGTTAATAACTGTAACTAATTAGTCTTACGCTTATGTGTCTTATATTGTAAAACGACTATGAAGACCTATACTTCAAATGATATTAACTACAAAAATTGAATCAAACTGTTTATAAATTAGTCTTCTGCATTTTTCTGATCTAACTCGATTTTAAATTCTCATCTAAATTTTTAATCTAATTCCAACTTAACTTCTTGCCTCATTAGATTCAAAAGAATATCGGTACATGCACGCAAAAGTAAAGAGATATCAATAATTTGTTTTAATGAATTATTTTGCCAGCTATATCTTTCTGACAATAAATACGTTCACCGGGATCTGGCTGCACGGAATGTACTTTTGGATCAAAACAAAGTGGTCAAAATCTGCGACTTTGGTTTGTCACGAGACATCTACAAAGACAATATCTATCAAAAACTGACCAGTGGAAAATTGCCCATCAAATGGATGGCAATTGAATCTCTCAGGGACAGAATTTTTACAACCTATAGCGATGTTTGGTCTTTTGGCATTTTGCTTTGGGAAATTGTCACAATGGGTTTGTCGATTTTTTTTTCATTTCTTTTGATTTGCCTTTTGAAAAATCCAACACTCATTGTCAATATATTTTCTTCTTTTTTTTTTTTTTATTTTTGACAACATTGATATTTTATCGCTTTTCTTGGAAAGAACAGAACATTTTTGTGATTTTCTGGTTACCACTTTTCTTTATTTATTTGAATTTAATTACATCAGGTTTTAATGTTAATTTCACTTAAATTTGATTGCTTTTGATAAAATTTATTAATAGATCTACGATAGAGTAAATTTATTAATAGATCTACGATAGAGTAAATTTATTAATAGATCTACGATAGAGTAAATATAAGATTAGCGAATGAATTTTGCAGCTTGACTTTCAGTTAAATCGTTGTATTTGATGAAAATCGAAAACACTAAAAATGTTGAAGGACAAATCTCCAAGAGCGATTATAAATAAAGAAAAAAACTGATTTCTGTTTTTCAGGTGCCTCGCCGTATCCAGGAATTCCTCTCGCAGATTTGTATTACGCTTTATCAAGTGGTTATCGAATGGAAAAACCAAAAAACTGTTCAGATGAATTGTAAGTACTGTTGTGTATTCATCCTTCTCGATTAATATAAAGAACTGGATATGATAAATATTAAACGGACATAGGTGAATTCAATTACTTAAATTTCTATTTAAAAAAAACGAGTAAAGCATCGCTAAAACAAGGAAGAGCAGTGAACGAGTAAAATTAACATCAAAATGCAAAAATATTTCAAGCAAATAAAATAAAAGGATTATATGAATCTATTGGAAGTAATAAAATCATACGAGAAAATTCTTGACTAAGAATGGTAAAATTCTACTGACAAAATGATTTTAAATTCTGGTTAACAACCACTGGGATCACTTCATATTAATTCTCCTAAAATAAGCAAACAAAATCAATTCTTTTTTGCGTCGTATATTCTTGCTTATGCTGATGAAATCTTGTTACTATAATTGAAAAAATGGAAAGAGAAACAAGAAATATTTCTGCTACTGTGTTTCTATAACCACATGCAAATGGCACATATTTTATTGAACTACTCCTTATTATGGATTTGAATCAATCCACAACAAAGAAAAAGTCGAGAAAGCTTTTTAAATATAAAAATATAAATTATTTTTAGTTTCGTTTTTTTTACAACTCATTTTTTTCAGCGTGTATGAGTGTTAAATTTCCTTGTTTGTAGTTGTTTTTTATGATGAAAAGATGTGATTTCTTTTCGTGTATGTGTAAAAAAAGAGGTAAGGAAAAAAGTGAGGAGGAAACTATAAGTGTCACTAGTCTGGTGAGGAAAAGTTTAAGTATCTCATAGCTTGGTGAGGAAAACGGGTGAATGCCACGTAAAGCTTGGTAATGAAGACGAGTGAATGAGTAAGGGAATCTCTTTGAAACGGCGCCGTCGTGAACCATGTCTAATATTTATCATATCCAGTTCCCTCTATCTCCTAATTGTTTTTGTCCGTCAAGAGACTTTACTCTTCAAAGGAATCACGAAGCATGTTTTTATTTTATTTTATTTTATTTTATTTATTTATTTATTGTCGGCGGAACGCGATTCATTGTTTGAAAAATGTTAAATATTTATTTTCAAACGATTAATTTATTAATCGGAAGGTTGCGTGAATCCTCCAACTCAAAACAAAAACCATCATTTTTTTCTTTTTTTTTTTTTTTTTGTCATTTGTCATTGACTGACTTTTGGTTTATTACTGTGTTTGGTCCAGAAGCTAAGAAAGAATTATGCCCAATTAATAAATTCTAAAAACTTTCCTGTTTTTCAAGACTTTTCTTGTTTTCTCTTTCGGAGATGGTGCAGATGTTCAATTTAACGGAAAATGAAAAACGATATAGTCGTAATCATTTTTTACCAATAATTTTGATAAGTTTATTCACTTATCAAAATTATTGGTAAAAATTAATTATTAATTATTTTTATGTTAATATATATTCGAATTGAGAAAAATTAATACATATCTCTCTCTCTCTCTCTCTCTCTCTATATATATATATATATATATATATATATATATATACACACACACACAAATACATACATACATACACACACACACACACATATATATATATATATATATATATATATTAAATCTAGTTTTTAAAGTATGCTACATTTATGGATAAGAGTGCTCAAAATCAAAGATATAGCATGTTATATATAAAAATGGAAACCTAGTGGCGACAGTCTGTTTCTTACTTGAAAGCAACCTTCAGGCTATGTGTGCTGCGTGGTAGCTTTACTATTTATATATGCTGGTGAACTGAGCATTATAGGCAGGAATATCAGACATTTCCGGTTTATTGTTATCCTAGAAATTATTTGATAGGTAAAAACGGTTATATTTTAAATTATTATAAATATTTAGAAAGGGTTGCACTGTTCGCGTATTTACTTAGTAGTTTCTCTGCTTCCAGGTTCTTCAGTAGCTCCTGTGTATATCTCCTATGTCAAAGAGAGAGAGAGAGGGAGAGAGAGAGAGAGAGTCAAGGGTGATTGCTCACCTGATTAAACAATACTCAGAAATAATGATAAAGAATTTTTTCATTCAGTGACAAATTTCAATTCTTGAACGTAACTCATCTGACCAAGCAATATGACTTCCGTCTTCCGCTGTCTAACGGCAATGTTCTCTGGTCTAGATGAGACGCATTAAACGACGCTGTAGTGTTGTTAACCGTATATTTGTTGATCAACGACGGCAAAACAACATAGAATATATGTGTTCGATGAATGATGGGTTGAACTGGAGTATGAGTTGATCCAGTATTCCTCTTCGTTTACCATTCTTCTCAGTTGCTGGCGTTACTATCGTTTTATCCCCGCATTTTTCACCTGCCTCTTATGTCTCTCTGTAATTCACTATTATACTCTTGCTACTATCCTAATAAAAACATACACAAAATTCCTTGGCATTTGAGAAGAAAAATACCTCATCACACGTAAAAAAAGACTTGTTTTTATTGTTGACTGATAATGTTGATGATGATATCATCAGTTTAATTTTTCTCTTTTCTTTTTCTATTTTTTCTACTGAGGTACTACATTATGAGACTCACGTGGGCGGAAAAACCAAAAGACAGACCTGAGTTCCGTCAGCTGAAACTAATGATTGAAGATTTGTTATCCAAATGTTCCAATTATCTGGATCTTGCACTTCAAGACCAGGCTTTGGAACCTCAATCTCTTAATATCAATGTGGTGAACCAATAAAAATTTTATTTCTCCAAGACCATTAATAAAGTTTAAATTCAACTTGAAAAGTTATGAAACAAAATTGTACTGTCCTCTCTGAATTGATATTTTTATTCTATTTTTATTCTATCAATTCAGGGTGGCATATTCGTTTTTAGAGTGCAGTTTCCAGAAATTCATTTTCAAACAAATCAAATGTTTTTATCAACTCTACGACCAAATTTTCGTAATCACACGTTTTGTGATTAATAAGTTAAGAAGACTAATTTTACAGAAGGTAATCAATTTTTTAACAATGACCTTTAAAAAATGATCGTAAATAAATATCGTATCGTAAAAGAAGAAAAATAGTAAGATGGATGGAAAAAATAAAAAGGGATAAAATGAATTAAATATACGACAGTAAAATAGAGAGAAAGAAAAATGAGAACATCATCCTAATACAAAATGAATATGGAGCAATTGCTTTTAACATTAGAAAGTATTTTAATATTGGTTTGCCAAAAACACAAATATTGTTCTGGATGCATTAGTCATTATGAATAAATGTTTAACTTGCTCAATGCTAAAGCATCATTTTTTGCTTTTAATGTTTTGAAGAAAATTTATTAAAATTTATCGTTTATGTTTGTGCATTGTTATTTGTTATTTTCTTATTACCTAATCGAATTTCTCAAGCTCATGTTATTTGATAAAGCTGAAAGAAATGTAGATATACAATAAAGTGAATTTAGTTCCTGGTTTAGCCGCTCATATGATTGGTGCTTTTATCATTTAATAGCAGTTGTTCAGTTGAAATCTTAAACTGTTCTTGAGAAATCTTTTGATGAAAGAAAGAGCCAAAAGTAAATTGCGCTATGTATTTGTTATTTAACTGTTCAATAAAATATTTTATGAAGTGTCGCTCTTTTTCCAACAGATTTTCTTCTTTGTCTCAAATATGGAGTCGAACGAAATGCTTTTTGTTTCCAGAAATGAGAACAAAATATATCTATTATTTTGCCTGTATCAGACAGATTTTTGCAACTGAAAATGTTTCCTTGAATTTCCGTTGTCAAATATTACAAAAGTTAAAACATGACATTTATTAGTAAGATCTGTTGACTTTTCAAACAGAAAAGAAAAAATATTTTTCAGTTTTTCGCATAAACCATCTTCAGCGTCATGTGACATGTCATCGATACGTCTACCTATTGTATTATTTGTAAGAAGAATGTTTTAACTTTCTCGTACTGGATCTCAGTTTTGATTAACCGAAAAAAACTTTGTATTGTTGGTTTTGTATCCACCGTTCAATGGACCAATCTGTGAGGATTTAAGACATAAATTATCAAAGTCGAAACACGGGATGAATATATTTGAAATTGAAGACACAAACGAGACGAGAGTGATTTTGATTTGCATGTCACATGACGCTGAAGAGGATTTATGCGAAAAACGAAAAAATAGAGAAAGACATTACTCACCAATACTCCAGCTATACGCATATACACGTTCCAAACTTTTCATGCAGTGGCAGCAGAATGTTTGCGGATATTGCTTAAATCACTGTTATAGCATCAAGGTAAAAAGAATTATTTATTAAACATAAAACAAAATACAGTACATCTCAAATTCATTGAAATCAAAATAATAGTATTTAATAGTGTGGCTATTATTCTTGATTTTCGAAAAAAAATAGCACCACCTATTTTCAATTATTACATTTAACCCCAAGTGCAGCACATTTCGCATATTGAACTTTATAAATTTTCTACTCACCACTCAAAGTACGTCAATCTCAACTAATGAATTTACTTACATAGTTTGCTATTCGAAAATGCTCATCTTGGTTGTTAAGCTCACGACGTTTCAGTTGTTTTACCCTCCTGATTTCGTCAGATGTCTGTCTTCCGACATGATAACCTTCTTAGAACTTCAAACTGAACGTTTTATTCAATCCACAGGTACATATTGTTCTAATTTCGCTTTCCATGCTTAGGTAATATTTCATAAGTTAATATTTACCAATTTTATTTCCCTTTATTTCTCTTGTCCGTTTCTTGCACTGAACCAGAGTATGCGATTTTCCAACATTATCAGATCCAGATAGCAATGCTTTAATCCACTACATTGGACAATCAAGTAGTGATACTCTGGAGCCTTGAACTTAGTAGTCAGGTAGCGGGAATGTATGAATGCTCTAACTCAATTTTAAGTCTCTTTTCTTTCATAATCAGAGCCTTACAATTAGTATTCACCTCTACTGAAGAGCTTTCCAGTGCTTAAAATGTGCGCTGATTCTTTCAGTCGTCTTATCCTCCAATATTGCACTGTCTCTCATTTTTGACGTCTTTCCATAGAAGTTGATGACCATGCTTTTCCTTCCATATAATTATCAGTTATAACTGATTTCAATATTTTTTCTTCTTTCTTTTCGGTGTTACTTTTAGGGGTCAACTTGTATCTCCTTTGTATTCCTTACTGTAACTGCTTAGGGTGGAATACACACCCAGTTCTTGGTTATTGTCAATAGAGATAACTCTGTATGTCTGAACTGTTTATGAATACCGTTCGGATGTTGTATGGACTACAGATACTCTGAATCTTTTCAAATGTATCAGATTAAATGTGGCAGACAGATGGTGGCAGATTTTTCATTTATTTCTGTCCTTGATACTTTTATCCTTCCTTTGAAAGTGTAGCTGATGTTAAGCTTGTAGTGCAGTTTTTATATTGAAAGGTGTTTTTAATGTTAAACATCCACTATTGGAATGAGCCTGGGTCGCTACTTGCGAATTTGGCCCGATGTTGGAAACAGCGAAAATACCTTTTCTTGGCATTGTGTGGATGGTGGGAGTTAAAGTTCAAGTGTAACATAGTGAATTTTACAAGTATAATTGATGTCGGTTGGAATGGAAATTGACTTGAGATGTTGATGTGAAAAGCCTAGAAAATCAGGTTAGGCAATTTGGATTTTACTAGCATACGAGAAGTATAATGGCGACTATTTTTCTAAAGGGGGTGGAAAAGGAGAAAGTATTTAATTACAATAAAATGAATT
Organism: Acanthosepion pharaonis; assembly: GCA_903632075.3. Classification (NCBI taxonomy): domain Eukaryota; kingdom Metazoa; phylum Mollusca; class Cephalopoda; order Sepiida; family Sepiidae; genus Acanthosepion; species Acanthosepion pharaonis. The sequence goes on from CAHIKZ030001873.1 coordinate 111,599, forward strand.
AGAATTTAGAATTTTACGTTATTGTTTCTGAAAGCAAGTGTCAGTATCATACACAGGTATTATTCAGTAAATTTTGTTTGTTGTCTTGAGCCCATATTCTGAGCGAATTTTCTCGTATTATTCTATGTATATATTTGTTCATTATTTACATTATTCGGACTATTGTCCTCATCTTTGTTGCCATATTTATCACAACGTTTCGGCCGTTGTACGCTCCGGCCTTCTTCAGGTGATTGAAATGTCGAACTGAACCCTTTATTTCGCTCGCTGGAGTAGACTGTTCTAGTTCCACGTGCCATGTCTAATGGATGTCAGTTATCAGTTATCTCCTGTTAATTCCTTTCTCCAAGTTCTCCACCGCCTTAACCAGCTATTGAACTCACACTCTATGGGTCCTGTCACTGGATCTAACTAACGCCTTTATCCACTGTGCCATGTGTCCATGAAGAAGGCCGGAGCGTACAACGGCCGAAACGGTGTGATAAATATGGCAACAAAGATGAGGACAATATTCTGAATAATGTAAATAGTGTACATAACACCTCATCTCAGAAATATAGATGTATATATGTGTCATTACTGGAAATTGTTAAAGATTCCATTGTTAATCCTTCTTCCTATCGGTATGTGCCCGAACCTAATTAGAAGTATATTTTTTGCACACAGAATATCTATCACATATCTATCGATTTATCTGTTGAGATCCTTAAACGTGTTCAGACAGAAGAGAGTGATTCTAACCCTCGAACCTGGATAGATGAGAACCTTGGTGAATCGGTTCACAACATTCATATGAATGCGAACATCTTTGACTTCAAAATTTGGCAGCATACGTTATATAGAATTGAAGTAAGGGTCTCAAACACAAGGACACAAAATGGCGATAGGAAATATGAAAGAGAAAGTGAGGGAGGGAAAAGTCAGAGAGGGTGGGGACAGGCAAGATTTCGCATATATTCCACCCGTTTGTGTTTATCAAGTACATCATTAAAAGAGTAAAATTTACGCTTAATTTTTTAAAAAAGAATCATCAATTCTCGAAATGCGGGACGGTTGGCAACCCTATCATAAAATACAAATATTTTCACTTTTCTTGAAAATGTCGGCTTTCCTCGGCTATTTTTTTTTCTTTGACATTGTTAACATTTTTTGTTTTAATTATGTAACTGACCATTTTTCATCTATCTTGAAATTTCAGTTTGTTTAATAATCTTCTCTGGGACTTCTTTCGAACATGATTTCTGTTTGTATTACTTGTTTTTTACCTCATGTATCCATTGCACCTTATGAAGAAAATGAGTAACTACCGACACCGAGGTTCGAGCGTGATACTCTGGATTTATGAATCTATGTTTTCCGCCAGGTGTATAAATTGCGATGTCAGACTACTGACTGCATGGGTTATGGAATGATTATTTTCTATTAAGTGGAAATATCCAGTCGAATTAGTTTGAATTATTGCGCGTCGATGATCTGGGTTTTGATTTAGGATTTACCGGACGTTAAGCCGAACCGCGCTACTAACGAGGTATTCACTGAAATGGTTAATTATCTTTGGTTGATTTTTGTGTCTATGTTCTTGTTAAGTATTTATTTGCGGTTGTAATTAAACACTGTTTTATTTAACAATGAAGTCTTGAGTTATACTTACTTATTAACGATCACCGTACGTCACATAAATATGAAATTAAATCTATTCATTCTCTCGTTATAAAAAAAAAATCCTCTTTTTCTGTTGTGCATGGTGCTTATCTATCATCTCAGCTACAACGGCACTCCGAGTAGCAAAATTCATCCCTTCTCACCTTATGAAAAAAAATCCATTTTCTCACTTCTGAGTCAGTTGTATCGCATCTCAATTGCCTCTCCACCTCCAATAAGTACCCGAAACAAGTCATGATCATTTCACTAATCTTCTTAACAAGACTTCTTTTATATTTATATAATAATTCAATTCTTACTTCCGCCTACTCTAATATGAGTTATCAAATTTATTTCTTCTCATAAAATAAAAATACAGACATTTTCGCAAAATACATTTGTACTCTCTTGTCAGCTAGAGTACAGACCCTGCTAACCTTAAAATTGATTGACTGTTTGCAATTGGTGGGTCAGGGATGTAATGTTGGGCGGTTGTAGTGGCAATCTATCTGACTGATATTTATTATTAAAAAGAGAATGTGCATATAATAGCAAGTTGACTATACGAGTACAAAATTTGAAAAAAAAAAAAGATTTTTTTAATTGAATTCAGATTTATAAGTCAAGTTAAATAGGTTATCAAATCTCTTCTTTCTCTCGCTATGCAATTTCACCCCGGGAGTAAGATAAAAGGATTTTTGGGAGAGAAGAGAGAATGTCAAATAAAAATACACCAAATTCTTATTCCGGTTTGAAATTTAAAAGAAATTTACATTTATTAAATGCCATGGAAAATAATAATAGCACACTGTACACAATTTGCAAACAAGCTTGCACAAAAGTTTCTTTTGTGCGCCGAACAATTAGTCAGGATAACACGTTTTAATTATAATTCTGTTAACTTCATAAAAACAATAATAATTATTATCAACAAAATGTTCACTTACTTCAGTTCGTTCGACTGTCGAAATGAGTTGAGAAGGATCGCCGTTCACAGGCGTCACTGTGTTTCTGTTAAACAATTGTTTAGTTTCACAAAATGAGATTAGAAAATGAGAGATAAATCCGGTGCTTTCATAAAAAGTTCAAAATCAAGGTTAATACCTCTAATTTTGCAACAAACTTACGCAAACAGCTGTTGAAAGATAACTGTATATCTCTAAATTTGTAGAATTTTCTTCTTTCTATTTTTATTTTTCTTCTGCTCCTTTTCTTTTTCTTTTATATTGTTTCTTTTTGTCGTGGTCGGCTTTCTTTAGTTCAGATCCCAGAATCAGTCGACGCCTTCCGTGGGAATACCGAAAGCCTTCTGCTCTCTATTACTTATTCATTTAAGTTCAACTCTCAGAACCAACCGACGTCCTTCGCTTTTGAAAGCCAAATCCCTTCCGTCTGTTTGACAAAAAGATTTTTTAAAAAGCCACAAATCAGCTCTAAAATTGAATCGAAATTTTGATACCATGGAGCCGCAACTTACTTTCCTCGGTGGTTAAAAATCACAAAATATTTCTCTTTAAACCAGTTTATGTTTGCGGATTTTCAGACCATCAAAGCTTCTTTTATATATCTGTTTTATAAACCGCCAAGCTTCATTTTGGCGGTTCTTTTGCAACATCAATTTGAGCCTCACATATACAAAGTTCTACACATCAAATTGAACTCAAGCCATCTTTAATTAACCGCCTAGCTTCATTTTAGCAGTTCTCTAAAAAACCGTGTTAGTAACTTATATAACTTAATAACTTAATAATGTTTCATTTTTAAAACAGCCGCCCCCAAAGAAAGTGTAATAAAGAAACCTAATTTATTGTATTATTTTTTTATTTACCCTTTATTTTTATATACTACACTTCCTTTTCTTATATAATTTTTATAAAGACTTTTGTGATTTTTCGTTTACACCATTCATAATACTCGTGATAAGAGATTTGACATTCTCCACCCCGCTCTAGAAATCCTTTTAATTATACTTACGAATAAGCTGCTCAGTTGATTCCTCAATGGAATATCGCCTTTGTAAAATTTGGAAAGGCTATACATGTACTTCCTGAAGTAGCCTTTATTCTTACTCGGGATCTGTGACAGCTTTCTCTCGTTTTTTAGAGTCAGATGTGTCGTGTCTCTTCAGGACCTTGGTGAGCATGGCTCTCCACAATTTCCTGTCCTTTGTATCGCTTAATAAATTTGTCTTTTCGCTATCTCTCCTAAACCTTGTTCCACCATTCATTTACTCAAGCTCGCTAGGTAGATTATGCATAGTTTTTCTCTGCCCCTCTTGCCTTCAATCTGTCCTGTAAATATCAACTTTTCTAAGTCCTCTTGCCTCATTATGTGCCCTACAAATTGCAACTGTCTCTTCCTGATGTTAAGTATAAGTTCCTTTTTGTTTCCATTTTCTCTAAAGCTTTGTTGTTGCTTACATTTTCGATCCATGGCATTCTCAGTATCCTTCTGGAGAACCAAATTTCTGTTGCTTCAAGTCTCTTCATTATATGTGATGAGGTTATCCAGCATTTACTGCTATACAGGTGGACTGATATTACATAACAGTTCAGTATTTTTCTTTGTTTCTAACAATTTTTTAACTTGTGGTACGAGGTACTGCCATGGACTTCCTAAAACAAAATCTAAAAACGGCATTTTAAATAATTTAAATGACTTCTTTGAACTTAAATTTCGATTTTATTTGGACCTAATCCGAATTAAAAGCAAAATTAATTTCTGGGTATAAATAAAGTTTTATTCATTTTTAAAACTTTGGCACGTTTTCTCATCACTCATCAAACCGTCATTATAGATGTTAAATGCAAACAACAAATTTTAATATCCAATATTTATCCTAGAGATGTGTTTCCAAATTATTTAGACAGTTTAAGGATTAATTAACTGGATTTTGTAAAAGTAATGTTTACTTCTTACTTAAAACCCAATGAAACTGTAGCGACAGTGTTACCAATATTTAACTTTGGCTAGGAAAGGTAGGATTAAGGACAATGCGTGGACGCAATGCAATTTATATTTGACGTAAATAGCACATAGTATAAAATACAAAACTGAATGTAATGATTTAAAAACATAACAATTGAATTTATTAAGTATTTGATGTACAAGCATATAAGCTGAAGGTGTGATAGATGTCTCTTAGATTTGGAAATATTTGTATTTGAGCTCATAAAGTGAAAGTAATTATTAAACTGTAGTTTAGAAGAATAAAGTTTCTTTAGCATGTTTGGAATTGTGAGTTGTAAAGTTGGTAAAAGTTCAGAAGAGATTTCAGAGTTCGTACTTGCGTGAATGTTGGTAATGGTCTTTAACGTCTATATGGTCAAGAAAGGAGTTCTTGAAGATTACATCTTGGCAGCAAGGAGAAAGATGAATGAAAAGAAACACACGGGAGCTTACACGTGTTTTGTTTATATAAGATCGTGGTATCACGTGGAAGGCTCCGAGCATATTGAGCGGGAAAACAGATTTGTCGCGTGCAGGCGGTTTGATTGGTCAGAACTAATCAATCAGCGAATGATTGCTTGTCTATGTACTGTGTTTATGTAATGTGGTGGTGGTGGTTAGCACAAAACTAACGTCTACTGTGTGGTCATAGGTAAAAAATAAAATAAAAATAATACATAATCATGCACCTTATTTAAAAAGAGCGAGAAAAATTAAAAATAAAATTTAAAAGATAAAGACATTGGTATTTATGTTAAAAAATAAATTAAATTAAAAAGAAAACAAATAATAATTAATGCGCAAACTTTATAAAGAGCATGATTACTTCAGTCAATTATGTGCCATACGTGATACACGCTTAGGCGATCATGTATTTTTCCATGACTGACGAGGCAGATCTTCTTTCTTTTTTTTTTTTCGCAATAGGTTGCCATTTCTTTCTGCGGTAGACCCGGTCTGTCCTGCTATTAGCACGTAAGTGAACTAATGGATTCGACTGGAATTCGAAATGGACTCTCCGATTCCTCAATCCGAGCCGCTATCCATTTCTTCACAATACTTACAATATATATATATATATATATATATATATGCTAGTAATGAGCATTTTTTATTTTGTAAAAATAATCATGCTCTTTTCAAAGTTCGCGCATTAATTATTTCCTTTCTAGCATTTTTATTTAGTAATTTTATTTTGTAAATAATAATTCTCTTTACAAAATTTGCGCATTAATTATTTGTCTTATTTTTAATTTAAAAAAAAAAACTTTATTTTATTATTTAAGTTATTAAAAAGAAAGCTTTATAAAAAGAAACAACAGTTGTCATTGCTTTTCTGCACAGAAAAAAAGGTTTTACCATATATTGAAAAAAAAGTTAAAAAAAACACTTCATTGCTTTTCGACACAAGCAGGAATTTAGACGAGTAAGACCAGTAAAAAGGCCGTTAATCAAGCTTCCGCACGCAAAATGTTCCGCGGTGAATGTAAACAAGGCTAGTAATGGCGTACCGATGAACGCGACTGAGTCCGAATTTTATTGTTGATAACTCCAAAACGGTAGATTTTACCAAAATTTATTTGTTATTTTCGAATTAAGCATGTAAATTTACACCTAAATACAAGGATTCCAGAAATTTTTAACACGAGGTTAAGCCTCTAAGCAAATTACCCAGTTTTGTGTGTGTGTGTGTGTGTGTGTGGAATGTGAAAGAATCTGTTCGTATACATAAAAGCAAAACTTGACTCAAGGTCGGCTTTTATGGTACGTCATCTAGCCCAGTTGTCTTTACTCTTCTTAGGCGATGCGATCAGGATAGATACTCTACGGGAGTAATATACTTTTTAGCCGGTATTCAATTCAATATTTCAAGTTCATGTAAGGGAATTAACTGGGTACAAACTTCCAATCGGTGCACGTGTTGTTAAAGCAAACACCTACAACTAATCGTGTTATCACTTTTTTAGAGACAGTAAGTATTTTTCTCATTATTTCTAATTTTGCTAAAACATTAATTTTCTTGATCTTTTATAAACATAATCACGTTATTTTTTGTGAGGTGGGGGGTATTAATAAAAATCGTTTACAGTCACCTTTGTTCCAAACATTTTGACCTCTAACAACTACTTGCTTCCGATTTTTGTAAATGAAAAGTTTGGTTAGTTTTCAAATCATTTGCTCGCTTTAATGATTACTTTTTATGGCTGTATTTTATTTATTGATTCGTTTATTCTAAGTTTTGATAAATTTATAAATAACCAAAGATGGGTTAATAAATCAAGAGTCAAAGTAATAAAAAAAAAAGTATTGATAATTTAATTCTCAACTTAAAAAAATGGTTTGTCTTTAACTTTTACTGTTTAAACACAACACAATTATCCAGACATTCGTATTCCTCCGGAATACCTAAGTAAGTCCACTTTTCAAAAGATTCTCCCGTATTGTACCATCTATTTTTTATTCGTATCTGTAAGTTGAATAAAAAAAAAAATACGACAAAAGTAAGCGGGTAATAAAAAAATGTGCTTAGATTATCAGAAAAAATATTTTCCGAATTTTACAGCAGGATAACTATAACGTTTTAATAATTATAATTTCGATTCTGTAAATTGATAAATAAATAAATATGGAATATCACAAGCTTTCGTAATGCATAATCGTATAAAATTTGACTGAGTCAAATTATTTGACATTTTCATTAATAAAATATGGGTAGGGATATTAATTTTAATTTTTATTTATAAAATAATACTTTTTTTTTTAGTTTTGTACAACGTCGAGTTTGCACATAATTTCCTAAATGAATCGATAAACATATTTTTATGCAAAAAAAAAAAAAAATGTTCAGAAGTCATTTTAACCTTGAATTCTTTTTAAATTATCTTCTTGTCCGACCGATTTTTGTAAATTCTTCACAACACGTAACTACTATGAAAGATTTGCGATTCACTTCAATTTGAAATTATTTTATATTTTAATAAAGTTTATTCAATTTATTATCATTAATTTTTTAGTCACGACGTTTGGAGTTTTTTTTTTTTTGAGGGAATGAAAGAATATCCCGAATATTACAAAAGGCGCTTACAATAACCAGACTCGAAACCGCCACGTGAAATTTGAAAGGTACATACATTTATTACAGATATAAAAAGTTATAACAAAATACAAATTTTATTTAAAAAAAAAAAAAAAAAAAAAAATGCTTGCGCAAAAATTTCCTTTCATGTACCTCATGGACAAGGCAAGATAACACAACAAAATTATAGATATTTCTGACTCTAAAAACATTTACAATACTAATTTTTTAAATCATGAAACTAAAAAAAAAACCCTGAGAAGTTGATATGAAAAATGTTGTTTAATAAAGGAAGAAATTACTCTTCAGAAAAAGGTGCACCCATCTAATCAAAATGAAAAAACCTACTTTGCTTTATCCCACAAGTCTCTGGGAAGGTTCTCTTCTTTTTTTTTTTGTCTGTGAATGCCGAAATCTTTCCGACTTTTGCTCTAATTGCAGCTTTCATATATGAATAACAAGACAAAAACCCTTCTGCAGCCAGCTGGCTGGCCTCCTATCTGACATGCAAGTCCTGCCTGTTACATGTAATGTCTCACTCCCTTCAGCTGCCCTCCTCGTGTGCGATGTCTCATTTCCTTCTCTTGTTATCTGCTGACCAGTGTTCGTATATATTCTCAAACTAGGCCTCAACTTTAAATTAGGACACAATTCACCCTTTTCATTGGACAAAAATACAAGGGGAATATATTTTTCTTAATTTGAAAAAAAAATAAATCACCAACAGTCTGTTATTTCTGGCTGTCCTTTTTAGAGCCATTTTTAAATAAAATAAAAATCTTTTACATGCAAATGAAACACTTTTTAATAAACCACATGGCTTTCTTTTAATAAACTTTTCACAAAAAGTGTATAAAACAGACTAATATTTATTTAAAACTTTTAATTATTATTTTTAATTATTTTATACTACTAATAAAAAAAATTGTTATATCACTCCTAAAAATTAATAGTTATATATTTTGCTTACTAGGAGATTATTTAAATTTGTTTGGACATACTGCAAATTTCTTCAAAAATTTTAAAGACTAAAATCTGAAACCCACCAGTTACAGTGAACATTCATGTTGGGATGGTTGTAAGATTGAAGGGGGAAAAAATCGCTTGAACATGTATTATTAATTTTTTTTTTTTTTTTGACATACATTGCATTATCAGTCTCTTAAAATATTTTAAATTAAATGCGACCTTCTGTTTCCAATCTCAGATTGTGGAAAATGGTGCCAAAATGACAAAAAAAAATCCTAATTTTAAATAAGTTTATTTGTCATCTTTTATGTCAGGATTTAAAATCCAATTAAGCTAAAGTGACTTTTTTCTTTCTATGAATGAATTTTTTCCAATGTAGTTTTTTTGCTGTTTATAAAAACGATTTGTTTTTCTTTGTGACTGTTCATTTTAAAATGAATGAGTACCTCTCAAATAGTACTTTGTTTACGATTTACTTATGACTCCAGTCACCCTGACTTTGTGCCCAACATTGATTCCTTATGCAAATATCTGGGTAATTTTAAAGTACAGAAGCTTTAAAAGAAGATAGAGAAAAAATTATGACATTAATGACCTGGGGTTATGGTTTTCATAACACCATGAACTGAGTTCCTTGTCACAGGTATATGTATTCTATACTTTAACATAGACATCTACACAGATAATACAACACTGTATTGATCAATGGCGAGGAAATTGACTTGTAATATTCAGTACCTCCAAAATTTAACTAATAATGTTTCAGCAGCAGCAGTCCTTGAATTTTTGCCCCTTATGATGAACGATTGTACTCTGAAAGAGACTCCTTGCTTCAACTGTCTATTGGGATTCTAGTTCATTTTAGATCTAATTCCTGACATGCTTCATCACTACAAGATGGATCTCACAATTATTATGTCACAATAATGATGGACCAACACTTTAATCCACTAGGCAAACAGAAACTAATTATTTCATGTCAATCAAATTATCTGTACTGATTTAAGTGTTTATGAAATTTATTTATATTTTGGGATTCTGTTTAAAGATGGAAAAGTATGAATTTATTAAATGACATATTTAAAATAGCTTGATTCTGATTTAATTACTAAAATGGTAAAACTTTTCAGAGCATTTAATTCCAACAAAAATAAAATTTTGAGAATAGATTCTAAATTATTGCATTAGAACAGTGAAGATCAGGCTGTGGCTTTAGATATCTCAAAATCTTGTGAAATACAAGGTTTGGCATGCTAGTTTTCCTCCCAAGCTGAATGACAATGGGATCTCTGGCTGAAATTTTTATTTGATCCAATCTTTCTTAACAAATCATGTATTGAAAGTCGTGTTGAATGCTCACACTTCTAGATCCTTTCAGATTAATGTGGGTGTGCCTCTAAGGCTCTATCGTTAAATCTACTTTATTACTTATCTTCATCAATGACTTTACCCAAAGATATCAGTTCTCAACTCAATAACTTTGCTCATGAAACAACTACTCACTCCTGTCTTAAGTACATTTATTGTAACTGATGAAAAAGACTATCTAGACAGTTAGAATGGTCCTCCTGCATTTCTTTGAATGTAAATGAAATAAATGACGATTAAAAGGAAAACTGGATATTTTTTTTTTATATTAATTTTTTACTGTCAAATGCAACAGTGAAATTTAAAGAGCTAAACATAGTTTATATATTTTATGAATTCTGTTTGTTTTTTTCAGAAATTGCATCATTAAAGATACAAATAAGAAAATTATTTAAACTGTAATATCTATCAGTGAAACAAGTCTGATTTAAAATGGGATTCAACTGGTGATGTTCATTCACAATACAAATTTTGATGTGTTAGGCCCAATGGTTTTCCACACAATGAATGCAGTATACTCTTTTTGATTCACAGAATATTGCTCTACAAGAAGGTGCAATTTTCATTTTTAAGAGTTGAATTTCTCTGGTATTTCATCCACTAAAGTTTTCTGTTTAGAAATCTTTTGTGAAAGACAACTTGAAACATTATCTTAAGCCCACCAAATTAATAGGCATCTTTTTTTCTTTTTATTTTGATATGTGTGGGGAGACACAATTCAGAAGGCCACACAAAAAAAAACAAAAAACACCACTATTCATAACTTAAAAAAAAATAAATGGCCATCATTGGAATCGTGACATAATTTAAAGAGGCATGGAATAAAAACTAATCATCACACGAGAAAGAATTTTATCTTTTGTTTACATACTAATTTTATTAAAATAGCCTTGAAAATAACCAGGATATCAGCAATTGAAATTTAACTATTTTGATATGTTTTCAGTGTAGACTAGGGCAGATTGGGATAATAACTAATAGTTTCTTCTCTCATACTCCTCATCTATGGAACTCTCTTCTGGCTTTTTACTTTCCTGTCAATGGCATTATTGCCTTGCTTGAAGTAAAATGATTTTTTTTTTTTAAATTGTATATTTTAAGCAACAATTTTTCTAACCATTATTTATTGACATGATATTTTTTATTGTGCTTATAGGGTCTTTACTAAACTATATTTAATGCAGTGGATACTAGATGTTTTAAGAAATTCATAAATTAAAAACTTTTTGTGCCTCTAGTAAAATGTTATCATGTACCTGAAAAGTTAAATAAGGGAACACATTTCCATCAAGAATTGCCACTTTTTGAGTTTCTCATGATAGACATTGAATCTTATGCAAATTTGTCTATATAACAAAATGAAGAAAACAATTTGTGAAAAAATATTAATTTTTACATATAAATATTTTTTTTTGATCTTTAAAAGGCAAGATTTTTTTTAAATACGATATGAGGCATTTTTTCTAACATTCTTTTGCTTAATTTCTTTGACTACTTACCGAGATCTGAAAAGACAATACTAATGAAAATATTATTCTTAGTGTAATGAGTTTCTTTTATATAAATATTTTTCACATTTTTCAAATGTGATTGTTTCAATAATGTAAATAAACTCAATTGTGGCTTTGTTTCATTATATTTAAAATATATAAAGTAATATATTGCATAAAGAGATTTGTAGCTAAATTCATTACACGTGTAAGTCAGAGTTTCTGTGACTTGGCATATGTCTTTCAAATGACTTTTTTTTTTTTTTTCCAGAGGCCAAAATATTCTGTTGCAAAATGTCTTCATTTGACTTCCAGGACAGCAAATTGGATAGTGACAAAGAGTTGCAGGCTGCACTCCAACAAGAACAGGCAAAGGCACATTTCCAGAGTCAAATCCATAAACTGACTGACACCTGTTGGGATACATGTTTTGACAAGCCTCGTGATAAAATGGACAGTCGAACTGAGACTTGCATCTCCAATTGTGTAGACCGTTTTATTGACACTTCACTCCTGGTTGCAAACCGCTTCCAACAAATTTTACAAAGAGCGGCTTCACAATAGCCAAAAGGACTCTTCTTCCATTTTAATTTCCTTTCTTTCAACACCATCAAATTTTCTTTCCTTTTTACATTGTTCTGTCAGGAATTTGCTTTGTAGAAAGTTGAATTTAGCCAAAAAAATACCTTTTCAAAATCTTTCTTTACCAAATTCTGTCTTTTGTTGTTTGCCATTTTTCACATTTGTAAAGAATTTAGTAATAAGCTAGGCTCAACCACAGTTTCTATTGCACTATGAATGTCTGCTTTTGCTTGAGTTAGTGAGGGGGGAAATCAAAGGCATTTCTAAAAATACCTGCTGTGAATTGTTATACTATATGCTAATGATCTGCTTGAAGCACCAATTTTAATAAATTGGTCACTTTGAAGATTACTTTATTACTAATGTAATAGAATGTTTCAATCACCAAGGTATATCTGCAAGTGCTGCTGAATTTACTTGTTGGACTATTTTATAATTTGCTTTCAGACAGTTTGCTTATTTTACTCTCTACGTTGCAAAATCAGTTGGCATTCTGTTACATATGTTAACAATATGAATCCTTATTTTCATAATGAAAATATATAAATGTGTATGAAGACAATATAACAAATGAAGCATGTCTTAACTAGATATTGACTCTTTGGTGGGTTGTCAATTTATACATAAAGAAAAAGTATAGTCAGAGCATTTGGGTTTTGTATTCACAATATTCAAAACACAAATAAACTATTTGTAATTATATTAAGATTGAAATGCTAATTAATTTTCTCCTGTTTATCCATATCAGTTTATTATCTTCAGTAAAGTAAAGGGAGATTATTATCTTCAGTTCATGAATTATCCTTTTTCTTATGCTACACAGCACAAGGAAGATTGTGATGAGGCCTTGAAAATTCTTTTAGCTGGAAAATCTTATTGCTTAATAAAAACAGTGATAACATTTTACTGCATGAGAATGCCTAATAAAGACTTAAAGCCAAAATAATTCAAATTAAACTGAAAAAATCTCTGTAAGCTAATTAAGAGGAAAATAAGAGAAGAAAGAACAGATTAAAAATTAAAAGCCATAAATGAGTTCAGAGAAGGCTCTATGAAGATGAACTTCAAATAAACTGTAGAATCCATTAAGATTTAGTAAGACTAGATCTTCCTCAACCTACAGTTGCCTCTGGGGCAATATGATAGATTTATCGTCTTCTGAAATTTCTTAAATTCCAAAGAATCCTTGCTATGTTTATATAAAGTACTATTAACCTCCAAATGTTCATATTATTGCCAAAATTAAGACCAGAGTTTTAGCCACACCACATTCCAAAAAGGCCTTTTTTTTTTTTTTTTTTACTAAACAATGGATGGTTCTTATCAAAGAACATGCAATAAATCAATCCTTACATGAATGAGACAGAGAGAGAAGATAGCTGAGATTAATTTATAAATCAGTCTCCTTTTCACTGCTACTGCCATTAATGAACCCACAGACACAAGCCCAGGTCGACAATACAGTGCCAGGAGCAAGGTCTCACAATTTACTACTTGAATAACATTTTTGTTGAAAATTTATCAACCAGGTTACATAGAAAGATTAATAATTCTTTACTCCTTATGTACTTTTAAATCCTTCAATTTGTTTTCATTAAATCTGTTTTTAGTCAACAGAGCTTGTTCTGTGAAAATGGTTTTCAATAGAAACAAAGAAGTTAGTGGCCACAGAGATTTCATACTTGAAATCCCAGCAGAATCACAATGACCACTGGGTGAAATCCCCATAAAATTCCAGCTTGCTCATGTCTACATGCAGTGGCTGTGAAGATCAAAAACACAGCCAGGTGGCAATGCCAAGAATACTATGTTTTTGTTAGCAGTGGAACAGGGAATGACAGATCGACAAAATGAGTCATGTTAATAGTTAACTAGCCAATAAAGCTAATTCTTGATTTTGAAAGAGATTTCATAAATTAGGTTACTTTTAAAAGAATTTTGACTAGAGAAAAATTTTATTAATTAGAAAATTTTGGTTATACAGGATGCAAACTGCTTTTTTGTTCATAATTTGCATAGAATTGTAGCAAAGCATCTGTGATTCGTGGTTTAACAACTTCCAATGATTTCTGGAAGTGTCTTTGCTGGATTTGGTCAATGTTGATATCTTCTTGCATAGCAAACATAGCAGCTTCCTGGCAAATGGCCGACACCTGAAAATAAGAAAACCTTGTTTAAATAAATGTTTATTTTGCCTATGGAGAAATTAGTTTAACTTAATGAAAAATGATTTTCTGAAGCAATGTTTTAGTTTTGAATTTCTTTTGCTACTTCTTATAAAACTGATACTGAGATGAACTGAACACATTTTGCTTTCTTGATGTAATTCTACAGAATCACAATTCAGAAAATGATAATCTCTTTAACTCTCCAATTGTACCTAACAGCTGATCATTGTTATTTACTACCATTTTGTCCTTGACAAATTTATATTTTAAAGATTTCTACTGTTTCCTTCCACCTACAAGAAATTCAGGTAAAGTATAAAACAATTTAATGTTTTATTTAAGATTCACCCAAGTTTTTAGAGAAAGTCTTGCAAGTTCTACAAACCATTGAGTTTGATTTATAAGAGAAAATTACTGGCCCAGAACCTTTTATTTTCTTTTTTAAATAATTGTATAAGAAATACATTTAAGTTGTTACCTCTGCCCCTGAATAACTTTCTGTCATCTCAGCCAGGTTCTTAATGTTAATATCATCAGCAATTGGCATCTTCTTCAAATGAATATGAAAGATTTCTTCACGAGTAATTCTGTCTGGCAGAGGAACATACATTATACGGTCAATCCGACCTGGTCTAAGAAGAGCCTAAAAGAGAAAGATCAGATACATTAAAGTATCTACACAGAAAAATGATCAAAGGAAACATGCGTTATTCAACAAAAAAGTAAATAAATTGTAATTCATTTTACATTATAGTAATTTTAACTGAAAACAAAAAAAATGCCCAATATTATAAAATCTGAAAGGCAGACTTGGAATTGATAAAGTTAAAATATTTAACTGACTTGATTTTAAAAAGATGCACATTTCTTCAGTGAAGATTTTTTTTTTTTAAGAAAAACAGAATGAAAAACTGGAAACATTGATTTTAATAAAGCAATTTTTATATAAATTAGCTGAAGCATAATTTCTTCCTCATTTCTTTTAAAAACAAGCATGTGCTCTTTAGAAGCACAAATATTTAATATGAACTATAGACTTCACTTGCAAAAGTACAGCAATAAAGAGAAAAGATAATATTATTAGATATGAATAAAGAAATACTTAAAATCTTTTCTCAAATCCAGTTGGGTTTCATTTACTAAATGTGAAACTAATTCTTTGTCTCCTCATTCATCTATTAAAACAAGAAGGGCAAGTCTTTTTTTCTTAAACTCACTGATTTTGTCAAACTGCTCATTGCCTTTTCAAGTGGAATTTTTAACAAAAGGAAATACAAATAATATAAGGAATCATTGCAAAAATTTGTGCCCAATTAGAAAATGATAAAACAATGATCCAATATAATTGATATCAGCTATCAAAATAGTGAAAATAGAGAATTAGCATATCTGAATAAAGATATTGGTCTGAAATCTGCAATGGGGTCAAACAGACATTACATAAAGACTCACTTTGTCAATCATGTCTGGCCTATTGGTGGCAGCAACTACAGTAACATACTGAAGTTTTTCTACACCATCCAACTCAGTTAAAAGTTGAGCCAATACTCTGTCCTCCACATTACTGCTTCCAGCAGAAGAACTGAAGGGGGAAAATAGAAAATATTAAAATCTGATAAATATGAATACTTGGAAATCACATTTACAAATTATATTTAAACCCTTTTTTATTGACATCAATGTGTATGAGATTTAGAGTAAAAAGAAAACTTGTATGTTTAAGAATTCTTCATTTCTTAGCAAAGTGAAACTAACCTGCCCCTCTCCACAGCCAAAGCATCAATTTCATCAAAGAAAACCACAGCTGGGGCAGCTGCCCTTGCTTTTCGGAACACTTCACGAACAGCCTTCTCACTTTCACCAACCCACTTGTTGAATAATTCTGGCCCCTGAGAGAAAAAGTAAATATAAAAGACATTCAAAAATACTTTTTCTTGTATTAAATGTTTGTTGGGGTTATTATTATTTTTGCTTATTTTCTTGTTTTTTTTTTTCTCAATATTCATCATGTAGCAGTACAAAACTTTAAGTGGAACACAAAAATTAAGCAATAAAATATGGTCTTATAAATTATTTCCCTTATACTTGTTGGCACATTTGCATAATCTTACAGTCGGCTCTGGACTGGCTAATCCAAATAATTTTTACCTTTTAATTGGGGTAGTGAGTTTTTAATTTTGAAAATAAAATTGAAAAATATTTAATAATTTTAAAAGTTATTTCACTAATTGAAATGATGATTCCTTTTTCTCTATTATGCAGACTTTTATGTTATAACTGAAAATATATTTATTTAAATTGTTTAGATCTTGCTTTACATAATCTTATTAGGTCCAAACACTATTAAATAGAAGCATAAATTGAATATAAATACTTTTATTCACCATATTTACTCAAAATTATTTAGTAATTAAATAAAGTATTATTTAAAGTTTACATTGCTAAAAATCTAAGCATTATCAACACAAGAAATTTTAACTTATCACTTAGCAAAAGCAAATCTTTTACAACTTAAAGTATAATCAACTTCTGACAAAAAACAAAACAAACTAACCTTAATAGCAATGAAATTAAGCCCACTCTCAGTAGCCAATGCTTTAGCGATCATAGTTTTGGAACAACCAGGAGGTCCATACAGCAAAATTCCTTTAGGTGGCTGGATACCCATTCGCACAAAAATCTCTGGATGTTTTAATG
This sequence comes from Acanthosepion pharaonis, assembly GCA_903632075.3. NCBI lineage: Eukaryota > Metazoa > Mollusca > Cephalopoda > Sepiida > Sepiidae > Acanthosepion > Acanthosepion pharaonis. The sequence continues at coordinate 128,539 of CAHIKZ030001873.1, forward strand.
GCCATTCTATTGCTTGTTTAAGTTTTTGTTTCACTTCCTCTTGACCCCCAATATCACACCAGCGGACCTGACAGCAAAAGAATATAATTATTTACAATTCTGTCAGTAACACTCATTATTGGTAACTGTAGTGTAAATCTCTTCTTGATTTTCTATGCACAACTTTTAAATCTTTGTAAAACAAATTGCATAATTCAATATTTTAAGCCCTAATCTTACTCTAGTAATATTCATTCATCTTACCCCAAATCCAACATTCACTAAAAGCAGATTTTGACAAATCCTTTTGAGGATAAAAAAAAGTATTGAATGTACTTTTGAATGTATTTTTTTTTTAGCAGAACATAAATATAAAATCATTTTAATATCTGTCTATTCTTCTGATATAAGGTATTGTAATTATTTACATTGTTTAAAGGGTTTAATTCAAAATTCCAATCACCAGAAGACTGGAGTGTACAACATCCGAGACATTGTGAATATTGCAACAAAGATGAGGACAACAGTCCAAATAATGTAAAAAAATCATTTTACATTAAAATTAATATTATATTCACTTTACATGTTTAGATGTACTTTGGAAAATTTGACATATGCTTTTAGTATTTGTTGTCACTATATATTAAATCGATAAAAGATTTGGCACATTTAATAAATCCTACTGATTATATCATAGGTTACATAAACAACTAGTTTATTAAAAAATATATTTACACATGATAAAAATAATCAAGAAAAATAAACTACTGGACATCTTGTGAAAAAAAAAAAGACATGAAAAATATTAGTTGTAGGCAAAAACTATTGAACACTATTCTTGTAATTAAAGAGCCTAATAAATAGTGTTTAATATTTTTGTTAATTCAAGAGAAAAAAAGTATAAATCCAGATTCTCCAAAAATATGTTACTGATAAATTGTGGCAAGAGCAAATGAATGAAATGACCCGAAAATGCATTTTTAAAAAAATTTATAATGACAATTTCTCATAGTAATGTTAAATTTTCTTGTTCTTTTGTTCAGACATTTTAATAAATTTATAAATAAAAATATTCATTTTTATAGTTATTTATTTCTGATATGGTAAATGATAAATCTACATTGCAGTTGGTTCATATATTTTTATAAACTTGTAAATATAAACTTATTCTTGTAAACTAATAAAATCCTTTTGATGTCATTTCTTGAGAAAAAAAGAATATATAAATCTGGTTTTATTAAAATTCTAAATATAGCTTTTAAAACATTAAAAATTGCTGTGGGAGTTTATAGTAATCATGGTGACAAGAGAAAAACGTCCTTCTTGCACACTGTTTTTATAGGTATGAATGTTGCATTTGACTTAAAAACAAAATGATAAAGTATAAAATTAATAACCTTAATTTTGTCTGTTTTCTTTTTTTTAACACAGCATCAATCATCAAGAATTAGATAAAAATCAAATTTAATCAAACTAGCCTAGAAATATTTTAAGAAAACATTAAATGATTCTAAACTTTTTCAGATAATTGCAAAATATGCATTAATAAAAAAAATATAAAAAATAATTTACTATAAAAAATAAATTTCCTGAAAATTTGTCTGACGATCGCTAAAGCGTGAAACCCAGGGTCACAAACTCACATCTATCCAACCAAATATGTTAGCTCTATCTCTGATATTGAGCGCTTTCTAATAAGTACCGCGCATATAATATATAAATAATTATACATATATATATTTATTTATATACACTTTTCACATATATATATATATATCTCCAAATGTAAAACAACAAAAAGAATATGAATTCAAAATTCAAACGTTCATAACATTAATTTAAAAAAGGGCTCAATTCAAGAGTAGAGCAACAGATATTTATTATAACCTGTTACATTGGAACATGCGAGTTAAAACAACAAAAATGCATATTTGTTTCGATATCTAATTAGAACATCTCATCAGGTGGTAATAAACAATTTTATTTAAAAATACAGTTTATGAAACATCACTTCTTTTTATATTTTTGAAAATTTTACATAGACATCAAAGAAACAAATATATAAAAAAAAATTTTTCAATAAAAAGAAAAGAAAAAAAAAGCAGATTAAAGTAAAAAAGAAGAGAAGAAATCAATAAAAAGAAAGAGGAAAGAAAAGAAAGGCATAAGAAATCAATCCTACTACAGAGAGAAGGAAAGGAAAAAGGAGAGGAGTATATCCAAATTTTACAAATGTGAGAATTTGTTGATACCAGTTTAGCCAATGAAGACGTTAAAATGCAGAATTCAAAATTAAACAAAAATATAATGCGACAAGATAGAACACTGTAGCATTTCAAATTTTATGGTATTTTTTTAATGAAATCACATTTAAACAAAATTAAACATAGTACATAAATAAAAGACACTTTAAGAAGAAAAACCATATAAAAACAAAACAACTACATAATTATACCAATTTTACATTAGAATACAAAATAAATTTTAAATATTTATATGACTTTTATATATTTATTTATTTCAAACTACTATCAAATAACAACATCAGTAAAATAATTATAAGCCAATCCATGGCTAACCTTACTACCAGTAATTTACAAATACTAACCTATTTAATACCTTAATCTAGAATAAACCACTAATGATAACATTAAAATATAAGGGTAATATATATAACATAAGAGGAATGATTGAGTTATAAAGTTTAGCATAATTGTAAGGTTAATTCTTTAATATTCCTACAATTTACCATAGTTTCATATCTCTGATTTAATAATTGATTCAAGAATTTAATTATATACATTTTCTCTTATAGATAAAAGGAAACATGGTTCTGTCATGGCTCTACAGATTCTGGCTTGTTTGAGTATTTTCCATTTAACTTCAGGTGTTTTGTTTTCCTCTTTCAATTTCCAAAAATATTTAGAAAGTGAAGTCATATTTTGTTTGTCAGCATTAGTAAAGGATGGGAGATGATTATACAAACATATTTTAAAAGTATTCATTGTGCTACCAATATATATTTTAACAATCCTTGGATTTTCGATTGATGAAATACAGACCCATATACACAAGGGATTTTGTTAAGCACTTGTTAGATAAAGGACATTGGTCAGGATTCCTACAATTACATAGGTTAGTTATATGAGACAAATTAGAATCAGTACTAGCATTACAGTTAATATTGTTATATAATTTCAAAGTTTTATTGTCGTGTGATTTAATTATTTTCTCTAGATTATTAGTACCACTAGAGTATTCTGATTGAAAATTTTACTTAATGAATTACTTTTAGGAAAATGTTTATCAATTAAGTTAAGAAACTTGTGTCCCAATTTAGTACAAACTGAATTGAATGGAGGTTTATACCATATAATCTTCCTGTTTCTGTTTTTCTTTCTGGAACAACCATAATCTTCTACAAACTTAATTTCAGAAGATCTGAACCCCACTAAGAATTTTATTATGAACCATTTTACGTTTCTCGAATATCTCTTGTTAGAGGAGTGTTGGTTAATACGTTGTTCAACAGATGATGGTATATGTTGGATTACAGATGGTGGATGATTGAAGTTAGGGTGGATTGGCACTGTTTTTCATGTAAAGCTGAAAATTATTGAGAACTAAATTTAAAGTTACTTCTAGGAAATCAACTTGTTTGATATTGAAATTAATTATTATGCTAAGATTAAAAGATACTCTATGAATTAATTTTCTAAGTTTATCAACTTTACTTCCAGTTGAGTTATTTACAACCATGAGACCATTGTCCCTATACAGCACTATACTATTTAAATCAATATCTTCATACGCTGTAAAGTTGATTTAGTTGGATTGTCCTTATTGCACAACCTTACAGCATATGAAGATATTGATTTAAATAGTATAGGGCTCTATACTCTGGGAGTAAAATTGATAAACTTAGAAAATTAATTGGTAGAGTATCTTTTAATCTTAGCGTAATAATTAATTCCAGTATCAATAAATAAGTTGTACAATGTACAGGTTATATATATATATATATATATATATATATATATATATATATATATATATATGAAAATTTCTCAGAGTTAACCTGTAGAAAAGACAATATTTATAAATATAAATGACAATAGGAAAACTGTAGTTATTTGCTGACACGTTTAGTCCAATGTGGACTTTCTCAAAGCAAAAAAAAAAGTCCACATTGGACGAAACGTGTCAGCAATAACTAGTTTTCCTATTGTCATTCATATATATATATATATATATATATTATATTCCTTATTTCAGCAATAGTAAGTCTAGAAATTATAGAATAATCTTTATAATATTAAACATCAAAGTACACTGGAAAGAGTAACCAAAGCAACATTCTGCTATATTTACTATTATGACTTCATAAAACTAGTAAAAAGTACACACTCAGTTATAAAGAACAAAAGTGATGAATTATAACCTATAAAGTTATTTCATTTCGCTTTTCAATTTCTAAAAATAAAATCAAGATCTCATAAAAAGGCAAAAGAGAAAAATCTGTTTACATTTATAATGAAACACTTTTTCCTTTTCTTTTTAAATTGGAGGCTGGTTATTTTTATTTTCAGTATTCTTGTAATTTGTAGATTTTTAGTTTTACAAGTACACTGATTAATTTTCCAAATCAAATATAGCTTTCTTACCTGAGGTACTTCAAGCTGAACTTGCCGCATAGCACTTGGCTGAACCATATTCAGGCCATATGTCAAATGGTTGTCAGTGACCATAATTTGGGATTTGCTTTGTGTTTTAATTGCCTGAAGATTTGCTACATGAAAATATAAATAAACAGCAAAATAACTATTTAAAAGAAAGCAAAGTTATAAAATTTATATTATTTCTTATTTTGTTTTTAATATTTTCAAAAACAGATTGTGGAGAAATGTGTTAAAAGCAATTTTGCATGGAAAGCAGAAATGGTATCCATGCTCAATTTCCTTCTTCTTTTAAAATATTAGGAATAAAAAGATACATGCTGCTGACAATGATTTCACTTAGCATATTCTTTAAAAACAATATCAGGTTTGGTTTAAAAAAAAAATAAAATCCTGTGTTAAAATATGTATATCTGCCATTGTAAGGTATTGATATGTCTGTTACCAGGTCCAGCTTTTAATATTTCCTCCCGAATATTTGCATTAAAACTTCCTCCCGACTACTTTTCTACATATTAAAATTCAAAACTAAATATTTAATATAATAGGATACATTCATAATGAAAAACTGCTTATCTATCAAGAAAACATTTTTTTCATTTTAATAAGTCCATTTTTTCAAGCTTTTTTAAACAGTGTTTTACTACATAACTCTTTCATAACTATGAAGGAGTTTATGTTATTATTGCTTTTGACCTACTTAACAGATTAATACCTGTGTATTTGATAGGAAAAAATGTATTCTTTCACATCTTCCAAGTTATTCTGAAAAATAAATCATGTAAAATTTGTGTTCAAGACAAAACCTGTTGATTGACCTACCAGAATAAAGCAGCAAGAAATATGTCAGTTAATTTTTTGTTCACAAGTTTATTTTAGCCCTCATATATCTGATAACTTCTACTGTTAAAAAATAAAGCAAATTTATGCATGATTTACCTACCTAAAGAAAAAAAAAAGAATTTTACAAAAGTAAACGGTATGTTACCAACTTTTTCTTTTCAATAAAATACTGGTTATCTAACAATTTAAAAGCATTTCTTTTTTCATAATGATGATCATGATATTCTAATGGTAGAGAAAATTAATTTTAGAATAATGACAATCTTTTTTGCAATTTCCAATTCCTTACCTTCTTTACACACAGCTAACAGATCAGCACCAACAAACCCATGGGCAGCATCAGCTATTCTTTTCAATTCCTCTGGTAAAACTGTGTTAGGAATGTTTTGTAAGAGTTTCTTAAGAATCTAGAAAAAAAAAAAAAAAATCAATGATTTCATTAATGTTTCCTTTAATTATGTTTTCCAATGCAGAGCAGAGATATATGTTTTTTTGGATAATATTGTATATAAGTGATTCCAAAAGATAACAATAATTGCAAAAAGTTTCATAATGTAAGTTTTACATAAGTGAAAAAAAATACCAATACATTTGCCTGCTTGTTAGTGCCATAATGACCTACATATAGATGCTAGAAGCAGGAAACCTAATCTGAACAATCATTCTTTATTTTGGGATTGAAATTTTTCTTGCTTAAACTCATACTTTGATTAGGTTTCATATTTCTGGAGCATCCAGTATGCAGACCAAAACAATAAGGACAAATATTATAATTAGATTTTAATTAAAATTAAAATAATTTCAGGCAATTAAAATCAGTCTCAAGCTAATGCTAGTGATAGGTTTATGTAAACAGAGATCCACTGTTAGGCAGAACTTGTCTTGCTTTGTGCAAGATTAATCCCAGTCCTGCTTCAACAAAAAAAAAAAATGGTTATGATAATGATTCATATAAATCTTTCTAAATTTTCTTTTATAAATATTTCAGATGAGTCACTTGCTGAATTATAAAAAGATTATTGCTATGCTGCATGTCTCAATGAAGACATCTATTTCTGTTAAACTTTGCTTTCAATCATAGACACATTTTGATTATTTAATGACATATCACAACAGTTTTAAGATGAAACTTATGGAGGATGTTTTTAATGTAACCTACAAAGAATGTATCAGCATTATAATATTTATTATTTTCTATTAAACTGAATGAAAATATTTTCTAAGTGATCACCAAAGTTCTTTAGCCATAAATTGTCATAGGTCATGTATTGTGTCAAGAGGTATTTAATAAGTATTGTAAGAGGGTATTTGAGATCTGAACATTAGAATATATGTAAGAGTATAGGCTTGTATTAATGGGAGATATAGTGTATTAATATTAATAATTAATTATTGTTAATACCTGTGCACACACCAATCAATAGCTGGGATAATTTACTGTAATCAGTCTATATTTCACTGTATGTTAAATCTTGAGTAAATTGAAAAATGTATTTTATTTTCTGGTAGTCTACACTTACATAATCCATAAAAATTGATATTCATAATTGAAGAAATCAGGCTTACATCACATCTGTCCTCTGATGTGGGCACTCCAATCTCTATTTCTCGATCAAACCGTCCTGGTCGTCTAAGTGCAGGATCAACCATGTCTGGTTTATTTGTAGCTGCTACAACTAAAATCATTTTCTCAAACAAGTCCTTTAAAATAAAGTTAAAATAATCAGAGAAAATACAAAATAAAAGTTAAAAAAGGAAATGTTCACATAAATCTTTATTCATAATGTGCAAGCTTTATTAAACTTTGTATATTTGAGATTAACTCATTGTGTATATGCAAGATATTTCTGTACACTAATAACAAATACCTAATTTATGTAAAAATTAGAACCTATGAGATCAAGCAACATTGAAATTCAAATCTTTGCTTGAAATATATAACAAAGGAGTGTTGAAAAGATATTTGGCCAAAGCAGAAAGCAGTTAAAAAAGAAAAAATAATTAATGTTTGCTCATTTGGTTAAATTTTAGGAATTGTGTTCGACTAAGAACTTTTCAGCATCACCTTGCATTTGTTTCATTATATTTCACCTATGAAATTCTTGGTTGTGGCTAAAAAATTGTGCATGTTATCTTTTTGTGTGAGAGAGAGAGAGAGAGTCTGGGAAACACACGCACGTATATATTTTTTTTTTTTTTTTAGTGAAATTGGAGAAGATTTGAATAGCAAAATTAAATCAGAGCATTTTGTTTACTGATGGGGAAATCTGATCTAGGGCAGAAGTTGTACCCATTGAATCTGGGTCATCAGTAAGACAATGGAAATGGTCGAATTAATTTTTATCGATTAAAAATTGAAATAGAGATTAGTCAACTAGAAGGAACTTTGGAATTCACATGATTTTGGTTGAAGCAGTCAGAACCCCATGATAATCGCGTGCGATGTAGTAGGCCCGAGGGTCAGTTATAACTAGCCTGGTTTATCTATATAAACGCGTAGTTATGCTGAAAAAGACAGATGGGAGAAAATTCTTGAAGAGAGAATTGTCCCGGGCGAGCGTTGGGAGGAGGAACACCATTATAACTTTAAGCCCCGCACAGAAATCTTTATCCCTCCATCACAAGAGTCATATATCATTCTGAAACAATTTAACAAGATAATCACATACACTCTCTCTCTGTCTAGAATCCAGTGTATGAGTTTTTTGGAGTTTTTTTTTTTTACTTTTCTTTTCTGTAACCCGTTTCTCTTCTCTACTATTCTTTTCTGCTATATAAAAGACATTACCAATTCAACCATTGAATCAATGTTTGTCCGACTTTCTGCAGATATTCATGTTTTTTTTTTGTTTTTGCTGCATTCTAAATTTCTTAGTGCAAACTCCCCAGCCGTGTGTACATCTTCAGTCGAATGTGAATGGACGGACATCACTTCTGCTTTCTGGATCAAACAAATCACAACATGGGCAGGAAGCAGGATTAAACCAGCGGACCGGTCAAATAATCTATGGATGCTCAGGGGACCTATGGCCCTCCCTTAAGTTCGGTTAGGACCGAGTAGACACCTCAACCCCAAGAGTAAGACACCGGAGGTTGAGGGGCTGGGGTGAAAGTGCTAGACTGGTGCCTGTGACCAGGATAGACTCATGGGAATTACCACGGACGTTTGAAAGAGGAGAGAAGGTTGCATTTGTTTTGTCCAGTCGGGACCATGTAAGACCAGAAAGGACTCTAGTCTTCGGACTATATTAGTCTGAAAGAGACATAAGGAGGAAAAGAGAAGGAAGCAAAAGAAGGAGGAAAAAGAATCAAAACACGGAACAGTGGACCTCAGGTAAGTCACTTTTTGGTTTCCTTTGTTCACTCATTGCATTTAGATCTGCCAGTAATATTGTTGATCTTGTTTTGACTTTGTTGACTTTGTACACCATTGAAGCGCCACCACCGTGTTAAGTATTTTTCCTTTTGTTCTGTCATTGGTCTCTCTTCTCATGGGAAAGTGGTAGTTGACAAGATGCTAGGATGAGCGTAGCAGGATCAGAAGCCACATATGACCTTGGGGACGTGGGAGTCCCCGAAATATCAATGGGTTTCAGGAGGCTGACAGATAGCATGAAGCTACCTACTTATAAGGGAAACCCTGCAGACCTGCACAAATAGATTCTATCCATTCTGAAGAAGCAGGTGATCTATGGCCTCTCAGACCAAGAAATGGTGCTCCTAGCAGCGGGGCTGGTGTCCAAGTTCATAGGGGGGTGGTACAAAGAAAACCCGGCCCTGACGTGGACCGAGCTTAAATCCGGTCTGGTGCGACAATACACAAGTGAGCGTACAGCCATTGAGGCGGTCAGGAAATTATTCCAGCTACAGTAACAAGGAGAGATAATGAGGAATTGGGGGAAAGAATCGTGGGGCTAGCAGCGTTAGCTTTTCTGGAGTTGACGACTCAGGACAGTGGTCCTATTCAGGCCTTGTTGGCCGATGTGTATGTGGACGTGCTAAGTGACAGGGACCTGAGGGGCAATGTTCTGAAGCGGGGACAGGTGAGCCTGGCCGCAGCCATAGAGGAGGCTCGGACCAGTGAATGACTCTGGGATAGAATAAGAGGGGGTGTAGGTAGGAACCCCACCGGGGGGGTTGCAAGATAGTGATGAAAAAGAAGGACCAGGAGCGAATCCAGATACGGGACCCGAAAGAAGAGGACTGGAAGGCTGAGGCAGTTCCCAATAGGAGAGCTTGGGATCTGCGTTATGGGTTTCACAAGCCCACACCGGGCCGATATGGGCTGGTGTGTTGGACTTGCAAGTATGGTGGGCATTGGGCCCGCGACTGTCTGACAAACTATGGAGGCGACCCAGGGTCTTTGGGGCCAGACTGCACAACTTGTGGCAAGTTCGGGCACAAGGCTCGGTGGTGTACGGCAGAGGGAGACCTTAAACTGGGGATGAAGCGAGTTAATACACTGGTGCCCCTTACTGAGAAGGAAAAGGGTCTGGGAAATGCTGATGGGTCACCCGTGAAAAAGTAAGAGGCAGGATGGGCCCAGTGCAAGTAAGACCTCTGAGATGCTGGACATGTGGTGTGGTCGGGCACGTTTCAACCAGTTGTAAGGAGCGAAGGTGTTGCCGCTGTGGAGGAGCGGGTCACCTGAGACAAACCTGTCCTCGCAGGAGAAACAGCGAACGGAACAACCCTAACTCGAATGGAGGGGAGAAATGAGTTGCTAGTCCGAGAAAAGAGGATCACCCAAGCTCTACCCCACCCAGGAGGGTCCCTAGGCAGAAATTGGAGCCTCTAGAAAAAGGTGAACTCTTGTCACCGACTCCCACATCTGTTGTCGAGAAAGCAGAAGGAAGGGAGAGAACATACGGGAAGGAGAAAGGCACAGGTATACCGTTTGCTGAAGGAAGGGCCAGACTTCACATGTAATGTGTTGCTGGGAGACAAGAAGGTGAAGGCCCTCCATACTGGAGCTTCGGTCTCACTGGTTAGCTCCAAGACAGTTGGGACTGAAAACAAAGCTTAGTCCCGTCGATCTACTAATAAGTCAGGCTGATCATAGCAGGATGAGGATAGAGGGTATGACGTGGATACCTGTCCAGTTGACAAGAACCAGAGGTTTATGTGGCACCTGACTTGTGTGGTGAGCTAATTTGGAGGAGTGACTGTCTTAGGCAGAATAAGGCACAAATTTGTTTTGACCCCGCCACCCTAACATTGGATGTGGTAGGGATACTGTTGGGAGAGGATAATTATGAAGAATTGCCAGTGGTGGCCCAGACAGATATAAAGTTTCCCCCAGGATACTGCATCTGGCAAGGGCAAAAATTTATAACAGGAGCGCTGAACAGTGACCTGTACCAAGTGGTCCCTACTGATAGGTATGATGATAGTGAAGGGGAAATAACCATATGTGATTCATTGGTGAACAGGTCAGGGACCGTTCCCTTACTGTTAACCAATACTGCCAATAAAACCATTAAAATAAAGCAGGGAGAGGAGCTGGCACAGGCATGCTCAGTGAGAGAAGTTGAACAGGTGAGAGTATGGAATGAGAATAGGCCTGGGAATAAGACAGGTAGCGATGAAATAAGGGATGAAGATATAACAGCTCCTGAGCGTTATAGGAGGAAACGTTATAGGGGGTTGCTGAACGGTAATCGGGAGGTAATAGCCATTATGGATAAGGAACTGGGACAAACGGAGACAGTTGAAATGAAGATAGACACGGGTAATCACCCACCTATTAAGTTAAGACCGTATAGGACCCCAATCCACAAAAGAAAATTAGTAGAGGATGCAGTGAATGAAATGATGGAATCAGGGATAATAAAAAGATCCAAATCTCCCTGGAGTTTTCCAATAGTGATTGTTGAAAAGAAATGATGGAGGGCATAGGTTCTGCATGGATTTTCATCAATTAAATGCCATTATGAAACTGCTGGCAGTGCTCCTCCCCTTGATTGATGACATTCTAGCTCTTTTAGGAGAGTCTAAATGTTTTTCCACCTTGGATTTGAGGTCAGGATATTGGCAGGTAGCTCTTAGCAAAAAGGAACAGGAAAAGACTGCTTTTACCTGCCACATGGATCTCTTCAATTTTAGAGTTATGCCGCTTGGGCTAGCAAACGCCCCGGGTGTATTTAGTCAGTTAATGTCCATTGTATTGAATGGCACTGAGGCATTTGCCATGGCGTATCTAGATGACATCATGCTGTTTTCAAAATCAGCGGAGGAGCATTTTGAACATCTGCAGAAGGTGTTCGATGGATTAAAGTTAAAATTATCAAAGTGCCAGTTTATAAAGAAGAGACAAAGTACTTAGGGTTTATCATAAACAAAGAAGGAATAAAAATGGATTTAGACAAAGTAGAGGTTATAAGAGCCATGTCCGCACCGAAGACCGTAAGAGAGATTAGGGGTTTTATTGGAGACATTGGATATTATCGGAGTTTCATACCAGCATTTAGTTGGCTAGAAAGCCCTCTAATAGCTCTAACTAAGAAGCATGCTAGGTTTAAGTGGACCAAGGATTGTCAGCGTGCATTCAAGGCCCTAAAGGATCAGCTGACAGCTGTACCCCTGTTGGCCTACCCAGACCTGAGTAAGCCCATAGTGCTGCACACTGATGCTAGCGATAAGTGCATTGGGGTGGTTCTTACACAACCATGTCCAGATTAAGGATGGACCAGTACCGGGTGTGCCTGAGAAAGTGCCGATCTATTTTCTGTCACATTGGCTCTCCAAGACTCAGCAAAGGTGGCCAGTAATAGAAAAAGAGGCATTCGCCATTCTGTATTATTTGAGTGGGGCTGTGTTTACCATTAAAACAGACCACAAACCCCTCAAATATTTGTGAGAGGCGGAGTGGACGAATAAGAAGATACAACAGTGGGAATTGAAGTGGGTATAACTGCAAAATAGAATATCTGACGTGTTATCGAGGATTCCAAGGCAATTAGAGACCGAATCTGTCAGGTTGGAGCTGGGTGTGGATGATAAGCATTCCAAATTAATGTGATCAATTCACAGGCGTTGAAAGGAGAGACTTGGTTGGGAAGATCAGGAAACGAGTGAAACGGAGATTGTTTCCGACCCCCACTAGAGAGATATTATTAGGCAAAGCCAATAGGATAACGAGATAGCAACTGTCAGGTCCACGGTAGAGGCAGGGCATACCTCCAAATATATGGGGCACGATGGTATTACCTTTCAGGGAGAGATAAAGTAAGTTTAAAAATGGTGATACCTGGGAAGTTGAGAGCTGAAATTCTAGACCAGTGCCATAGGAGGTTAGGACACCTGGGAATTGATAAGATGTATAGATTAATAATGAGAAATTACTACTGCCTTAGGTATCTCTGGGTCTGTAAGTCCAATTTATGTGATAGGTAGTCATAATCTGTGTACTAGATTTATTTGTGTGTGTGAAAGGAAGCCCACCATTACAATAAGAGTTATTCCCCCTTTGTTTTTCTGTAGAGCTACCCATTGGTTGTGGAGCTCATGGTCCATCTATCTCTTTACCTCCCTACTACCAAGCAGAAGAGAAGTTTGAAGGGAATGAGGCTTTGTTAGAACTAGTAGGAACAAATACCTGTGGATGGATGGGATTGTTGGAACCCATTGTAAGAGAGATTCCTAAGATGTCACTTGAAAAGATGCCGGTGTTGTTAAAGCCAATTGATAAGATTGATCTTGGACGGTTGAAGTTGGAGTTAGATAGGATAGGTAGTACACCGAATTCGGGCTGGAGAGAGAATTTGGTTGCTATAATAACCTGGCGGACCATTGTGGGAATTATACTAATGATAGTCATGGCAGAATAAACTGGCATGGGTGTGCATGAGTGAAGGAGGGATTCTAGTTAGTGCACTTTACCAAGGTCGGTCCGACCCGAGTACATTGGGACCCCTAACTAATATTGAAGATTTTCGTGGAAGGACCTGAACCAACAAAAGATTCGACACAGCCTGATGTGAAGGTGAGACAAAATCGGAAGGACAAACTTACAAAATAAATCAAATATTTTTTTTATTTTATTTTTAGTAATGAGACTGAAATAATTGGTAAGGAGTGTTGCGAACTCCCCCAAAAAATAAAAAAAAATAAAGGAAAGAACCCTCGAACTAGTGAAGTATGTGAAAAGGTTCTATTGCACAAGATCACCAAAACAGTGAACTTTAGGTTGGACTGGGTTTTCTCATATTTTGTTGATACGAAAGCTTGTGTGTCATTTACTAGTAAATGACAGACGGGTAGGGGAGGAAATGTGACAGAGAGAATCTGGGAAATACACACACACGTATATTTTTTTTTTAGTAAAATTGGAGTAGATTTGAATAGCGCAATTAAATCAGAGCATTTTGTTTACTGATGGGGAAATCTGATCTAGGGCAGAAGTTGTACCCATTGAATCTGGGTCATCAGTAAGACAATGGAAATGGTCGAATTAATATTTATCAAATAAAAATTGAAATAGAGATTAGTCAGCTTGAAGGAACTTTGGAATTCACATGATTTTGGTTGAAGCAGTCAGAACCCTGTGATAATCACGTGCGATGTTGTAGGCCTGAAGGTCAGTTATAACCAGCCTGGTTTATCTATATAAACGCGTAGTTATGCTGAAAAAGACAGATAGGAGAAAATTCTTGAAGAGAGAATTGGCCCGACTGAGCGTTGGGAGGAGGAACATCATTATAACTTTAAGGCCCGCACAGAAATCTTTATCCCTCCATCACAAGAGTCATATATCATTCTGAAACAATTTAACAAGATAATCACATACACTCTCTGTCTAGAATCTAGTGTATGAGTTTTTTGGAGTTTTTTTTACTTTTCTTTTCTGTAACCCGTTTCTTTTCTCTACTATTCTTTTCTGCTATATAAAAGACATTACCAATTCAACCATTGAATCAATGTTTGTCCGGCTTTCTGCAGGTATTCATTTTTTTTGCTGCATTCTAAATTTCTTAGCGCAAACTCCCCAGTCGTGTCTACATCTTCAGTCGACCGTGAATGAACGGACATCACTTCTGCTTTCTGGATCAAACAAATCACAACGTGGGCAGGAAGCAGGATTAAACCAGCGGACTGGTCAAATAATCTATGGATGCTCAGGGGACCTATGGCCACTCCCTTAAGTTCGGTGAAGACCGAGTAGACACCTCAACCCCGAGAGCAAGACGCCAGAGGTTGAGGGGCCGGGGCGAAAGTGTTAGATAAGGGAGGACATAAATAGCCCCCACTAACTATTATCCACCCTTATTTCTCATAGTGGAAAATATAAGAATGATACGTATGAAGAATCGCCAACTACATAGATAAATCTTGAGTAAATTGAAACAGCTGAATAGATCCAAAGGATCTGTGGACATCGCATTAAGGTGGTTTTTAGTACCAAAACCACTTTTTTGCAATTTCCTTACAAAAGTTAAGATCCTTTTCGGAAAAGGGTTTGACAAAAGATTGCATTTATGATATCTCCTGAAAATATGGAAAAGAATATAAGGGAGAAGTCAGTTGTCTCCTTAAAATGAAATCTTTATGAACATAAAGCTATATTCAAAGGAGGGGCAAAAACCTTTGGTATAAGGAAATATAACTGAAGAGTAAGCTTTACTCCCTCTGGGATAAAATCTAGATGGTTGATGATAAACACCACAGGAGAGAGAGAAAATTAAAAAAGCATCATACTACATGTGCCAACCAGTTTGCTCACTCCCAGGTAGTTACATGTGGTAGTGAATGATAGTGTACTAACTAAAACAAATTTTTTGTTTTGAGCAATGAAACTCATGTAAAGTTTTTGACAGCTTTTTGTAAAATTACAGTTGTTCAGGTTTTATTGCAATATTACAATCTATATATGACTACATTTATATGAGCACAAAATTAAAAAGAAACAGATTTTTAGTTACATTAGCTAAAACAGGTGTACTTCCACTGTTTCTGAACCTTGTAAATATAAAATGCTGCACAAGCATTTTTTGTCAACTTTTGATCTGCTATAAGTGCAGCCACTTTTGCATAGCAGGAGTTAAAAAAAATAAAAATGAAATTATGCATCTGTGATTTTATATCTCTTCAGACATTACTTTTTATGAATTTCATATAAAAAGTAACTAAATTTTTTTCTTGATTAATTCTAGTTCTTTACATAATAAAATGTTTGCACCTAATACAAAATCCTTTACTTCTATATTGTTCTTGAAATTCCTTTACTTTTGTATTAGCTTATGTTGAGTATTTTGGGTTTTTTTGTTTTTTATTGGTTGTACTGAAATATATGCTAATTTTGTTTGCAATAAACAGTAAAGTAGTGGCATTTCTTAAAGAATTACTGAAAAACAAAATTTAGCTTTTTCCTTTTTTTTAATCAATTCACTCCAAGCAAGGAGATAATACCACCAAGATACAAGGGGCTACTGAGAGTGAAAGAGAGTAAAACAAACTTTAGAAGAAACCAGAAACACAATCCTAAACAGCAAACAAGGAATAAACCTCTACTCCTGTTCAAAAGACCAGGAAGGATTTTGAACTAGACGGTAGGTGAACCTATCTCTCCGACTGAGAAAAAAATAAATAGTAAATAAAATTTCAGAATTTGGATGAAAATGTTAGGAGTATAGAGTTGAAGTAGACTTTAGAAGGAACAGATGGTTGCATGAAAATATTTTATTCTTCACATCCAATCATGATTTATGTCCTTAAATGTTTGTTAGCCTTTTATACATACCAGAAGGTTTTTATTCTTTCACACCTTTTTCTTTTACTCATTCTGAATTCAGTATTTAAATTAAAATCTAATATAAACATACATACTTCACAACTAATTGGTGACCATGCTTGTCAAACATTTTGAATAAGGTTTCATTACAACAGTATTTGCGTATCTTACTGGAATGACTTCATCGCAATGTTATATTTTCTGCCTACTTTCTTACAAATTATACAGTTAAAGAAAACTAGAATGGATTGACTGAAAAGTGATAACAAAATCAACAGCATAGAAACAATATTGTTCCTACTATTCTTATAGAAGAAATGAAAAAGGTAGTAGTATGTTTCCTAAATTCATTTCAGTATGCAATGATAAAAATGATTCTGTTCCAATGCCAGATCATCCTGCAAAACAATATGATTCAAAACTGAAATTGTCCTTACATTACAAAGACCATCCATGAGAGTCAGCAGAGTTGTAACAACACGTTTTTCTAATTCATTGTTACTATTCTGTCGATTTGGGCAGAGGGCATCCACATCATCCATTATTATGAGACTAGGAGACCTTAAGAAAAAAAGAAAACAATTAGCAAATGAGAATAAAGTCATTAAAGAAG
The DNA here is from genome assembly GCA_903632075.3 of Acanthosepion pharaonis. NCBI lineage: Eukaryota > Metazoa > Mollusca > Cephalopoda > Sepiida > Sepiidae > Acanthosepion > Acanthosepion pharaonis. The sequence goes on from CAHIKZ030001873.1 coordinate 145,379, forward strand.
AGAAAAGAATACAAACAATAAGAGTGAGGAAAACATCAGTTCTCTACATTTGCTCTTCATTTTGCCAGTTATGAAATGCTCACTTTTGGACAAAGAAAGCTATAATATTAAAATAGTCTAAAAAAAATTTCCATCCTTTCTAAATGAATACTTCAAATATACTTTTGTGTAAATTTTTGATAGTAATAGTACTTAGCAAAATAACATTTAAAGTAAAAAAAAATAGAAAATAATAACAAATGAGTTCTTCCAATCACATGATTATAAAAATGATAAAATCAAATGACAAGAGATTTTTTCTTTATGTAACTTTCATCTTTTCATCATTATTTCCCCCTTTGTTACATTTGTATTTATCTTGTTAGATTTTCTGATGATGCTTCTTGACAAATTTCTTCTGAAGAATTAAATGTAAGAAAGAAATTACTATTTTCTCAGAAAACTTGCATTGTATCTTAAATTTTAATATAAGTGTTGTATAGGAATAAAGTGTTGTTGCTGACACCATAGTTTGAACACAGATCACCAGGGAGCCAACATGGACGATTCCATTAATAAATAAGTAGATCACGTGATCATAAAGGAAACATATAAACGGAAATTAGTGTGGTGTCTATTCTCTATACTATGCACTATACTATTTCTCTATACTTATCATTATACAAATTACTATTTGGCGATTACTATTTAAACAAGTATTATTAGTGCAAGTATTATTTGTAGGTGTTACTACTACCACTATCTGCATTTACAAAGTGTCGTCTACAACGAGCATTTTGAACGTGATAATGAGCATTCGTTGACCTAACAAAAGTTAGAACAAGTGAGCATCTAACATCACAAAAATAAACTAGTACATTATCTATAAATTTTTAAAAATTTGTCAACATTCCAAATTTTGTTCACACAACCTTCACCTCCTTAATGTTAAGACAACATTTTGGCTGAACAATTTTTCAGTCTTTATCAGGTACATAAGAAAAGAATATAACTTACATATTTTTACTATTGTTCCCCCAATACATGGTTTAAGTGCTACTCAAGGTATAGGGTTACTGAATAGGGATGCTTATAGAGGGAGCAAGGTTTGCAGGTTATTGTGATGAAGTTGACATTCACTGTACCTGTGTTGACATCCAAGATCGGCTGTATTGCCATGGACACAGATTTGTCCTCTTGGCCATGATCATATTCAACAAAAATTAATGACAATTGTTTTTCAAGACCCTCTGGTTGGCCATCTGTTTTCCTTCAGCTGAACTGTTATCTCCATAACTGCTCCCTGGTCCCTTCCACGTCTCTGACTGTGAGTCTCTTCCTCACTGACTGCTGGACCGATTTCTCCTCGACTTCCTGCCTCTCACCGCCACCCCTATCCATGTTCCAGAACAAGAGAGACCACCTAAAAGCCAGATGGATGGTCAAATCTTCAAAAGATTCTGCTTTTATGATTATCTAAAATCATTAACAACATTTTATGTTTGCCAATTCAAAGGCAGCTGTAGACATAAATCCCCAAAAACACTGACACTCAAGTTGACTCAAAGATGGACTGAAGACAAATTTCCTGAAAGCTTTGGGTCCTTAAGCTGACTCAAAGGGAAAGGAATCTATCTACTTATCTCTTAATGATGTGTGAGAAATTGTATTGATACATTATGAGGATATGCAGGATAGAAAACGAGTGACCCTTAACTTGAAAATATGGAGGATATTTTATATTTTATGAGATGTCCTGTTGGATTATATGAATTTAATTTGACCATCTATACAATTCATGATGGAGAAAGAATACAACTTCCTTTTGGTTACCTTTCAATACAATAATAACTTCTTTTTGATTATTTCTAAGATGGGAAACAGGAAGAGAACCCAAGTGCAATCAGCTCTACAGGAAACATTTCATAAACAAGACATATGGTATAAGGTATCCAAAGAGTTTTTTTAATATTATAACATGTTCAATGAGGAAGTTCTAAAACTTATGTAATTACTTCTTTAAAAACATTGAACATTTTTCAAGAAATTACAAAATGAGGAAATATCATTGAACTAAAAGCTTTTATTCACACATCCGATGGTTGAGATTTTCTACTAAATTAGTGAATTTATATTCATCTTTACAATTTATTATCATTATGACAATGTAGAAAAATAAAAATTAAAATACCTTTCTTGAGCAGTTTTGAAAATATCTCTGAGATGAGATTCTGTTTCACCGTAAAATCTATAAAATAAAAAGTAGCAAATGGCAAACATCAACAAAATAACATTTTTCCTTCTTATTTAATCAACTAAATCATTCCAGAATTCTTCAGCATAAAAATGGTTACTGTCAGTTTGTATCTTAGATTTTACATGAAACAAATTCCATTCTATTGAAAAGTAGAATTTAATAATTATAAACAACATGCAATGAAATTCATAATTCAGATTTATATCAATAAAGAAAACTCATAATTTTACTTTAGCAAAGAAAATTTCATGAAACCTTTTACTGAGAGTAAGAGTACATATCCCAAACCGGCCTAGTCTACAGTGTGAAAATGGCTTAAAATAGTGAAATTTCCTTCAAGTTCAACTGGCAATATCTTGAATATTTTTAGAATTATTTTGATAAAATTAACATTTAAAGAAAATTTTAGTTTTTATTCCATGTCTCTTTAAATGAGGTCACGTTTCAGTGACAGGTGCTTCTTTCTCCACATTTTAAAATAAGAGGATTTTGTTTATGTTTTGAAATTTGTTACACTCCGAGTTGTGTGTTCCTCCTACACATATCAAAATAGTCCCATCTTAAAAAAAAAGAAACTTGTTAATTTGGTGGGCTTAAAATAAAATTTAAGGTTATTTTTCACAAAAAATTTATAGGGTGAAAACTACAGTGGTAAATTCAATTTTAATGGAAAAATGAAGGAAAATATGTTTACATAAAAAATGAAATAAAGTGTTGTAATTTCAAAATGTGTGTATGTGTATAGTTATAATCTATTTTTATAAATCTCACATTTGTGTATGTAAGATATTGTAATTTTAAAAACATCTATTAAAATTTTATATTTACTAATTAACTAATTTTTGGGATAAGCTGCTAATTTCACTGATTAAATTGAACATTTATTTAAGTAATGTTTAATTAGACTCAATATATTTTATAAAAAATAAAAGGATTTTCAGTTGAACCTCTATTGTGGGTCCATAAAAATTACATATATAATTTCTAAAATTAAACATTTTTTTTTTATTTTAAATGGATATTTCTTGGAAGATTTTTTTAATGTTAGCATTGGAAAATATTTTTTACTTTTCTACCAAATTTATTTTGAATAATTAAGTTTTGGTAATTATTAAATATTGCTTTTTTAACTTTGAAAGTAGGTTTTATTTTATGGTAATTGATTTACTTTGAAGCATATTTTTAAATTTTAATTAACAGTACATTCTAATACTTAATTCAACAATAACAATGCAAGAGCAAACATTGCCATTTGAAAAAAGAATGTAACTTTAAAATTTTCAATTCATTTATTTTGATGTAAATTTTTGATTGTTGTATTTTTTCTGTATAAAGCAAAAGCCTAAACTTATAAAATTTAATACATTCATTTTTTTTTTGTAAAAAAGAATTATTTTATTTCTGCTTTTCCCATTATTGCAGGTCAGTTATTTTTTTTCTTGCTTTCCATTCCTGGAGATTATTTTAGGTTTTTAAATTTACATGTACTTATGATGAATATTTAAAAATCTTCTGTTCAATGGATGATCAACTAAACATCCTGAGAGATTGTTTTCTTGTACTTACAAGTGAAAAAAGTGAAAAAAGAGGCACAAGCCAAAGAAGACCCCAAAGTCCTTGCAATGTACAAAAAGGTTGTTGATGCAATTAAAAACAGTGTGTGATGAAAAAAAAAACGTGATAATCAGTGTTGGGTGTTGAGCGGGGATGTGCTTAATGGTATAGCAGTACCACCCAGTAATCTGGTGAGGTCTCATCTATTTTATAGCACAATTTCTGTAACTTTTATGGTTTGAAGAACCAAAAGGGAAGCACTTAAATAGGCAAAGAGCTCACAGGTTTAGAGGATGATCTAACAAAAAAAAAAAAAAAATTTGCTTTGCAAAATCTCTGTTAAGGAGGACTCTTCTTTTTTTCCCCTATTTCTTTTGTGATACAAGAATTGTACTTTTTTTTTACTTGCAGGTTTTTGCATAGTTCTGCAAACTATCCTAATACAAGGATGAAATAGTCAAGATTGATGAAGCAAGTTCAACAAACATTTAACACAGCCAAGAAAATTTGTCACTAAAGGAGATGACTTAAGAGCCTTTTTAGATTCTTCCCATAATGCTTTTTGTAGCTGACTTACTGCCATTGAAATTACATCACAGGAACTTAAAGACCCTGTGACTAACTCTGGTAGCTGTGATGAAAAAGAATTATATCAAGTGATCTTCAGATAAGAGAGACAAGGCCAATGGGTTGCCATATACTATGATTCCAGTTTCTACATTGGCCAAGTCATTGACATTACATCTTCAATATAACCAAGTTTCTAGCTCCAACTAAAGATAGAAACTATTATTTCCAATGGCCTTTGGGGGGTGACATTGCACAGGTCGAGTCAACTTTTGTCTTAAGATGGGACTTAGGTGTAATGCCAGTTTCAAGTGATGGTATAGGATGGATGGATGGATGTTGGATTTAACGGCATGTCAACTCCTATTTGGGTCAATTTATGCCGAAGCCTTATTAATTTATGAATTTAAGATGGTTATTTTGTATAAAAGGTTGAAAGGCTGTTCGGTTTCATAATCTTCTGTATTTTTTGGGATTGCTTTTTCTTGTGACTGTTTTTGATTGTGTTTTTTAATATTTACATTCATACATGCATATATATGTCTATAAACACATATACACATACATATACACTATTTGAAAGGGTTATATTTTATTGAGGATCTTTATTTCCTTGAGAAAACTATATTTTTTCTGTGTCTGTATTTTTGAAAATTTCTTTTAAACCTTTTCCATTGAGATACTTTTGTCTTATTCTAGTTATGATTTTGCATTCCAATAGAATATGTTTTATTGTGATTAGGCTTCCACATCTACATTTTGGTGGATTTGTCTTTTTAATATATAAGAATGGGTTAAATATGTGTCCTATATGTGTTCTGGTTATGAAGACTTGTTTTTTCGAGTATTTCAAGATTATTTCCCCATTTTCCTATTTTAGGTTTAATTTGAAATAGTTTATTTCGGTTTGGTTTTTCCATGAATTTTGCCATTTGTTTCTTATGTATTTATTTATTTTAGATTTTAAGTCTGTATATGGAATTTGAAGATTTTCATCAATTGTCATTTTTAAAGATGATTTAGCAGCAGTATCTGCCTTATCTCCTCCTTGGATGCCGACATGGCTAGGAATCCAGCAGAAGATGATATTTTGCTTTTTTTCCATTGAATGTAGTTTATATAGAAGACTTTGTATTAATGGATTTTTCCAGTCTTTTCCTTTTAGGGATGTTAATACAGATAATGAATCTGAGAAAATAATATAGTTTTTCTCCTTTGTTTTTTGATATGAAATTTAGTGCTAGTTTTATTGCATAGGCTTCTGCACTGAAAATTGATGCTTCATTTGGCAAGTGTTTTTTGATAATTGTTTTTTTTGTTATTGCTGCGCTGCCTGTTTTTTCTTCATCTTTTGAGCCGTCCGTGTAAATACTTTCGTATTTTTGATATTTTTCTTTTATTTTTGAGAATTTTTCAATGTATGTTGTGGGATGTGTTTTTGATTTTGATAATTTGTTTAAACTTAATATTATGTTTGGATTTTTGATTATCCATAGTGGTATGTTTGATTGGTTGGTTTTAAGTATTTGATTAGACTGTATATTATTTTCTTGGATGATTCCTTCCATTCGGAGTCCCAATGTTTTGATTTTATTTGTGTTAAGATTAAATTTCTCTTTGTGATTTGGTGTAAGTACACAATCGTGCGTGGGGTTAGAAGGACAGGAAGAGAGTTTTAGATAGTACTGAGTTGCTAGTTTCTCCATTCTTAGTTGTAATGGGGGTTCATTTGCCTCTACATGTAGACTCTCTATAGGTGAGGTGGGATAGGCTCCTAGAGCTATTCGAAGGCCTTCATGGTGTATTGTGTTTATTGCTTTTAGATAAGACTTTCTAGTTGATTGGTAGACCATGCTGCCATAGTCCAGTTTGGAGCGGATCAACGTTCTATAAAGTTTAAGAAGGGTTTCTTTGCTAGATCCCCATTCTGTATGGGCTACTGTTCCCAGTAGTTGGAGAGCTTTAAAACATTTTGTTTTTAGGTAATTGATATGTGGTCTGAAGGTCAGTTTGCTGTCAAAGATCATTCCTAGAAACTTATATTGCTGAACTACTGGTATTTCTTCATTTCCTAGTTTTAGAGTTGGGTTATTGTGTAATTTTTTCATTTGGCAGAAGTGTACAGATTTTGTTTTTGTTTTTGATATTTTAAAACCATTTTCGAGTGATCATTTGTTTATTTGATGTAAACATTGTTGAAGTTGTCTTTCTGCTGTGTTGAGGTTTCTCAATCTGTAATATATTGTAAAATCATCAACATAAAGGCTACAGTGTATTCCTGATTTGATGTTTTTTTATTATGTCATTTATTTTTATTTTGAAAAGTGTAGGGGAGAGTACACTTCCCTGTGGTACTCCCTCTTCTTGCTTTTTGATAATCAGAACGTGTAGCATCTATTTGTACTTGGAAGAGTCTATCTGTTAAAAATCCTTTTACAAAGTTTGGTAGTCAACCTCTTAATCCTAGTTTATGCAGACCTTTCATTATACCATGTTTCCAGGTTTGATCAAATGCTTTTTCTATATCAAAGAATATGGCTATTAGATGTTGTTTGTTTAAATTGGCCTCTCTTATGGCTGTTTCTAGTCTTATTATGTGATCTATTGTACTTCTTCCTTTATTATATCCACATTGATATTTTGATATGTGTTTTCCTTCTTCTAGAAACCAACTCAATCTGACGTTGACCATTCGCTCCATTGTCTTACATAGACAGCTTGTTAATGCTATTGGTCGGTAACTTTGTGGATTGTTTCCCTCTTTTCCTTCTTTGAGTATGGGAATAATTACCGATTCTCTCCATATTTTGGGAAATTTACCAGTAGTCCAAATATTGTTAAAAATATTCAAAAGGTATTTCAGCGATTCTTGTGGTAGTTGTTTAATAAATTCATAGTGGATTTTGTCTGGGCCTACTGCTGTATTATGGGATTTTTTATGGCTTCTATTAGTTCTGCTTCGGTGAATAGATTGTTGTAGGCTTCTGTATTTTTAGACAAAAAATTTAGTTGGTTATTTATATCTTTTTTTTACACTTTTGTAGGTTTTGATTTTGCTCATCTTAGAGTTTTCTGCAAATGTCTCTGCTAGTAGGTTTGCTATCTCTTTTTTGCTAGTTGCTTTAGTGTTGTCCTTTTAAGATGTATTATTGGGTATATTTGATTTTTTTTCCAGCTATTTTTCTCATCATTCCCCATATTGTCTTGGTTTTGGAATGTGTATTTAGGCTGTTTACATATTTTTCCAACATTCCTTTTGGCTTCTTTAACAGTTTTCCGTGCTACTGCTTTGAGTTTTTTCATTTCAATTAAATTTTTGGGTTGTGGATTCCTTTTTGAATTTTAGCAATGCTGCTTCCCGGTTTCTGACTGCTTTTTGGCAGTTTTTGTCAAACCAGGGTTTAGTTTTTTATAATTATTTTGCTTTTTTTTGGTATATTTTCTGAGGCAATGGTTATTAATGTTTTGGTAAAGTATTCTATCGAGTTGTCTGTGTCCTTTGACTGTATCAGTAATTGTTTACATTTGTTTTCGAAACCCTCCCAGTTGGCTCTTTTCAGTTTCCATCTTTTCTTCCTTGGCAGGCTTTTGATTTTCTAGAATGATCAGGTAATGATCACTGCCACGTGTAAGCTATGTGTTTTTCCATGTATAATCCATACAAATTTCTGGATCGCATATACTTAAGTCTATTGACGATTCTGTTCCATTGGAGGGATTAAGGTAAGTTGAGGATTTATGATTTAATAGACATAAGTTATGGGTGTTAATTATTTCTTCTAATATTTTACCTTTAGTATCTAGCTTTTTGCTATTCCATATAGGATTATGACTGTTAAAGTCTCCTAGTAAGATTCTAGGTTTAGGAAGTTGCTCCATCAAGTTGTTTATTTCTGTTGTATTTATTGGTTCCTGTGGGGGTATATAAATGGAAAGAATTGTGATGGTTTTATCTAGTGTCACTTGTGTTGCTATTGCTTGTAATTTAGTTTTAATGTGTACTTTACTTTGCGGTATGTCATTTCTAATCAATATTGACACTCCTCCATTAGCTTTATGTCCTGTATTGTGGTTATAGTGATATTGTTTATAATTTTTAAGTTGGCATTTTCTTGTAAAAAAGTTTCCGTAAGCAGATGACGGCTGGATACAGTAGTGACATAAGTATGAGTAGGTCATTGTAATTAGATTTTATTCCACGACAGTTCCATTGCAGGATCTTATGTGCCATGGTTATATTTTCATTTTTTGGGGGTAAAGTTACCTACTAGGTTTATATCATTTGTCCTCTCCAGTTTTTTTTCCATCTCTTGAGTTTTTAGAAGCTTTGTCTTCAACTGCTTGTGGTGTCCTTCGGTCAGATTTTTGGTTTTGTTTTGAATTTTGTTTATTTTCTTTCTCTTCTATTTCCATATATTCCATAGACTCAAATTTATTTTCATTTGATATATTGATTCTTGATTTTGAGTTAGATCTTGATCGAATGCTTTCTTGCTCTTTTTTGTCTTTTTGTTTATTTTTCATTTTCTTAGTTTGGGTTTGGGAAGAAGAGGGTTCGCTGGAGTTTTGTTCTGTGTTTTCTTACCAAAGTTTTTTGCCTTCTTCTGGGTTTATTCCATTTGATCTGGGTTGTTGAGTTTTATTTTGATCCGATTTAAGTTCGATTAAAAAGGTTTTTAATTCTTCAAGGAAAGCTTTTAATTCTTTGCATAAATTTGTTATTTCAATTGAACCTTTTATTTTATCTTCATTGTTTATTTTATTTGCTTTTTGTGCCATGGAAGCATAGGTGTTTTCTTTTATGTTATTTTTAACTTCCTTTCGTGCTTCTATGAAAGATATATTTTTTTTGTATTTTATTCTAATTATTTCTTTCTCCTGTTTATATATACTGCATTGTTTTGAGAGGGCAGAGTGGTTTCCCAAACAGTTTGAGCATAGGCTCTCATTTGGGTAGTTCTCTTCTTTACGTTCTGATTCTTTCTCACTACATTTTCCACATATTTTTTTTATTTCTACAAGAATCTCTGTTATGCCCAAATTTGTGGCATCTATAGCATTGAAGAGGGTTTGGTACGTATTGTTCTACTTTTATACTTTCATATCCAATTTTAATTGTTGTCGAATTTGCGGGAGTTGAAAGTTATAATGTAGGTATTAGTTTGTATCTCTGCTTCATTTTTTTCTTTATTGTTATTCTTTTTGACATTTGTAACTCCTTGAGTTTGGAGTTCTATTTTATCTCCTTTAGAGTGCACAGGAGAGCTCCTTGCTTTTTACTACTCCTTTGAGAAATTTAGGGTTTGATGTGGATAGGATTTTATTTCTATTTCTTGTAGTTTTTTTTGTCTTATTAATGTGTCCGCATATATCTTTTTTTCCACTTCTACTAGTAATGTTCCATTTTGTAATTTTTTTACATTTTTTGGTATAATGATATTTGATATTGCTTTTTGTATTTTAAATGGAGAAATTTCTGTTAATGCTTTTTTGCTTATTGCTTCAGTACAATAAATCATGGAAAGTTTTCACTATCATTTTCTGTTTCAGTCGTTATCCACATGTGGTCTCTTGGAAGATTTCTTTTTTCCATTGATTGTTTTTTATTTTTGTTCATCATTCTTGCTCCCTACCCACCCTTGAGTCCAGTATTGGGACATGACAAGGGAAACCCATTCGCCTTGCCATGTAAGGGGCTACGTGAATGATATACTCTCTTTGGGAGGAGTCTTTGAGCAGCGTGTTCCTTTGTTTCCGTTTTCCAAGTATTACGGCTGTGAAGGTTTAGCAAGTGTGTCAGATGTGATGGTATAATCTGGAATGTTCTAGAAATATTGGTTATAGAAGCCTATAACAAAATTCAGACAGCAAATTACCATTAGGAGAAGAAGGGGAATAGGACCCTTCAAACTGCCCAGAAAGACTTTTTAACCAGTTCCAATAAATGTAGTTTTACTGATTTCAATTTTTTTTTTTGTTTTTTGTTTATTTTAAAAATTGAGTTTTAAAGTTTTACAATAAGCATTTGTTTGAGAAATTGACCACTGATTTCTTTTGTATAACAAATTTCAAAATTTTGATGTTGTCAGCCATTTTTAACTTTTTTTTTTAGAGAAATGTAAACAAACTTATTTTTCAGGTTTGAAAATCCCTCTAAAATAAGACATACATTTCTGAAACGTTACTTTCATAAAATTAATCTGTTCTGAAACAAATATCACTAACTTATAGCATAAAATTTTCTAGACAAACATTTCTTAACCTTGGGGTCTTGTTATTTTCATGTCTCCATCGATAATTTGATCGCTGAATGTGTTGACAGGTTTAGTACAGTGCATCAAACGTGACATAATGGGTTTTTTTTTGTTTCTTAAAATAATTTAAAATACTATAAAAATTTCTGACATTATTGAGTTACGTCTATCTCTTTCATTATTTAATAGCTAAGATGATGATAAATAATTTTATTAATTATTAATATTACATTATAAATAAAATAAATAATTATTACATTTTTAATTTAGTAACTGAGATAATAACTAATAAAATTATTATTAATAATTAAAATATCTCATTGAGTCATTAATTGTTTAAAATCTCAATTTAATTTTTAATTTAATAACTGAGAATGAGATAAGACCATTACATGTCAAGGGGCTTTCCCCATGGAGGAGACAAGCCTTAAAACACATGACCTTTTAAGCATAATGTCACTTATGAGATATCATACTAAAAAAAAATATAACATTTTGATGCACAAAAAAAAATATTTTTAATAGTAAATATAGTCATCACTTAAAAACTTAACCTACCCCACACTCTGGAAGAATTTTAAAACTTTTTTTAAAATTAAAGAAAAATTCAAATAATTCTTGTAAAAATTCTTTATTCCGCGAAATTTTTTTTTTTTTTTTCAGATAATAATGTCCTTAATGTATATTATTTATAAAAGCAAATAAAAGCCTATTTAATTTGATAATTAGATAGTTTATTGCAGTTATTTTACAATTTGGAGCAGATTTTTAAAAAGTTGGCAGTTGTGAAAAAAAAATTGATGATTTAATTTCACAAGGAGTCCTGCTTATAAGTAATATAAAACAATTTGTGAACTGTATGAAATTCTAGAAAATTTCATAAAATTAATTTATGGGGGGATAACAGATGTAAAAAAAAAAAAAAAAAGTATTATTACCAAGATTTTTTAAAAATAAAAATTTCAAAAATAAATTCATTCATTTTTTGAATAAGTCCTGAAAGTTTCATTAAAATCAGACAATTATTTGATTTTTGCAAGAATTTCCAAATTAATGGGTTTTCCCCCTGAAACTGCTACACTAAAATGGCTGTAAGTATTACAAAGTTAACAAAAAAAAAAAAAAATTTTGACCCAAATTTAGAACATGTTAGAAAGAAGAAAAAAATTTCAAAAAATAATTTAAAAATACGTTTTTTCCTCTTAATAATAACAAACATTTTAATGATGAAACTTTGTTTTTATTAAGTTTGGGACATTTTATCATCATTATGCTATACTGATTTTTTAGTGAATTATTGGAGTTTTTAGGATGGAATGTGATGCCCCCCCAACCTCCGTTTAGGCTGGTGTTATCTAATAATTATTAATTCCATTGGTATTTTCCTTGTTTTATGATTTAATAGCATTGCATTTATAATAATTTTTCACGTTTGAAGCATGCATCATCACATATACACTGTTAAAATGGGCTTCTGGCCCAATTGCACTCAAGACGGAAAATCTGACATACTTTGAATGGTCATAACTCGGTTGCTAATTGAGCTAGCAAGATAAATTTAGTACCTCTTTTATGTTTCATCAAGCTCTATATACCTAAATGAAAAGTTTTTAGATATATTGAATAAAAAAATACTTAGTAAGAGGCAAGTGAATAGTGTTGCTGAAATTATTATTGGACTGTCAAGATTGATTATGGATGTAACAGCATCTTACTGTTATTACCTGGACAGGTAACATAGTTATAAGACAATAGTTTTCCTAATTAACACTCTTCTCCTTTGTGGCATGACAGTGACAAGACATTCTGTCAAGATACCTGACAATAGGTCAGAATGTCAAGAGAAGTGGATCCATGCCTTTTCCAAGCGTATTAGTACAAAGTGTTCATAAATCAGCCAAGATTTAAACATTTTGATTGTTTTCAGTCCTGACAACTATTAAACCCACCCGACAAATCTTTTTGCTGTGATATACTCATGTTAAAAAGGTGCCAAAACGATAAATGCCTCAAGAGTATATTCACAGTGGATAATGAATGAACAGTCAATTATGTAGATAAATTATTGAAATATTCAAAGTTTTTATGAAACTAAAATTGAATATCCTTAATTCATATAAAATTTCTAGAAATACATTTTATCATGTTTTGAAAATAATGTTTCAGGAAATTATTTAGGAGAGGGTTTAGAATGCAAAGATTTCAATGCACAAATGCCCTTTGAAAAAATACTTATAAAATATATAAAAATAATATTTTTTTTTTAAAAATCAAGAAAACAACTTACTTGCTCCAAATGCTAGGAGCTGCAACTTTTGTAACAAAACAATTCATTTCATTGGCGACAGCATTGATGAGAAAAGTTTTTCCACATCCAGAAGGACCATATAATAAAATGCCTTTAGGAAATGTGAGTCCTGTCAATGGGAAAAAAATAACTCATGAAACATCAGAAGCATTTTCATATTTTAAATCAAAACTAAAATTCATAATTATAAATGAAGAACTAATGTTCATAAAAGGTTAGAAAAAAAATGTGTATTCAAAACTTATATAGTATCAAATAACATTTTAATTTAAGATTTGTAGATCTGAACATGACATACTGAAAGGCATTTTTTCTTTTCACAGGTTTTTAAAATTATAAAATTTCTTATATAAAACACTGATTGACACTTATGTCTGACAATATCACCTGCAATATAAACTACTTGGTTATATCTAGTTAAGATGAAAGCTGGCTATTCTGTGCAGATGTGAAGAAATGGCAGCAGCTATTTGTGCTGAATTTTGAAAACCCAAATTCATAGCCACCTTGTAAATTCTAAAAATAGATCATAAAGCCAATTTTATGGATAAATATTCTATTTATGTTTAATAGGTCTTCATAATTACTATCATTTTATCAAGAGCATTGCTTTTTATCATGAAAGTGTTCAGGTGATTAAAGTTGATTTAAATATATGATTAAATTTTGGATTGCATGCATTAATGGGTAGAACACATCCATATACATACTATCTTAATGGAACCTTTGGTTAACAAAGTGTGACCCCTTTGAAGTCATTCCTTTTACATTTAAATGAAATATACCTCTGTAGTGAACTACTGCAGAGGGAAAAAAGGCCCAGGGTTTGCATGTATTTTTTGCAATGCTAGAATAAAATAACTTACCTCTAGCACAAGCAAAGATTCAAACATGCCATGTGGTGTAAACTGTCCAACAGAGAAAGAAATGGTGGCTTCATGGGTCACATATTTAAAATAGTTAGATCTCAGAGTAAGATACTCTCTCACAAGATTATCTTTGTATATATGCAAATTTTAGCTGTCAATGATACATAAAAACAGGAAGAATGAGGCGACAAGGGAGCAAGGGAAAAAAGACAGTTGACTGATGTATTGAACTGGTTACAAGTGTTGCGGACAAGAGAGAAGAAATTGATTGCTACATTAAGTTTAAAGCTATTTTGACAATTCTGAATTTTTCTATGAGATGGCAGAAAAAGCGTTTGATATCAGATTGATCCATGAATTTAGTGGCATTGCCACCAATTTACTAATCATGGAGTGGCACGAGAATGTTGAGTTAGTATGACATGAGTACATGAGGAGGATCAAGTACATCCTGCCGTTACGATTGAGAAGTGGGGTGCTCCTTGTATACCAGCAACTAAGTAAGGATCAGAGGCCATTTCATGACAAGACGATTTCATATTGGGGAACTGTTGATAAATTTTTGGCAGAGCTACAGCTCTTGGCTGGTTGGCAGACAGTTGATTGAGTGATAGATGGTATGTGCATTCATGTCTGGCTTCTCTCAGGACGTTAGATGGCTTCTTAATGCATCATCCAGAATAGAGACTATGACGGAGCAACTTCTAACCAGGACAAGGACTACTATGACAGATAACCAAAAACCTGAAGAGTCAGTTGTCACATCCATTCAGCGAACATGTGCAAGGATGGCATCATTTTTTTTAAGTGCTCTGATTCCAACCACTTTGCTAAGGACTGTAAACAAAGTCGCCTGGAGGGAACTGGGTGCGCAGATCGTGACATGACATGACATGAAATGTGTTGCTTTCATTGCAACATCACACATCTGAGTGCCAGGGAAATGGTTCAGGGGAGGAAATGTCAATGTCAGTCACCTCCTCAAAAAAGTAAAGAACAATGCACTACCAGTCATCTAAGTGCTCGTAGATGAACAGAATTGCATAGCCCTTGTAGACTCTGGCTGCTCCCAGACACTAGTGAGCAGATCAATATGCCACCTTCGGCAACACTGAGAGATGAAGGTGCTGATAGCCAATGGGAAAATCACTGAAGTGTCATGGGCATGGCACAGTCAAAATGGATATTGGCCATGCTCGACCCGTGAACATTGAAGTCCTAGTTGTGGATGGAACATTGCTAGGATTTGATCTGCTTTTGGGGACTGATGCAATCTGAGAGTATGAAGAAATGTGCATCACTAAATCAGGAGAATTTTGCTTCCCCAGGGAGATATACCCCAGTGTACAGCCATTTCCATCAATGAACCTGACTTTAGTGTGCAATTTGACCACCAGAAGAAGGTTTGGACTGCCTCGTGAAAATGGGCCAGTGGTCAAACACCCATAAGCATGAAAAACAGTGTGCTGGAGTACACCGTGCCTGACACTGTCCAGGATGAATACAACAAAGAACTGCAGATGTGGCGAGACAATGAATGGCTGCTGCTATATCCTGAAAGTGAGCTCAGTCCACCCAAGGGCCTGATTCCATTAATAGCAGTGATTCAGGAAAACAAATAGAAGGTTCGGTTAGTGCTTGATTACATGGAATTGAATGATTTTGTGGTAATGTTCACTGTTGACGCAGATGTGTACGCCCAGAAGTTGAGAGAATGGCGATGACAGGGAGTGAACATATCCATTACGCGATTGGGATTTGGCCATGGTGTCCCTCTATTAGAGGCCAACTCATAATGAACAGGACAGAAAGAACTGGAGGCCAGTTTTGAATATTGGGTATTTTAGTTTGAGTTTGAGCTAGCTATGCCAGTGTTATTGGCTTTGAATTTAAAGTTTAAATTCAAAGAAATTTGTCCTTACATTTGGAATATCATTTACCTTATTTAATTGAAGTAAGTATAAGATTTATTTATTTTATTTTGAATTGCTGTATTATTTTTATGTAGATTGTAAAAACAAATGTTTGCGGATCTGTAATTTACTATGCAAAAAATACTTGGTCTTCTTGTTACTTTGAATTATAAAATTAAAGTTCATTAAATATTTTCCCCTTTAAGTTTGTTTAACATTTTTCACTTAAAGTTTATTAAGATTCTTCTCAAAAAAAAAAAAAAAAACCCTTCACTTCTTCCACGAGATTTAAATTTTCCAGTCTTTTTTTTTGTTGCACGCTTCCGTTTTCACTGCAAAATTTATTTATGCAAGATTAAAAATGCCATTATTTGTCAATGGTCACAAAGTTATTTTAGTATTTTTCTTTATTCATTAATAAAATCTAATTCTTTTATGAGTAATTTGTTTTTTTTTAAAACATTTTTAAACTATTTTAGTTTTTAGTTTAACTATTAACGTAGAAACAAATTTAATATTTTTGTATTACAAAAATAAAATGAATGAAAAAACATTTAAGAATGTTTTTACATAAATTTAATGATATATAATTATAATTAAATTCTAAATATTTAATTCAATATTTATTTTTGATATTGTAAAAATGATGTGAGTGTGAACAAAATTAATCTTGCTGCTCAGTCATTTTTTCAGGGTCTTCTAACTAAAGTTTTTAAAAAGTATGGTAAAAAAAGTTAGCTTAGTCACTGACTCAACATTTTTCTGTTAAAAGTTTATTCAATATTCTTGAAAAAAAAAAGCAAACCGATGCTCTTCAAAACACAAATTCTCTTTTTTATGCCTTGTATATTGTTTTTAAGAGTTAAAAGTATGATTCTTTTATTAACACATTTTCTTTTTGTTATTGATTGAGTGAACTGTAATGATTATTAAAATTAAAACTGACGGTGATACAGAGCTCAACCTCTGATATCTTTCACTGTTTTTGTGAGAAAACTCAATACATGATCTAATATTAAAATGTTGGAACATAAGTTATGTTAATGAATTATACAGTGAAAATGCTTGAATGTTGAATCTGGATATATGTTTTCTATTTTTGTATCTAACTTGGCAGCAACACCATTATGTCTCCCAACCATATTGGCAGCACCATCAGTAGATAACCACACAAGTTTACTCAAATCAAGGCCATACTCATGAAGAAGCTGTTCAACTTTCTCAAAAATGTCCTGGCTTGTAGTATCAAGCATTGGGACCAGTTCAATTAGTTCTTCATAAATTTAAAATTCATTGTTGTAAGCCTTGATGAAAATGGCGAGCTGCACTATTCCAGCTATATCAACAGTCTCATACAGAGCAATAGAAAAATATTCAAAACTTTATGAAAAACTCTTCAACTGTCGACTCAAAAAACCTGCCATTTCAATTTCATCAATCTGTTCAGCAACAGTGTTCCTGCTTAATGAAATGTCTTGAAATAAGTGTTTTGAACCATGCAAAATCAACCAGCATCAAATCAAAACTTATCAAGGCACAAGTCCAATGGACTGACCACATCATCTATATGGAGCAGCATTTCATTCTCAAACATTTGTTTGGAGAGCTGCTATGTGGCAGGAGACATCAAGGCTGACCAAAGATCAAACCAAAAGGAGCTAGCAGTATGTACTGCGAACTAATCTCTGCAAACTTTGAAGAAGCCTGACATTAAAAAATTAACATTCAAAGAGGACAGTGCCAACATACATCTTTGGCATTGGTCACAACCACCAACTTCAAGTATCCAAACACTGGGCAGCCCGAATTAGTTTTTGGAGCCACCTCTGGATCCACTGATGAATTGCAAGACAAAGTCTTCTTCAGAATACATTATAAAATATTTGTTTCAATTGTTACCTTGAAATAAAAACTGTGAAATGAAAATGAAATGAGAAAAAGAAAACTCACCATAAGAAGCAAAAACTTGAGGAGACATCAAAGGTAACTGGATTATCTCTTTTAAGGCATCAATCTGTTTTTTCAGACCACCAACAGATTCAAAGGTCACAGTAAAGTCTTTCGAATTTTTGTTTTTGAATTTTTCTTCTTCAGAATTCACATAAATTTTAGTTTGAGAAGTGACTTTGTAAAATGTTTTTTCATAAAAAGGCAATTTGGATCTGTGATTATCATGGGTAGGAGTTTGGAATCCTTGAATATCTGCTAGGGACACTTTCACTGGGGTGGATGATCCCAAAGGAGAGTCAACATTTTTATTCAGATATAACAAAGAATTATTTGATAAAAAAGAGTTATTTACATGGCATTTTGTTATTGGTGTTGCAGATGATGCGTCATTTGCCTCATCTTTTGTCAAACTGACATCCAAATTTTGTTTTTCTTCAAATGACTCTGCTTCTAAACATAAAGAATCACCTTCCTTTGATTTAAGTACAGATACAGAATATTTTTGTTGCCTGTCAATTGCTGTAGATGTTCCAGTGATCTTTATTTCTTCAAACATTTCTGATAAAGAATTTTCAAAATTAGAGTCACTTGGAGTGGTCAATTCTATTTTATCTGCGAAGCCTTGTATTTCAGAAACAGTGAAAGAACAATGTTGTCCAAAATAATGAAAGGTGTAATGATTACTTTTGGCAAAATATTTTCCATCTGAAGTTGAGAAAAGAAAAACATGAAAAGAGAAGAATACATTTTAGATTGAAAAAAATGGGAAAAATAAAACTAATGCTATAAAATAGAAAAACAATGCTAAATATAATCAAGTTGATTTTTTGAGGACAATTTTTTTCCTAAACAGGAAAATGCTGTATTATTAAGTTGAAATCCAAAGTTTAGTTTATAATTTCTGAACCAACAGTAAAGGGTCAGGAAACCAATAACTAAATCAACTTTTATATATATATATATATATATATATATATATATATATATATATATATATATATATATAATAACAAACACTTAAAAACCATAGGTAATATTTTCTTTTCATTGAAGCTGATAAAACATGGCTTCAAATCCTCGGACCTATAAACCAAATAAAAAAATGGAAAATTTAACTTTAGGTTTAAAATAATGAGAATAGTGACTTCATATTCGGTTGTCATATTGGATTATAACTGGAATTAAGACATATGAAATTATTCTGTTTGTGAATATATATATATATATATATATATATATATATATATATATATATATATATATATATATATATATATAAAAACTAGGTAATCTGTATGGTAAAACCCAAGGAGGATAAAATCCAGAGAGCTCAATGTAAATCCAAAGCAAATAATTTAAATAAAAACAGACCACTTTAAGGTTCCATGTAATAAATTATTTCACCACAGCCCTTTTAAAGGACTGCAGATCATCAGACTTTATTTCCAAAGATTAAAACAAAAAATGAAAAGAAATTTACAAATTTTTGACGGGCCGTATTAAGTATGTGGGAAGTGAGGGGGGAGAGAGAAGACATGAGTGAGTTAGATGTAATTTAAAATTTCTATTCTTTTATACTTAAAATTACTTGAGGAGGTCCAGACATTGACACATTTAAACGGTCAACTTAACGGAAGTTATATATTGATATCAAAGGGGTAGAGGAAGAAAAAAACCCATAAAAAGAAAAAGAGAAAAGGAAGTCATGAGAGAAGATGTCACTAATTTTCTTTGGAAAAAAAAATGACTAGAAAAAGATGCTGTCATTTTGTTTTACTTTGAAATTGTTATTTTGGGGGTTCATAAATATTTTAATGTTTGATATAAATTTGAATGTCTAAACTGTCTACAAAGAATTTAATTTGATGTTTGTTAGTGATTTAAATTTTTTTTAAATTTTGGGGATTTTCTATGAAATAGTCGATTAGAAAAATATTCATAGAAAAGTACATGAAAAGAATAAAATTTTTTTTAAAATATAAGTTTACTTCTAGTAGTAATCTTTTTTAATCTTTTAAAAATTTTTTTTTATTATTCATTATTAAGTTGACATCTCTATCCATTTGAATTTTGTTCATGAATTTAACTCGTGACTGTTTCTAGATAGGTAATCTCTCTTACTTAAATTTTAGTTATTTTAATATGGGGTATATATTATTTTTGAAGGTAATTTTAAAGAATCTTGATTCTGTCATATACTGTTTACCCATACATACACCCAAACAAAAAATATATATATATATATATATATATATATATATATATATATATATATATATATGGATGTATTTAGGTTTAGAATTTGTATGGGTATAACTATTATTTTTTAAGGTGTAATGTATTTTATATTATGGTATTCTATGTATATATATGAATATAAAATTTTGTATATATATATATATATATATATATATATAAATAAGGAAACAAGAAAAAGAAAATAGAGAATTTTTAAGACCACATTTGATAAAAACTCAGTCCTTAACTTTTACATATACTTACATTAGCCAAAAAACAAACTTCCATTCTTAGATTTGTCATGGTTTAAATACAGCAATAACACTTTCATTACATCATTATACAAAAAAACCCACCAGCAAAAACATTTTATTTTAACTATAAAAAGTGAATTAAATTTTACACAACCACATGTTTATCCAGACGTCTTTTTTTCACACCTATCTGATCACAGCTCCATTAGAACCCATTTAAAAACACACACAAAGATTTACCAGATTCCATTAGGAACATACTAGTAGAAAAAACAAATATATTAACTGCATCCACCTGCAGAAAAGAATAAAAATAATGGAATCTTTAATAATAAAAAAAAAAAAGCCAACTCTTAACAATATTAACTATGAACAAAGCCACAATTTGCTGTTGTGTTCTGAAATTAAAAACATCCCTACCATTTTGTTAATACATACACAGAGAACACACACTCAATTAAGCTGAAAAATCGAATCATCCTTGATAATGCCTAAAAAGGTATAGCTGAAAGCAATTGGAAAAATAAAACATTTGGACAGTTCTTACACACCCTTTGTGGATAAAAAGTTTTTCTCTTTCAGAACACAAGAAAAATTAAATAAAAAAGCTTATTATGTAGTACCTTGTCTGTAATTTTTTAATGAAACATGCATAAAGGAAAAAATTACATATATATATATATATATATATATATATATATATATATATATATATATAGATATATAACCGCTTTTTAGACTAGGACAGGTTGTTGCATTACTTGATAGATTTGTATATAACAAATATTTTGGGTTATTTGTAGATGGTTTTGATCTGTATATTTTGTATTTATTTATTGTATATATACATATGTGTAGATACAGTGATATACATGCATAATGCTCATATTTTGTATTGATGTTAACCATGTACATTTTGTATGTATTATCTGTTTGCACTTTTACAAATGTGTTATTTCCACAGTGACATCATTAATACAATGTATATATCAAGAATAGAGAGTGCTTAAATATATATTTGACCAATTTGGGTACTACATGTTAATTTATATGAAAATTTCTCATATAGATAGATATACGGATATTTAGTAAACTTAAATCTGTGAACTTTTAACCTTAGTAGAAAATATATTAGATAATTCTGATCTGATTGACTTTATTTTTTTTTTTTTAAATAAAAATCTTTTTTTAAAAATCTCTTCATATCCCGTTAAACTCTGTTAAGTTTATTAAATTATAACAGTTTGGGACTATTGTTTTATACACTTTATATAATATATGTAATTGTTTCTTTACCTAAATAGATTTTATTCTGTATACCATAGTATTTTTATTATTTATTTATGGAGAATTTCATGGATAATTATATTTTAAAAAACATAAAAAAACACACACAAAATAAAATGAAATACTCCTTTATATATATATATAGCAGCATTTATAAATATGATTGATTAAAAAAAAAAAAAGACTCAACTTACATTGTATTATCACTTGATAGAAAAAATATTTTTTTCCTTCCTTGCCTTTAAAAGTGCCCTTTGCCATGCTGATGTTGCTACATGCCTTACTTCTTGCCTATCTCACACTGTGAATATTTTCTAAGTTCTATACTAAACAAAAAAAAAAAAAAAACTAAACAAAATGAACACAAAATGATCAATTTGAAAAAAAAAAGGACTCATAACTGGAAGAACCAAATGAAAAAATGTTTTTAACAAATACTTTTTTCACACCCAACCCAGTTCTGCAGAATCAAAATCAACGTTGAGTTTAAGCATTAACCGAATGAACCAATAAATTTTAAAAGTAAAAGTGCCAACAAAGATTTAAATTTTCCCCACTTGTGACAAATACACATGTCAATTTTTTTTTTTGCATGCTAGTTAACATTCATGTCAGTCACAATTGTTGGCTCTCATGCTGGCTAATAGAATCTTCCTGCCTCATAATTCGTGGCAGCCAGCTATAGGATTTCACTTTGGGCCAGTAAAAATGGCCAAAAAAACATAAAAAAAACTGCCGTAGAAGCATGAAAAATCAATATTTTTCCACTATCGATAGGAGTTGGGAAATTTAAAAGTCAGTCTTAATCTAAAGTTTACTGTAACATTGGAGCATGTGCATGTAAATTTTCAAAATAAATTTAAAATAATTCATCAAATTAAAATAAATATGCATTTTTTTAAATATATATATATTTTATATATATATATATATATATTATATTGAGCACTTTTTCATTATTTTAGCTGTTAGTAGGTTATTTTTACCTTTGATTGTGGTAGATGCTATTTTCATTAAATACAATTATTTTATTACCTTTTTTGTCAGTACCCTAATTATTTTATATTCAATGTTTTTTTTTTGGGGGTTAAGCATCAAAACCCCAAAAAGTCCAAGTTCCATTATCAACAGGGGGTTATGAAAATAAAAATGAGAGAAAAAATTTGGGTGTAGGAGGGATTGAAGAAAGGAAAAAAGAAAAGGTATCAAGCAACAAAACATGGTGACTGAGGTTGCATTTAGGTTTTGGATGATTGTATTTATCAGGGAAGCAAGTGAGAGGAATGGATTCCAATATGGAGAAATCGATATAAAGAAACTGTTAGAAGGGCGGTTACATTTAACTATTTCAACAGTAAAAAGTTGGGACCTAGATGCCAATCTAGTAGTACACTTAAATTCATGTAGTCAGGGCACCAGGGAAAAAATGCTCATCAGTGCAGTAGCCATGAAAAAGAAAAGAAAAGACAGAGGGAAGCCACATCACGTCTGTGAGAAAGAACTTTTTGAAGTCAAGAAGCTAATTCAGTACCGATTACATTACAGATCCCTTTTTAGATTTTTTTTGAGAATATTGCAACAAAGGGAAGGTAAGGGAAAAATTTTATGGATAAAACTTTAACTGCCAGTAATAAAAAATCACAGAAATGCAATCTATGTTGTTATTCATTTAAACATCATCATCATTTAATAGTAAAAAAAAAATATTTTATATAATAATAATCAAAAAAAAAAGTAAAAAAAATTAACTATAATGTAAATATATCCATGAAATATATAAATGATTATATACAACTATAAATATATATATGTATGTAAAACACACATAAAAAAAAAAAAATATATATATATATATATATATATATATATATATATATATATATATATATATAGATAGATTTATAGATAGATAGATAGATAGATAAATACACACATATACAATACACACATACATACATATATATATATATAAATATTTACATAGTTACAAACCTAAAATATATATATTTTCAGTTTTTGAAAAAATAAATATCTATTTTAAACTATATAAACTTACATTTTATGATGACATTTAATATATAATTTTATTTTCTGGTTCAAATATAGATAGGAATGCAAGAAAATGATAGGATAAGGGACAAATAGGAAAATATTTATAAATATGACATGCTTTGCTTAAAAGACTTGAGATGTGGAGGTTTATTTTCCATTATCGAAATTTGAGAGGGGGCACATTTCGGTGTTTTTATTCCCCATGAGAATGAGATGTGACACAAAATCGGATATAATGTTTGGAAATTATATCGTAGAGTTGGAGACATTTTTTTATATATATATATTTGGTATCCATTAATTATAAAGATTACAATGATATTTTTATATTTAGGAATATCACATACTAGCAGGAGAGCCCGGCGTTGCCGGGGATGTAACAGCAAGAGATAGATCAAGTATCGACCATCACTGAAAAATAAAATTGACAAAGATTATTGTTTAAGGTTGACAGACACACATGTCTTAATTAGTTTTAGTTTTTTTTTTTTTTTTTTATGAATTGGTCAAACCCAAACTCAAACAAAAACATTGTTTTCAATCGTTATGAGTCTATCGATTGAATAGAATTTTATTATAAACAATTGTCTTGTAAATGGAATTTTAAAGCATTCTGAATGTAAAAAAAAAAAAAAAAGTGTGCAAGACAATAAGAAACACTACCTGCAAAAAAAAAAGTGAAGTTTTGTTGAAATCGGTTGAAAAAAAAGGAAATCCGATCCCATATATAAACGAACAACACACACACACACAAACAACCTGGGTTTTATAATAAGTATAACTCGATATGAGTTGTCCCCCTTTCATTCTGGCGCCAGAATCGTGTTTTAAAATTGATTTCATGCAAAAACAATTGTTTTTTCAATTTTTGGTAGTGTCAGAACCACCACAAGGTAATTTTATGCAGTCCTGTGAAGTTTTGTTGAAATCGGTTGAAAAATGTAGGAAATCCGATCCAATATATAAACGTACAGACACACACACACACACACAATCTGCATTTTATAATAAGTAAGATTTGAAAAGTGTGAAGTTGGTTTATTTCAAATGGTTAATTGCTTATGTTTTGAAAATTGAATGAAACCAACTTGTAATTTGAAGAAAACTCAAAATATATTGATCTTTAGCTTTATGTTCTTATAATAGAGTCTAAGCAATGATGATATAATAAAATGTAAGAAATATGTGACATAGCTTTACAATCATTCATCATGTGATCTTTAAATACAGAAATAAATTGTTTTAATACTAAAAATATTTTAAGAAATACAAATAACGAAAATATACAAACAAATTTTGTAGTTATTCCTAATAAGTTTGATAACTTAGCTTATTTTGTACTTTTTGTAATTTAATCTTGTAAACAAAAACAAATATTTACAAATAGTAGTCTGGTAAAAGACATAACAGTCATCCAACTCAATAAGAGTTTTTTTGTTAACCTCTATGCTATGATATAAAGAAATTTCAATTCTGCAAACTCTACATTTTTTGTACAGTAAAAAACAAATGCTACTCAAATTGACACCATTAACTTAGGGAAGGATCTGTTTGTCCTGTAGATGGAGTATGTCTGTCCAAAAACGTGATATATTTTATCTGAACGATTTTTCCCCAAGGAAGATATTGCATAAAAAGAAGATCTACATAGGCATTTCAAGGGAAATTGGAAACAACGGTTTTATAACCATCGCCAATCCTTCACTAATGAATCAAAAAAGAATTCAACTGCACTTTCTAAGCACTATTGGGAGTTATTGGAAAACAAATTAACCCCACAAATAAAATGGAAAATCACCTCAAAAGCTAAAACTCCAATAAATTTCAGAGACCGATGCAATTTGTGCATTAAAAAAAATTCTAATTATAAAAAACATAAGGAAATTGGACAGATTATTGAACAGACATAACGAGTTGATATGTAAATGTAGACATAAAACCACCTCATCTTAACAAAGTATGTGTAGATACAACCATATAAAAAAAGAAAATATTAATTTTGTTTTTTGAAATGAACACATGAACACTGTAATCTTTGATATGTGTGTTGTTGAACTTAGACTTTGTTATATGTGAACCTATTTATATATATATGTATGAACATTATAGATAAGGGTGTTTATATTAATATATGTATTATTTTTTTAATTTGTGGGCACATGTGTATGGAAGTATGGGTGTATATGTATAGGTGTATATATACATATATATATGTATGTGTGTATATGCGAATATGAATATACTAGTGGAGGGCATATTTGAATACTGACATTAATTTTTGTGCCAGGTATCGTTATATGTATGTATATATAAGTGTGTGAATTCTACATGTGTGTGGATTTACATGTATAGATATATATTAGTACATGTATGTGGATATATATGTATATTGTATGTATATGTGGGGATATATATGTGTACATGTATTTATTTATATATATATAGTTTTTTTTTTTTTTTTTGCATGATTTGATTTTAAATAGAAGTAATGAGATCATTATAATGACGTTTAAATTTAATATTCTTAATACTTAATATCACCTTATCTTGTAATGCTCTATAATTAGGTTTGTTGAATATATTTTTATCTTCTGAAGGGGTTTTCTTTTTAAAAATGATAATTTAAATTTAAATTTACCATTATTTAACTATTAATAACAATATTAGCAAATTTCCTTTAATAATATGTAACACTTCAAAAATTACCTGAATTTAAACTTTAACTATGGAATCTAAATTAAATCTAAATAAATTTAAAATATTTAAATATAGATTATGATTATGAAATATATATATATATAATTTATGTATGAAGATGAATGATATTTTGTGTATATTGTTACATGTGTGTCTATGTGTGCATTTGTACTTATTAATGTGTGTAGGTATGTATAAATTTATAGAAATAGATTTGTGAGAGATATATAAGAAAAAACAAAATCTTTAATATTACCCTCTAATACCATTAAATAATGAAACCTAAACCTTAATTAAACTTACCAATATAAAAATAAATAAAAATTGCATTCACAAATTATTTTAGATATTAATATAGATGAATTCATTGTTACCGTAGTTTTCTTCCTATATTGTGACATAGTGAATCACAATGTTTCGGGTAAATGTACTATTGCAATTTTAAATATTTCTTTAATATGTTCTCGATAAATATATTTATTACAATAGTAGTTAACTTGTACTAAATCCCTAAACTAGTTAATTAAAAAATTAAATACTGAATTTAATATCTTCCAATTTTTTAGACACCTAATTTTCTATCAAACATTGTAATCTATCTTTTACATAATTTTGTTAAAACAAAATTACAGCTTCTTTCGATTCACTTCCGTCTCCCCCCTTCCATAAAATCTTTTATATGTCTGTAAAAAATCTTTTGAATATGTCTTCTTTTTTTCCCCTTTTTTTTGAATCTTTTCGATTTTTTCCCTCTCCCCCTCCCCTCCCTTTGCAATAAAACTCTTTTGGATACGTCTGTCTTTTTTTCCAATTTTTTCTTTCTCTTTCCCTTTTCTTTATTTCCTTTCCTCACTATTCCTATATATCACTTCCTTTTTCTTTTACCACATAAATAGGTCAAGGTTAGGTTACTCCTCCTACTCCAATTTAAGGCTTATTTAAGGCTTATTTAAGAGAGATGTAAATTTAACCCTCACTATATTTTGTATTGTCTCTTTAACCGCCACCTTCACCCTCCCTGTTTAATTACAAAAATTACACTACCCATCAATTTCTAATCACATTTTTCCTCTCATTTCATTGTTGGAAGTGTTACCTGATGATCCAAAATCCTTTAAAAAGGATTTTGGTGAAATAAATTATTGTAATGGTACCTTAAAGTGTCTGTTGTTCATTAAATATATATATATATATATATATATATATATATATATATATATATATATATATACAAATCAAAATTTTCTCTTGTTAAAACATTTGATAAATGTAGAAATTTGTTAGATTTTAAAGATAATAAAACATACTTTATCAAGAGATATACTCCTGTTTCTAATTGAAAAGTAAATGAATATTTTGAGTGCATCTGATAAGTTCCTCAATAAATTATAACCATACAGACATGAAAAATAAGTAGAAACATCTATTTTCAAACAGCAGTTTTCACTTAATTATCAAAACTATTCCAGAATATTATCTAAATAAAAATTTAGTGAACTTGCCATGTTAAGGTTTTACTCTTAAAATAAAAATGTATTTATCAGCTCTACTATTTCCTCTTGTGGAATAATTAACCAGGCTGCATTATTGAAGCAAATCTCTTGGAAAAGATTTTCTTAAATTTTTTTCATGTTTCCCAGTCAACCGTGGGCTAAACATGATTGAAGTCAGTGTGAGTTATTTATCATTTAAAACCCTGCCATTTTGGAGTCTGTTTTTCAACTGTGTCATCCTTCATGAAAACTGGGAGCTGTTTAACTGTCACTGAATATTGCACAATTGCATATGAATCTCTTTCTAAATTGATATTGCCAATGCACTTGAAAGCTTGGAATGATCCTTGTAGTATAATTAAAAATCTATCATAACTGATAGTAGGCTGCAAGTGACTCAAATTAAGTTCTACTCTAAACAATTTCCACTTGTTCAGTTTGAAAAGTAAGCAAATGAAAACTGATCTAAGATGACAGTGTTTCGTTTCATTTCATTTACTCACAATTATTTCTGTTTTAAAACTGATTTAAGAAATGTCTTTTTTCTGGTTGCTCTACTAAAAACCAATGTGAATAAAATACTGTATTGTTATTTTTTGGTTCATGCAGATAAAGTGACAAATTTGTCACCTAGCAACAAGGATTTCTTTCAATTTCATGTCTCATATGAAAACACGTTTTTGATGATTAATGTTGACCCGAATGAGGTGCCGTAGTTTCCTTTTCTTTAATAATGAATTGTACAATTATTGAGTTTGAATTAATTTAAGGCTGATTGACTAACAGTTTTCAAAACCAGGACAATTTCTATGTTCTTGAAATACAAGACTTTGTGAAATGTTTGTGATTATTTCTTATGCATTTTATATATTGAGTAAATTACACTGACTTAACATCCTGTAACTTTTTGGGGGATTAGTTAAAGGAGCAAGTTATACTATATCAAACCAAGACTTTGGAAGAACTTAAAGGGTGAATACAAGAAGTTATGTCTTTCATACCACAAGAGTTCCTGGTGAAATCAGTTGATGCGATTTCTGAGCAGCTCGAGAAGCTGGTAGCAAAATTTCGTGACCATATCGAATTTTAAATAAAACCTCATGCTTTCCTCTCATATCCATTTATATCCATATTGTGCAAGAAAATGGGAAAAAAAAAACAACTTCTTGCGACACAAAAACGAACACCTTCTTGTGAACCTGAAACGAACGCCTTCTTGCAAACCTGAAACGAACGCCTTCTTGCAAACCTGAAACGAACGCCTTCTCTTCCAACGAACACTTTACAACAGCAAACGAGCAAAACGGCACCCAAGACTGCTGCCGACAGACGACCGACCACAACGGCTTTTGTCGCCCAAGAAAAGACACCAAATGACTTGCGCGTCTTCTTCTTGTAGTCCTCGGTTGAGTCCATTATGGTACTCCAAGGTGTGCCTGGCGACAACACACACACGCAGTTCGAGGACGCTTCCGCACATGCTCGTTACACATATTATAGCTAATAAATAAATTATAAGTATTTTAAAATGTGAATTTACTTTTCAGTCACTTTCCAGTATAACTTTATTAAATGTCAATTCTAAGATAATGGTATATATTAGGTCTTTATAAAATATAAACTGATTTCAGCTGTTTTAAACTTTATTTGCTATAGATTTTACTTCACCCCACATTTAAAATTCATAATTTATTCCCATTAACTCTAATCTTATAATATTCATAGTAGTATAAAAACAGTTTATCGGCTAATACATATATGACATGAAAGTTTTCATTTGGGACACATAAATAAAAAAAAAACAATTTTATTCAAATATACTTACCAGTTTCCTTTTGTAAAAACTCGGAAAATTCCACATTTGAGTAAAAATCTTTTTTATCGCTGAAAAAGTAAGAATCCTAGATCAAGAAAATATAGATATTTGAAGAGCATCTGAAAGGTATAATAATAATAATAATACAAGCAAATATATTTCAGATACCAATAGAAGAAACAAAAGTTGCTATAGTTGCTGTTTGTCTTAAAATTAATTATACAAAAACAAATTTCTGCATGTGCAAAAATAAATGCAAAATAATCAAAGATTTTCTCTAGATAACAAATCTATGTTAACAAAAATTATTAAAGAGAATTCAACAAAAACTGACACCTTTTATGCTTGTTTCAATAGTATTTAAAGGGAAATAAAAATCTTTTTTTGTCATTGATCAAAGTGTAAAATCTATCCTTTTTTTTTTTTTTTTTTTTTAAAATCATAAAATTTTTTAATCTATTTGCTATGCAAATGTATAACAACTAAGTAAATATTTGCAGTCAACATTTGATTTGAGTTAAATACATGCAGAATAAAAAATTACAATTACAAAGTTAAAATGTAACATAAAAAGGACATAAGCATGGCTTAGAGTCTGATCTTGAAACTTGCACATGTCTAATATTTTCAGTAAATCTGAAATAATATTAATAATGTATTTAACTACATTGGTATTGAATATGTATAAGCACAAATTGTTCCTCAGTTAAGTTTAAATACTGTCCTTGGATACAAATTTTGTCAGCAGGTTTATATTGACTTATATATTTGAGAACATAGACTGAAAAAGAAAAAAACTTTCACTGAATACACATTCATTAAGATAAATACAATTAGTAAATCACCACTACAAATCAACATAGTAAAACAATTCAACCATCTTTAAAATACTGACAAGATTTAGACTAATATGCATATAAAATACTCTGAAGACAAGACTGTTCAAATATCTCAAACTAAGGAAAATGAGACAACAGATAAAACCAAGGAATGGCAGAGAATATAAGATGTTAAATAAAAACATTAGAAATAGTGGCAAGCAAACAAAAGATGAATGGTTAAACAAGAAGTATGCAGATAGAGACATTACAGAGCATCAGCATGGCATGTATAAAAAGATAAAAGAAACAGAACAGAAAATGTGTTCTTTACCTAAAATCTAAAAAGTGACCGAAGAGATAAAGATAATATACTACAAAGCTGGAATGAATACATTGCAAGTCCCTTTCATACAACAGAGAAGCAAAGAACAAGAAATACTATCTTTGCGATCTAGATTACACAAAATAATTTGCACAAAGACATACTTGAAATGCTAGGAAAGCTTAATCTATATTAGAAAGATATTCAAGCAATCCATAACAACCTGCATGTGGATAGAGAACAAATGTAGTTAATACAGAAAAAAAAGAAAGAGGAGAAAAACAAGGATGTTTTCTCACTAGATTTATTTTACCTATATAGTGACACAATCCTAACAGTATTTAAAAGACATACCAGGATATGTTATTGACAGATATAATCTTAAGCAATATAAAATTATAACAGTGTTGATGGCAGACTCTGAAAGGAAATCAAAAGAACTCTAAAACAAGATAATAAAAGAAAGCAAAAAGAAAGTGTAACCTCAAAATCAAAAAGGTACAAAAAAGAGTAGTAACAGGTAATGGAAAATGTGACACAGAAATCCAAAGGTGCATCAGAATAATGAAAAACATCTTTCAGAAACCAAGCAAACTATTACCAGATAGGAAAATGTTGTTAGAAACAAAGAAAATAGTGCTGAACGTTTATGTACAGTGCAGAGCAAGAAGGAAGAAATCAATAGCTTGATTTTTCTACTTCCCCTCGTGTTACAGCTTTTTGGTGTTCTTGAAGCCTTACCTTAAGGAGGCGGCCTGTCTCACCTTTATATTTCTTTCTACAGCTGCACGGGATGGCATACATGCAGTCTTTAGTCATGTTCTCCTCTATGGGGGGGGTTATTACCCAGTAGAGGCATCTGCAAAGTGTCGTCCAGCTTTCGAAGGTTGTGCTGAAGTTATATGGACCACAGATCCTTTGTATTTTCTCCGATAACCCCTTCACATAAGGCAGGCAGACTGTTTTCTGAGTGTTGTTGTCCTCCTCTTGTACCCACCTATCTCAGTTTATTGGGGCTGCTGCCATGTGCCCAGGGTAGTTGTTATGTTGTAGAGTACTGCTTATACTGACCAATTCTTTATCTAATGTCTCTGGGTTGCATTTATAGAGGAAAACATGACTAGAGACTGTGTGTACACCATCCTGTGCAGCTGTAGAAAGAAATATAAAGGGGAGACAGGCCACCCCCTTAAGGTAAGGCTTCAAGAATGCCAAAAAACCGTAATACAAGAGGAAGTGGAAAAATCAGGTGTGGCTGACCACATATAGAGAGAAAAGGGAAATCACCGCTTTCTGTGGTATCAGGTTGAAATCATAGACAAAGAACATCATTACAAAGTTCGTAAACTTAAGGAATCAGCACATATGCTAGGCCACAAAAATCTCCTGAGCCGAACAAGCATAGAAATGAATACAATATGGGAATCAGTAATAAGGAGTGTCAGAGAAAAGCAATAACAACAAAAAGTGCAATATGAGCTCTGGTAAAAAACATGCAATGATAACAGCAAAAATTGTAATATGAGCACTGGTAAAAAAATAATGCTGAAGACAAAGGGTTTTTAATAACCAGAAATTCATATGCAGATGTCCTCAAGTGGATAAAGGCATTGGCTAGATCCAGTGACAGGACCGAAAGAGCGTGAGTTCAATACCTGGTTAAGGCAGTGGAGAACTTGGAGAGGAGAATTAACAAGAGATAGCTGATAACTGACATCCATTAGACATGGCACATGGAATTAGAACAGTCTACCCCAGCAAGCAAAATAAAGGGTTCAGTTTGACATTCCAACCACCTGAAGAATGCCAAAGCGTACAATGGCCGAAACGTTGTGATAAATATGGCAACAAAGATGAGGATGATAGTCCAAACAATGTAAATAGTGTACATAATACTTCATCTCAGAAATATAGACAGATAATGTTGTCTTCTATTATAACAATGATAACCTCACATCCTTTTGCAGATCTGGAATAAATTTGTACAGCTTAAACGAGATGTCTTACTACATACACCATACACACTTAATCCTTCACCTTCAGATTACCACTTATTTCAACCCCTACAAAACCCTCTGAATGGGAAGAACTTCATTTCTCTAGAAGCCTGTAAAATCTATTAGACTAATTCATCACCACAAAAGATGCTAAAGTCTGGGAGCTGTCTCAAAGATGGCAAATGTAGTGGAACAAATGACACATATGTGACTGAATAAATCTATGTACAAATATCCAAATAGCTTTGAAATTGACTTAAAAATACTACAAACTTTTGATCTAACCCAATATTATAGAGAGAGCAAATTAAGAATGTGCTCTGAAAAATGAATATGAATAAAAAATGAAAAATGTCATACTGAGATTTAATCTGAAGAACAGCAGCTTGAAGTTGTGGTTGCTTTAAAGAACTGATCAAAACAAAATCCTTGGATTTCTTTTGAAGCTTTTCTTGAATCTCAGATGAAAGTCCCACCATGCTTGGGTTAGTTAACGGAGATGGCCAAACTGTTTGGACATATTCTCCATCTACAACACATGGCTGACCTATGCTCAAATTACACAGTGGCAGACAAGATGGGTGGATGTATAAAAGATTTCTTTTAACGGAATTTGGTAATCTGGCAACAACCTTGTCAACTGAAAAAAAAAAAAAAAAAAAAATTATTTAATGATAAAAAACAATTAAAAATTAACCCTAATTTGTCATGTGGATTAAATGAATCCAAGGCGATCCATATATCATTTACATCATAATTATAGTAAAAACAAAGGCCCGATAGATATCATCTAACATAGCATTATTAACATTGTCGAGATAGAATAAACAGATAATTAGCTGGAAAATCCATATCATGCTTGTTCTTGCAGAAGGTCAAATGAAGTATTTGACCCCCAATAAGAAACTGTGGATTTGAACTGTGTTTATTGAAAAAAACCTTATTAGAAAATCAGTATCATAATGAGCTCTTGCTTTAAATTTCTATGGAAAGGAGAATTTCACAAAATTTTCAAGTATCTACATTTTTTAGAAATCCAAATTTTCTGATATTATTTTATAATTTTAAATATGGAAATTTTAAAATTTAAGGAATTTTTTTAAAATTACTCCTCTGCACTCATCATGTCAGATTCAGGAGACTTTTGTAAATACACTTTAAATTATGTACCTCCAAAGAAAAGTAATACCTAAAGTTCCAAATGAATTTTTAAAAATAAGTATTTCTTGAAGCTTTTATTTTAGTTTTAATTTCGAGCTAACAAATTAAATTTAATATTTCCAATAAGCAAAATACTCTGTTGTATTTCAAAATTAATATAAATTGATTGAAATTGTTTTAAATTGCTAAAAATGGCTGATTTTATCCATATTTGTATTTCATTCAACATAAAACGTAATTCTCTTTATTAAAAAATTTTCCAAAAATAAAATATACTTTTTTTCTGAAACTTTATTTAAAGTTTAATTTTATCTGAAACAAATATCACTTACTTTTAGTTTAACATATTGCAGGAAAGCATTTTTAACACAAAATGGGTGTTTTTATGAGGTGTTGACAAATGAAAACCATCTTAATAAACTTCTGTTTGAAAAACTTTTTCTACAGGGGAAATATCTGCAAAAATTATGTGACAAAAATATAAGAGTGCCTTTTAGTTTTTTATATAATTTTTTTTAACTAGCCAATAATAAGTAATATTTTATTGAATTTTTGGTACTTTAGCTTTAGTTACCACTCTTATTTTCTGATAATGTATGGACATCTGTATTTACAAAAATCGGCATACACATACAAAAAAGATTCAAAATACTTTCTAAAATACTGGAGGTAACTGAATTGTAGTAAAAAGCTTTTCCATTTATAATATAATTTGTACTTAATAACAATATCATTTAACCGTTAGATTTTAATTTAAACTATAAAATATCCTAATTAAAATTGTTAAAAATGAAAACAATTCTTGTAAACATTCATTATTCATCGAAAAATATTTTTTTTATAAATGTCCATCTTATTGATAAAGCTTTTTTAATTAATATCTTCGTTTTTTATTTTTTTACGATTTAGAACAGAGTTTAAAAAAAAAAATTGTGAATTTAAGAATTCTCCAAAGATTCTGCTTATAACTAATTATAAGCAAAAAGCCCGACAAAAATGAATTTCTTGAAGAAAAATGAGCTAAGTGGTGGGGGTGTAACTGATGTAGAAGAAAAAATATTTTTACCAAGATTTTCTAAAAAATAATTTAATTTTTTTGTGAATAAGTCCTAAAAGTTTAATTAACATTCGACAATTATTATTTGATTTTTGAAAGAAACATATCCTATGCTTTACATATGAAAATGTATGTTAACGATAGTTTATTAGTCTCTCTTTCATAGGGGCAATGAACACAGGCGTAACACCACTGAAATGCATTCTACCCCTTCAAAGTTCGGTGGTGTTTTACTGCTAGTGTTTAGTTTAGACTTCCTAGTGGCCACTGATCGTATACAAAAATAAAAATGTTTTATTTAGAAAATATGATTTTTGTTAGTTTTGATTTTCTAGTGACCGGAAAAATGGTCATAATTTTTGTTTCTCGCGATAAATTTTTTTAGCTTTTAACAAAAACATCATGATACAAATGAAAAAACAAAACCAAACTACGTTTTTGAATTTAAACTCATATGCTGAAGTTCTATTTGCAATCAATCAGCCTTTATTGCTTTTCAGTTGTTTCCTATGTGATGGCAGATAGACGAACTTTTTTTTGGTGATAATCACATTTTTGTTGTTATTCTGAGGACTTACTGACGTTATAAAGTATAAACTATACTCAGTAGAAATAACATTTCAGTTCGTAAGAAAAATAATAAGTGTCATTTCAGAGAATTAAAAAAAAAAGTAGGGAAACATCGTTATAGAGTTATTTCCTCTTTGTATCTTGAACAGCTACACTTACGAAAAATATTTAAAATTATATTGCTATTTTATTTTTAAATTTTATACCTTCAGCACTATGGCAATATGGCATCTAATAAACTTAGGGGAAAATTCTGAATTAATTTTAGTTTAGATGTTAGTAAAGTTCTATCAATTTACAAAAAAAGGGTTTTCTTTTCAGAAATATTTAAAAACCCAGATGGAAACTAGACTTTGACCATTAAAAACTTTAATAGATTTCTTCAGTAATAATCTCTCTATTATTGTCTCAACTAAGAAAAGTATTTTTTTCTGAAATTAAAATTTCATTTGATTAAAAAATACGTCAACTACGTAAGTCTCAAATGAACGTGTCTTCAAAATCAACTTCACGTTCATCGAAACCAGTCAATGGTTTTAACGTGAAGTTGATAATAATGGCACAGACCATTATTATTCCTTCAATAAACATTACCTTGCAATTCTCCTTCAGACAAGCTAGCAACCAATCCATGCATCACTCCTCTATGAATATAACCATAAGTTAAATTGTCTTGAGCTGACAAAGAATCACATTCTGTCGCGTGTTTACCAACGTGTCGACAATTGATGATTTTTTTACAATGAATACATTCACTCCATTCCGACAATGACGTCTTTTGCGTTGTAAACATCTTTTAGTTTATTTTTGTATAGACCCAAACACTTTGTTTTGTACCATACTTTTTTTTTTTAAATGACTCGAAGTATTTCTCGATAGTGCTTTCACTTTTAAGAAGATTAGTTTTGTTTTAAATTTACATTATTCAGCACGAGTTTTAAACTATTAGCTAAATTAAACAGAAGTAAAAGAATTTGAAAACTATTATAGAATGAAGTCAACAAGATTCGGGTCTTTATGTAAAGTGACTTATTAGAAAATCGTGAATAAAAAAAAAACAAACAAAATAACACGCTACTTCCAACACGTGCACGGCGCCATGATATTATCATCAACACAGGAAATCACGCGTGATTTCAATATCTCGTTAAAATGGGATCTGAAAAAAATACGTAGACAAATGAAAGAAAATAAAATATAACATCATGATTAAAATACGGAAAATTTTATTTTAATATTTTTACTTTAATAATTCTAAAATTATAATATCAATGCAATAATATCCTCGGTAATTAAAAAACAACAACGGATGCTTAAATTGAAATAGTACCAATATAATTCAATGCATGTTCCACTTGGTACCTTTTTTATTTTTAAAAATAAAGGATATAAAAATATTTTTGGGAAATATCTAAGAGTTGGAATTATGGTGTTTTATTTTTCTGAAATTAAAGTAAATCATATTCTCAAATTTATTTATTTGTGTATTTCAAATGTCATTTTAAAAAGTACAATGTTTCTAATTTATTCTGTTTTAGTTTTTTAGGGAATAACGTTTTTCCTGGTAGTTCTAAGAAACAATTCTTGTGACAAGGTATATTTAATTGCACATTTCTTTCTGTTTAAGCGTATGGTTGCAAGAAAGAAATACGACAACAGTAGAAATAGATTTACGTGGTTTATTTCAACAGGAACGTGTGGGTTTGGGACAGCTACCGTGTGGTAAAGTTCATAAGCCGGCTTTCGGATCTGGTCGATCTCTCATAGTAGTTCACACATGTTGACGCTCTCCTGTTGACAGCTGCTGACCGTGACCAGTCTCCTTTGTGGCAATATTTATTTGCATTTAAAATACAAAATGTGGCACAAGGCCGAAAAGGGGGATGGGGAATGACGGTCTTCATCTGTCTTAAATCTAAACTTAGCTAGTCGCAGACACTGACCCAAACATGCCAACAATAATCCAGTCACCAAAACACCACATTCACTCCTACCTTTCTTACTACGTCCACCATAATACCTCAGTTTCTCTATGAAGTCCTAACTAGTCCCCTTATTTACAGATATTGTTCATGAGGGGAGGGTCATAAAATAACAACTTTTAAAATCCCCAAATGAATATTTACAAAGTGAATTAAATATTTACAATAAGCTAAACAAAATTAAGTTAGTAATAAAACCCCCCACAAACTATGAATGTGACAGAAATATCAGTTAACCGGACGAAATCGATGCGGGACTAAGAAAAAATAAAAAACATTCAAACCATCAAGCATTCACACAAACACTCACTCATTCATACACAACAACAAATACGAAAAAACACACACACGAAACGAAAGGCGCCCCGCATCCACCAGAAAACTGACATCACTAACCACCTAACGAGGGAGGGATGGGGAATTAAACAAAAGAAAATAGGGACAGAAATAAAAGGGACCAATGAGCTTACATACCCTAGCTAAGTTAGCCGGGGAAAAAAAGGGAAAATAAAAATTCAAAAACGAAAACCTAGTCTAGCCTAATATCTGGGTGGGTTGCCTATGTTCAACCCTGTTAGGACAAAATTCTGTACCTAACCGACATCCAAATGCCACTCTAGGTCATCCCCTTTCACTCTACACATTCGCGCAAGATTCACCCACCTTTTGCCGAATTCTGATGATGGGAGCCGCCGCCTTTCCGTCCAAATCTTGACTTTAAGCTGATGCTTAAAGTACAAGATCAGTTGGGAAGAGGTGAACTTCTCGCCTTCATAGAATCCCTTCTGTCGCGTCGTCCAAATCACGACTCGCATAACCCCTAGTAAGCAACAGAACACATAGTGTTCAGCCTTCGTCAATTGCGATACCACACTGCTACAAACAGAACTGGCTTCCAGGACAAAAAACTTTCCCTGCAGCATGCGAACCATGAGGCCTTCAACAAACTTGCACAATGGCACTACCGTCTTGCGCTGAAAAAAGGCGTGACCAATGGTCTCGACATTCCCAGTACAGCGACGACAGTTTGGATGTTTCTCCAAGCCTGCTGAACAAAGTCTTTTGCCGACCCAGAGGGCCCCACGAATCATCAGCCAGGTGAGTGATGCCTCATCGTTATTGAGACATTTCAACCCAGGCGCCCAAGGCCATATCGAGCGAGCCTCCTGCTTCGTAAGACCGAGCTCGTCGATCAGACCATCTTGAACGGACCCCTAACTAACAAACGATATAATGCCTTACGAGACAACGCTTGGGCGTCGGAGAGGCCATCCGACGTCCGCAAGAGGAGCTTCAAAGCACGACGACATTCGCGGTAGAAGGAGCACTCGACACGAGGTGTACGGCCGGCCTCCTCCTCGCACGAGTGCACACTTCTCAGGGATGGGAAATGTTTTCGGACATCTTCTTTCCAAAAGGTGCCCACCTCATCCAAACCACGACACATTCGGTCTAGAAAGGTAATGCGAAGCATATATTGACGAATCTCAATGCTAGGCATACCCAGACTGCCCTCAGAGGGATGAAGGCAACAGACCTCGCGAGATACCATATGGGACTTGCCTCTCCACAAGAAAGAGAACAAGACCTTGACAAATGACATTAGTCGGGCATACAGGAGTGGAAGCACAGAGAGTCGGTAGAGGAGGATCGGATAGATGTGTGAAACACAAACTTCCGCCCTTCCCTTCAGGGAAAGTCTCCTCCGAGACCACAGATTACCCGCGGCCTCGGCCCGCCCTTGTACCTCCGACCAATTCATTTCCAACTGGAGATCAGGACCGAACCAGACGCCGAGTATCTTGATCGGCCCATCCGTCCAGAGGAAAGGTCCGGGAAGAGAAACTCCCCTCCACGCACCCAACCGCAAGCCCACAGACTTATCGCGGTTGATCTTGGCCCCTGTCACCATCTCATACCCACTGATCTGCTTGCTGACTTCGTTAATCTCGGCTTTGCTCGACACAAGAACCGAAACGTCGTCAGCATAAGCAGAATACCTGGCCGAGGTGGAAGCACCAGGCAGCGAGATTCCGCGTAGGACCAGATTCGCCTTTAACTTGCGAAGGAAAGGCTCCAAGGCAAGAACGTAAAGCAGAGGCGATAGCGGACAACCTTGACGAATGGAGCGAGACAATACGAAAGGCTTCGATCTTACCCCATTCACTTCCACCAGCGCACCGGGGGTCGCATACAAGAGTCGGATCCAGGAGCGAAAGTCGGCTCCGAAACCGGCCGCCGAAAGGACAGCCTCCAGAAATCGATGGTCAACCCTATCGAAGGCCTTGGACTGATCTAAATTGATCAGCGCGGCTTCACTGTCGACTTGTTCTAAGATCAAGCGTACCATATGAAGGTTATCCTGAATAGTCCTGCCCTTCACAGCACAAGTCTGTTCAGGGCCAATCAGACTAGACAGGACAAGCTGCAAACGGTT
Source organism: Acanthosepion pharaonis (assembly GCA_903632075.3). Lineage (NCBI taxonomy): Eukaryota > Metazoa > Mollusca > Cephalopoda > Sepiida > Sepiidae > Acanthosepion > Acanthosepion pharaonis. The sequence continues at coordinate 185,214 of CAHIKZ030001873.1, forward strand.
GGCTAAGATCTTCGCCAGAATCTTTAAGTCAGTATTTAACATCGTTAAAGGGCGAAAGTTCCCTAACCCATCCCCACCGTCCTTGTCCTTACGCAACAACTTGATCACACCCCTGGTGAAGCGTTGAGGTAAAGACCCCTGCTTCATCCAGTGGTTGAAAATCAGAAAATCAAAGGAACAAAAACGTGCGACAACCTCAAGTAAACTTCGTAGGGAAGACCATCTAATCCCGGAGACTTATCCAGGCCAACCTGCTTCAGCGCTTCCCAGATTTCCGACTCTGTTATGGGACCCTCGCACCTAGCCACTTCAGCTGCCCTGAGGCAGGGAAAGTCAGCTAAATAGGCGTCGAACTGAGCAAAGCTCAGACCGGGCTCCCTGGTGAAAAGATCCTGAAAGTAATCCCGAAACACCTCACATATGCCCGTGTTTGTAGTCACGGTCCGCTTATCCGGTAATGTGACGCCGTTAATTTGTTTAAAGTTCCAAAGAACCTTTAAGTCTTTCGGGTTCCTCGTCTGCCCGAAAACCCTTTCCGCCTGGTCCCGGGATACGCGGCAGACGTCTTCCCCTGGGAGGTAAGGTGGTTTAAATTTCTTTTTCTTTTTGTCGGTGACTGATTGTGAATCTGGGCTCCTGAATCTTTTCTTATTTGGAGATTGTATGGTTGTTGACATGGGTGTAAGATTAGGTGTTGTTGAAGGAGTCCATCCCGTAGGCGTCCTCACCGGAGAAGGTTAGGACGAGTGAAAAGATTTTGTCGGCGAGTTCGATACAGATTTGGGCAGAGGTGGTTTTGTAAATGATTTTTTTGATGAAGAAGGGGAAGACGGGGCAAAGGATACGGCGCCCCCAGCGATTTTTGATTTTTACCCCGCTTGGTCTCCAATTTCTCCTTAAGTTTTTTTAGGTCTAGGATCTTTTGCCAACAGGGTTCATTTAATTTTTGCGCTTCTGTCGCATTTTTTTCGTAAGACGCCGAGGCGTCGCCCTCAGAGCTGGTAGAGGGCTGTAGGTGTTAATGTCCCTGGAGTCATGATGGGACTGAGGAACCGCTGTTTGGGTCTTCCCTTTGCCCCTAACTACGAGGCGCCATTCCCCCTCATCCTTTTCCTTATCCACACTTGTGGAAGGCGTTGGTTTAGGGGGTAATGTGAGTACGGACCCAACCGATGGATTTTCCGCACCGGTCCGCCTCGCAGCTAGGCCCACTACAGGCGCCGCGGATTTTACCTTCTCGGCCAAAGGGGTATTTTGGTCGCCTACGACCGGAACTCCAGGGGCCTTCTTCCCTGGGCAGGAGGAGGAAAGGTGCCAGTCTCCTTTGTGGCTGCCTGTTGAACTTCCCTGTGACCCCTTTTATAGCGTTTTTTAATGGCTTAACAGGCTCGAGAAACGAAGCGAGTATAATTAGGAGGGAAGCATTTTTATTGGACGAAAAATAGAGCACTTTAAATATTATTTTATTTTTCGACCGGAACACATGTGTCGGAAACATTTGTGAAGAAAGATAATGGTCATTTTGTGACAGGGCTTTGTCCCGTTCACATCCGGTTTTCGCTCTTGAGTATTTGTCTGTAAATCAGCCGAGATATGTCTTATTTTATTTTATAACAAGGCTCTCCCAGATCTCGGTCTCATTTACAGTGAGCGTTATTCGTGTATATTTGGGTGATTAATTCATGATAAAGTCTCTGAAGCGTGTGGGAAGTTTTCCTCGTGTTCTTCTTATTGGCATTTGTTTTGGTATGGAATTATTTGCTGAATTATGTGTCCCCGAGGGATGTGGAGGAGAATGATCCTGGTGACTGTTACATGGTGGAGGCAGAGGGATTGTATTAGAAAGATGTGTTGGGCGTGGAGCCAGTCGTCGGATATGTGCACGGTGAATCCAGATTGTATCACCATCATCGTTTTGCACCTGACACATCATATTGTTCGTTTTTATAATGGTGTAATTTCCTATCCAGGGCAGATGAGAGGATTGGGCTACAGTTGAGTGTGGCCGATGAAGTAAAACCTTGTCGCCTACTTGTATTGGGTCCTTGTATGTGAGGCGATTTAAGTTAGTCTCAAGTTTGTGGTCAGCTTCATCGTTGGCCAGGGTGACGTGGTGGTGAACCTGCTTTAGCAGGGCATTAATTTGCATTCCATATGCTCCAGGATCGTCGCTTGTGATTTCTTTTCTGTGTAGTGTAGGTAGGCCGATGTTGGGGTGACGGCCGGTAATGGCATAATGCGGGGAAACACCGGTGGCGCTGTTGGTCGTGGCATTCATAGACGAAACGACAGATTCTAAAACGTCTGTCCATTTACAGTTCCTGTCTTCGCATAACATATAAAGTGCGTTCTTCATCGTGCGATGTTGTCTCTCGATATTTCCTGAGCTTTGCGGGCGCCAAGGACAGTGAAGTTCTTGCGTGATTGACATCTGGTTACAGAATTGTCGATAGACTTCTCCAGTGAAGTGTGTGCCTCGATCAGAGGATACTATGCGTGGAATCTCTCTGTGTCGAAGGAAGAAATGGTACAATCCACGGGCGGCGTCGATAGCACGGTCTCTCGCGCATGGTATGGCTGTAAAATGTCGGCTGAAGCTATCCAAGATGGTTAGGATGTAGCGTTTTCCCTTTGAGTTGGGCATTGTGACAAAGTCTACAAAGACGAGATCGAATGGTCTCTTTCCTCGTTTGCAGTGGCCAATGGGCCAGTGGGTACGTCTACCGTAGTTTCCCTTGCACTTAGCGCAAGTGTCGCAAGAATCGACATAGGCCTTGATGTCGCGGTTTTTGAATTCCCACCAGTAGCTGGAAAGGAGTTCTCGCATACGGGTGACACCTGAGTGGTTGTTGTCCTCGTATGCCTGGTAGAGGTATCTGGGTCGTAGTTTGTATGGTACAACCAATCTCGGAGAGTGTTTACTGTCTCTTATCATCAAAACGGAGGTGCCTGGTTCTAGAAAAAATTGGTGAAAATGTTTTCTGAAAAGCGTAGCTCGGTGGTCGTCAGGATCGATATGAGGTTCGCTTGGGGTGGGTGTCTGGAGGGCGCTGATGATCTTTGCCAGGGCGTCGTCCTTCAGTTGTTCATCTGCGATGCCGAGGTGGTTGCAGATTCTCACAGTGGGGATGGTGGTGGTGGAGTGATAGGCGAAGAATGCGTTGGTGACGCGCTTGTGGGTGCGGGCGTTTTGTGGTGTGTGAGTTTTGGGAATGAGCTGTAAACCGTTAAACTCGCCGAGGCACCAAGATGGGATGTATACGCGGAGGTCTGAACCGCTTACCTCGAATGTTCTGCCTGCCGGTGTAGGGTCGTTCGGGGCTTTCGTTTTCTTATGTCCGCAGCCTCTGCTGAGCATGTCAGCCCATACATTTGATTTGCCTTCAACATATTCCAAGACGAATTTATAACATGAAATTTCTTCTTGCCATCGTCGTATTTTGGCATTATTGAACTCTCGTTGGTCCAGATATGTCAGCGATCTGTGGTCGGTGAAGATGACGAAGGGGCGGTTGCGAAGGAAATAATCAAATTTCAATATTGCCCACTTTATTGCATATGCCTCTCGTTCCGTCGTGGACCAGTTCTGTTCTGTGGAGTTGAATGTATGGGAAGCGACCGCTGTGATATCTTTCTTCCCGTTGTCGGCTTCTTGCATTAAGATTGCTCCACATGCGACGTCACTGGCGTCGGTGGTGAGTGTGAAAAGTTTGGAGAAATCTGGAAACGAGATGACGGGTGGCGAAGAGAGACGGTCCTTGATTTTTTGGAAGGCTCTGTCGGCATTTTGTGTCCAGACAAATGGTTTATTAACCTTGTTGAGTTCGTGTATGGGGCCCATAAGTTTTGAAAACATATCTGACCTGATTTGTTCGTGAGGACGTGTCTCTAGGAATTGTCTGATCCACACTAAACGGCCGATAAGGCTTTTTAATTCCTTTTTTGATGTTGGAGGTTTCATTTCCCTGATGGCACGAACGTATTCTGGATCAGCCTTGAATCCTTCGCTGTTTACTATGCGTCCGAGGAATTTTGCCTCTGACGCGAGGAAGGAACATTTATCTGGATTCAGCTTGAGTCCGAATTTTCGGAGGGCAGTAAAAAATTGTTCGAGGGAGAGTATGTACTCCCTAAATGTCCTAGCGTGGACCAGGTTGTCGTCGATATAGGAAGAAATGTTGTCACGGGATGTGACCGTGGCTAGGACTTCTGCTATGCAACGGGAGAAGATTTGTCCGGCAGATGTAAGGCCGAAGGCCAGGCGCGTGTATTGATAGCATTGGTCCTTCCATGTAAATGCTGTTTTGTATCGGTCTCGCTTGTCGATCTCAATTTGTCAGTAGCCGCTGCGTAGATCAAGGGTAGTAAAATATCTATTGCCTTTGCCGATTTTGTTGAACAAGTAGTCGATCCTTGGCATTGGGTAAGGGTCAAGATCGACCAAGACCTTGTTGAGAGTTCTTTTAAAGTTAGCAACGACACGAATCGATCCGTTTTTCTTGCGTACGGCAAATACAGGGCTATTGAAGCCTTTGGGGTCGCTGCAGTTTTCAATGATACCTTCATCAGCCATACGCTTAATTTCGGTATCTACGTCTGCTTCCAAAGCCTGGGGTGTTGTTTCTGGCTGCGAGACTGGCCGTTGGTTGGTATGCGGATGGGTCGGATGAATGTGCCTTTGCTGCTGATTTCGGTGCCGATAATGTCAGCGTAGCGAATGAGTAAGTTTGCAGTGGCCTCGAGTTCGTCTCGGTTCGGGTGGTTTGGTAGCGATAGTCCCGTGTTATGTTTTAGCCAGGTTAGCTTTTGATCCAGTGTCTGGATGTTGGGCTGTAGTTCCATAGTAGGCTGATTTTGGATTTTGTCAGCTTGGGCGCCATATGCTGGATCGTTGGTTGACGATGACGGTGATATGATTGCGGCTGTGTGTGTTGTATATACCGAGGGAAATGTGCGTCTGAATTCTATAGTCGCATTTTGGTTGTCGATTAGATAGGAATCGAGCGTGTTGTGACGTAGGATATTTTGGCCGATCAGGATTGGTGTGGTTTGGGTAGTTACCAGCACGTTAACCTTTTTGAATGTGGGTGAGTCTCGACTGCCGATGGTGATGTCGCAAGTCAGTTCGCCGAGGGCGGTGGTGTTGCCGTTGATTCCTTTTACTACGACGTCGGAGCGGGTCATGAGTTTCTTGGCTTCTCTGGGTAACTGAAATATTGGTACGATGCAGGTGGAGCATCCAGAGTCTAGCATTGCGAAGCCAGAGAAGGTGATGTCCCTGAAGTTGAAGGTGGACTGGACGAGCGGTGAATGGTGAGCGAGTCCTTGAAAGTTGAAGGTGTGATGGCTGAAGTAGGGGCATGGCGAACGAGGCATCACATCTCGTCCTGCCCGAAGCGAAAATCCTGTTCCACATCATTTATGGCTTGTATATTATCATTCGTTGCGGCGATATGGGCCTGTGCCCGAGTGCGAGGTGGGTGGCGATATATGCAGTTGCGTCCATGGTGGCAGGAGCGACCTCTGAGGTAGTTCTTGCACACGCTGATTCGTGGTGTGTGCTGATGTTTTCAGCGTGTCGGATGGTGGCCATGTTCGGGATGGTTGGTGAGGCCAGTCTGCTGTGGGTTTTTGTTGCCTGCTGGGTTGGAGTGGCGCATTTGTTTGGTCTGACCGCTGTGGTTTCTGTGTGAAATACACAGTGTCGTGCGAAGTCGTGTCGTTGGATTTTACACCGCGATCAAGGTATCTTTGAGCTTCGGAGGCTGTGCCAATGGCTGAATAGTGGTTGTCCATTGTCTTGACGAGATGTGGGTAGAGATTTGAGTTCCAAATTTTCACCTTTTCGCTCATTAGCATAGCGCCGATGATGGAAATAGGTCCATCGACTGTTAAGTCTATATTTTTGTCTTTTTGGTATTTGTTTTTTATGTGGACGGCTGCCTCTCTAAGGGTGTTTTCGAGTCAACCCGCGAAGTCTGTTAATTTTTCGCCGTCTCGCAGTTCCAGGTCCCAGGCTTGACTGAGGTGTTGGAAGTTAGTCATCTGGCTTCCGTGGGCTCCTAATAAGTATTCCTTCAGTTGTTCGAAGGTGGATATGTCCTTTTTTGAGTCAACCATTTGCTGAAAAATACTTTGGTCCAGTAAATCTTTAGCAGACTTGACGAATTCGCTTTCAAGTTGAATAGTAATGTTTTCTGTTCCTTGATGAGAGTAAATAGTTCGGCTCGGGTGAAGCTCGTGTAGTTGGCCATATTTCTCTTGCTGTACGCTTCTGACACCAGTGTTATAGACAAGCGTATGTTTGCAAGAAAGAAATACGACAACAGTAGAAATAGATTTACGTGGTTTATTTCAACAGGAACGTGTGGGTTTGGGACAGCTAACTTGTGGTAAAGTTCATAAGCCGGCTTTCTGATCTGGTCGATCTCTCATGGTAGTTCACACATGTTGAAGGTGGTTGACGCTCTCCTGTTGACAGCTGCTGAACGTGACCGGTCTCCTTTGTGGCCACCTGTTGACTGCCTGTTGAACTTCCCTGTGACCCCTTTTATAGCGTTTTTTATGGCTTAACAGGCTCGAGAAACGAAGCGAGTATAATTAGGAGGGAAGCATTTTTATTGGACGTAAAATAGAGCACTTTAAATATTATTTTATTTTTCAACCGGAACACGTGTGTCGGAAATATTTGTGAAGAAAGATAATGGTCATTTTGTGACAGGGAATTGTCCCGTTCACATCCGGTTCTCGCTCTTGAGTATTTGCCTGTAAATCAGCCGAGATATGTCTTATTTTATTTTATAACACTGATTTCTTTAAGCTGTTTTTTCTGTTTATATTATACAAAATAAACTCTTATCAGGATCAATACACTGAAAGTCATCTAGCATATCATCAGTGTTGACTGCAGGAAACGAAATTCAGCGAGGAATAAATAGAGGACAATCCTCAACTATGGAGCTGATAAAGTTAAACCTATGATATGCAAGAGGAATGGCTTAACAGATTCAGTGGATTTGTGGACATTAAATTATTATGGTGGTTTTCAATAGCACAAGCATTTTTGGCAAACTTCCTATGACAGTATTGGGCACGTCTATTAGCCCAATCTTACCTTCTTCGAGTAATGCACTATTCCAACTTTCATTCATAAATCTAGCCCTCTGATTGGTTCATTTCTACCAATCAGGTCGCCCGCACGTGCACTTCAAAGTTTTGGCGCAAAATCGTTTTAGAGCCACCCACGTGATCATGACCTCTTAAAAAAAAACCCAAAGCACATGTGACACACAGATGCAGACCTGCACAGATCAGCAGCAGACCATTTTTTTGACCACTTACTCAAGCTTAAAAATGTGATGACTCCTATTCCCGTCTTGCGAATCGAGACGACAAATCTTTCCCATTCGATATCTTCTACGAACTTCTTCATCATTCAAGAATCTTAAACTATACATTCTCTTTGATCATCTACGATAAATCAATCAGTCCAGCAAACACAGAGAAGCGCTAATCTAATCCGTGTAACTTGCGATTATAATTTTCCCACGCAAACGAAACCACAACTGACTCACCCACAAACTCAACTCGAAGATTACTCTGTGAATACAAAGAACTTCAACTCGCAAGACTTTACTTATCCAAAGTGAATTATTAACGCTCACTACAATTTAAGTAAATACTATTATTGAACATATTTCATACTTACAGTTAAGGGTAGACTACTTCTGAATGACTCAATTCTAAAAACATAATAACGGTGTTTAAACACTAATTACAAATTCTTATAGACTGTAATACACCAAGACACCAAAAAAACAAACAAAATCTTCATTCACTAACAAACATAACAACACAATAATATCTTGTAATAATATTTTGTATATAATATTTGTATTATATATAAATGCATTTGTTTGTTTGAATTGCATACATGTTTTGCCTTGTTTTATATTAAGTATTATTTATTGTTGTGGATGCAAGAGAAGATCACACAACCTGACAAAAATTCCTTCTGATATATTCTAACACCATAGCAAAAATCTTAGTTCATTCTGCGCATCCCCAACAAATTGATGACCCCGACATGCGAAAAGCCCAACAACAGTTTATCCTTCATAATAATAAATATTGCTTATATAATATCCTAAGCAAATGTGAAAAAGACTAGAAAGAAGAATACAAGTGACCTCTGAAATTCAGTGTCAAAGCCATATCCAAAAGTGAAATTGAAAAATCTGGAAAAGAAGTTTTGTCAGATCATTGGTATGTTAGAGTAAATATTTATGGGCTCCTGGAAAATTTATCCCACAAACAATATTGGTGGATTCAGTGTGAGTCCAAGTAAAAATGATAATGCAAAATAATATAAAACAAATGACAATACATGTATTAACAAAATAATTACATGTGACGAAAAGGGAAAAAACATGAAACTGGAACATTGTGTGTGTGTGAATACAAAGAGTCAAGACAGAAACCATGAAAATGCATGTTCCCATTGGGCAACACTTTTTCCCCACATGTTTCTACATCTTATAGTCAGTGCTGAAAAGCTGTAAAAAAAGAACAGGGAGAAAAATACATACTTTTTTATAGGCTTAAGGAGTGTCTCCTAAAGAGGGTTTTTAGATTAGTCAAGTGGACAGAGAGAGAAAAGATTACACTATCCATTCAATGATAAAATCTAATTAATAGATAGAGAACATCATTGGTGGTTGAGGAACTAAAAAGAAGCTATGAGTATTAGATTTACAGATAGTGTAAACTTCTTTTTGCTAGGAAAAAATTGGAAGGCAACCAAAATATGGGATTGCGTGTATTATCTGTATGGTGTTTTCAAGAAGACAACAATTAAAACAATTGACATTGGTTGAAATAGTGGTGAAAGTAACTACTTCACCAAGTGTGTGAGAATGTGAATCATTGATTAGCTGCTTTCATCTTCCAGATTAGTTTCTGTCATTTTAGTCTGATGTATTGTAGAGTTGTGTGCTGTTGAATAATGCAGGATAACATTAGACATAAATATTTAATTAAATAAATGATAAAATATAGCATAGGAATAACATGGCTTATGTTTGAGATTGTGAAATATGAAATTGTATTTTGACAATATGTATGAGTATCATGTATGTATATTCATGAGCCAATCGTTAACTTTAGTTAGGTTGTTCAGTGACAAATGTCCTTTTAGGACTTGGTTTAGAAAACAGTTCAAAGTCCATAAAGTCCTGAAGTCAGTTAATAGATGACTTTAGCATAAAGGAAAACTTACTCATTGAAGATATTTTTATGCATGGTGGTACAGATTAAGAAAGCTGTAGTTAGTATTACCAACTTGTTCAGGGAAGCATAGCTATATAATGAAAGCTGAGTAGAAACTACTGGAGGTGATATAGTCTCATATTTTATGCAAACTTGGAGTCTCGTGTGAATGAGTTCCAATTTAGACAAGCTGAATGTTAATTATTTCTGTAAAATACAATTACTCACATGATGCTACTGCCTACTAAGTGCTTTTTACAGATTTGAAATTCAAATTTAAATGTTTTTTTGTTGAGTGATTCCCAGGTTCATTAATCCTGGAGTTTACTTTTGTACAAATTTTGATTATTTATGTCAAGTGGTTATGAAATTACTTTTTCTCCTTTCACCCTAAGCAAGGCAATAAAGTCACTAAGACACAAGCAACCGAGTGTGTGAGAATATGAGAAAAAGAAAACATTGTTAAGGAGAGAGAACAATAAAAGCACAGGAATTAAAAAGACAGAAGATAGTGATTCACATTGCATTTAAATTTTTGAACTCAGGAGATGATTACCTATGCATTGTTGTAAAGTTTTTTCAATTAGTATTTGCTACCATATATTGTTTTCCTATTAGCCACTGTTTTCTAGTTTAGCCCTACCAGTTGAGATCACCAAAATCTGAGGTATACTGCAAATAGACAGGAGGCTTTGTAATCAGGAATCTGTCCCTGAGCCAGAACCATCTCATTTGCACTGTAAAGTATGGTCAGGGTCATCATAAATAAATATTGATGACATAGAAAATGGACATAAGTAAAATATAGTGTTAAAAGCAAGAGAAAAAGTAGGAACCGACTACAGGAAAAAAACATATTGGGAGTTAACTAGTTTCACTCCTCACTTATCAAAACTCTATCAAGGATAATAAAATATGTATCAATTAACAAAGGAAAACACAAATACACTTTATTAGTAATATACTAACACTGAATATTTATATACAGATTTTTTATGTTCTGCTGGTACACAGCAGCACACTGATGATTTTTTAACAAATGCTTTGCAATCTGATAAATGCTAGAACATGTGAAATTTTCATCTCCAAAAGTTAAGTTGTTCTGCCTAAATAGACAGCACCACACTGTCATTTAAAACTGTTATGATGATCAAACTTAGTAACTATAGATATCCTGCATACACTGACTCAAAGTTGCCCATGAGCTATAGTTATAGCTCTCTTTATGCTAAATACCTATTAGTTAAACCAATCCCATTACATCTCCCTGAATCTTTTGGGTTTCATGCCCTGCATGGATCTATGATTCTCCTATATTCCCTTCCTCTCTTACTGATTTCACAACTATTTTTCATTATGGGTGACCTTGATCTAGTTCTTATATTCTCAGTGTCCCATGTTTTGTACTCCAAGTCTTCCAAAGAACTTTGATCATCTATTGATTCCTCTGCCCTGCTTTCTTCTTCATCTACATAGTTATTCAAACTAGCTTCACTTTGTACTTCCTCGTAATTTTGGCTAGCTCTTAACTGGTCTGTATGGACAACAATATTTTTACCATTCTTGCATATTAAAGCTGTGTTGTATCCTTTTTTCATTATGAAATTCACCTTTTCCAGCTTGTTTTCTTTATTTCCTTTTGTACCATATGTTTTCATTAATAGAGTAAGATATGATTAATGGAGATCTAATCTGTCTGCCCATTAATACAGATGGGCTCTTTAATCTGTCAGCATGTGGTATTATTCTGTAACTCAACAATAATCTTGGTAGGAAAGTTTCAACTTTTTCTTTCTGAGAAGAAAATGCTTTAAATCCCATCTTTATTGTTTGGATCATTCATTCCACAATCCCATTTGATTGAGGATGGTAAAGTGGTGTTTTATATGAGACACAGCCAATCTTCCTTAACCACAAGCACAGACTTTTGTCACAGAATTCAGGAGCATTATCCATTACTAATGTATTTGGCACTCAATTTCTAGTAAATATTATGCATAATATTTGTTTTACAGTAATAGATTTTTTTATCCTGAACTCGGAAAACTTCAGGCCAGGCAGAAAAAGCATCAACTAATATTAGATATAAACCTACCCTGTTAACTTGTGCATGATCTATATGAACTCTGCATCATTGTTCTGTTTCCTTAGCCCAAGAGGGTAACTTATTGTGGCAAAAATTCTTTATTTCAGCACATTTAGGACATTTGCGTACATAATTCTCCATGTCTTGGGTGTGTCCCAGCCACCACACTTTCACTTTTAACCATTTTTGTGTAGCAGTTATCTCACAATGCATATAATCATCTACACTTTTAATTACTTCTTTTCTACATTTTTCCAGTGGTACAACTAAATCCCCGCTACAAATGAGACCATTTTCTATTGTGCCTGGTTTCTTTGTATGATCTTTCTGCTTTTGAACAATTACTTCATTTATTGTTCATTTTTCTAGATAAAATTCTACTTAAGACTGGATCTTGTAACGTCTCTATTGACATCCATTTCCACTCAATGCAAAAATTCATCCCCAACTTTTTTTATGTTTTTTTCATCTTGTTCCTTTTCAAATTGTAGTTTGAATAATGCATCTACATGTGGTATTGTGTTTCTCTTCATGTATTCTATATCATAATCAAATCACCATTATCTTCCATAGTCCATCTTAATATTCTGGATGATGTAACTTTCAGTAATTCCTCCCTAGGATGGAATATAAATTCTAAGGGCTTATGATCATATCTCAAAAAAAAATTTTTTTCCTAATAAAAATTGTCTTGCTCTGGTCAATTGTAAGTGCTTCCTTTTTAGTATTAGAGTAGTTCAATTCAACTGGTGTCAATGTCCTGAAAAGATACATCACTGGGTGTCTTTCCTGGGACAAAATTGCTGATACAGACTGGCCACTCATATCTGTGGTTAATGTAATGTCATTTTAGAGCCAAAAAGTTTGACCAGGGGTTTTTTCGATAGAGATTCTTTTAAAATTAAAATAAAGGCTGTTTGGTGTGTACTAGTCCATTCAAACTCCTTATTCTTCTTTTGCAACTCAGAAAATGCTTTAATTCTTTCAGAATATTTTGAAAAGAATTTGCTTTAAAAATTTGCTAATCTGAGAAATGATTCTAGTTCTTTTTTATTAGTTGGAGAAGATAAATTTAATATTTTTTGTATTAATGTTGGGTCCAGTGAAGTAATGTTTTCTGAAATTTAGTAACCCAAGAATGTTAATTCTTTGCAATTAAATATAAACTTATCTTCATTTATCATCATTCCTGCCTTCCTTGCCTTATCCATTACAAATTTAGTCTTTTGTTTCAGTTCTTCTTCAGTGGCTGCACCTAAACATATATAGTCCTGATAAATTATCATATTATCTGCTCTCTCTGTTAACAAATTTTCCATAGCTTTTTGAAAAATCAAGCTGGCTGTCTTAATTCCAAATGATAAGCAGGATCATCTAAGTAAGCCTAATGGGGAGTTTATTGTTGTGATTTCCTTAAATTTGTCATCTATTTGAATTTGGTATGCTTTTTTAAATCAATTTTCATAAAATATTTCATTCCTCCCAGAGAACGTAATATGTTTCCATTTGTATTAAATTTTTCAGTTAACTCCTCTTGCTGTATGAAGTCAATACAAGTTTCTAAATTCATTTGGTTTCTCTGTAACACTCTAAAATTTTTATTCTATGAGAGTTGTTGTACAGTCCTTCTACCAATCAAAGTTGAATTAATTTTTCCTCTGTGCTTATCTCTTGTTGTCCTAGTTCATGATATTCACAATATCTGTTGGTATCTCTTAACCATTTTAGATATTTCCTTATAGGCTCCCTAAATTCTTGTTTCAATGCTAAGAATTTGGTTTGTTCAGCTATGACCAATTATTTCTTTGGTTGGATATTTCTCAATATTATTTCTTTGACTTCCTTAAATGCCAAGTTTTCAGTTTCAGTTGGGTAAGTCATTAACAAAATCTGCCCAATTGCTTTGCATCTTGCAGTAGTCAAAAATAAATCTGTGATGTCATTCTGACCTGCAGGTGTTTGGTCATCTCGTAACTTCTTTATTCTGGCATGTGCCTCAAAGCATTTTATCCAAATCTTTACATTTTCAGGTTTTTCTGTGTTCAACAGATCTCTGTCAGGCATCATCATTTTGTTATGATGATCACTTAGCTAAACCTACCCCATTACAAAAACAATAAATAACTGAATGAGTTTTAAGATAGGCAGGCTAAGATCAGAACATCACTCATGGATTAACAGAAAAAATAACATTGCGAAATACTGGACAAGATTTGCTAAACAAAATTCATGCCAGTCTCACCAATCCAGACTAGTTTTGAATAGACAAGACATTTTTCTGATTCAAAACATTTAGGCCTATGAAATTGTACAATCTTTGTATTTATGCTTTGCTGCACAATGTCCAAAGAATAGTTAAGATCACAAAATATCTCCCTGAGAAATTTTAGTTTCTGTTCTGACTTATCAGGAAAACAATTCATTATGGTCTGATGGACTAAGGGTTTGACCAAATTGATCTTATATCATCAACTATATAAACCTGAAAAATGTAATAAACTTAGAATTAAGTGTTTGTATGAAGACAACCAGAAAGGATAAGAAACAATTGGTATCTGTCAATATTTCTGAGATGAGGTATTATGTACATTATTTACATTATTCGGACTATTGTCTTCATCTTTGTTGCTATATTTATCACAAAGTTTTGGCTGTTGTACACTCTGACCTACTTCAGGAGGTTGGAATGTTGAACTGAACCCTTTATTTCACTCACTGAGGTAGACTGTTCTAGTTCTAAAGACACATGGCACAGTGGATAAAGGCGTTGGTTAGATCTAGTGACAGGACCCAAAGAGTTGTGAGTTCAATACCTGATTAAGGCAGTGTTGAACTTGGGAAATAACTGATAACTGACATCCATTAGACATGGCACATGGAACTAGAACAGTCTATTCCAGCGAGCAAAATAAAGGGTTCAATTTGATATCCCAATGACCTGAAGAAAGCCAGAGCATACAACAGCCGAAATGCTGTGATAATATGGCAACAAAGATGAGGACAATAGTCCAAATAATGTAAATAGTGAAGAAACAATTGCTCTCCCATTCAATAATGAACTGTAGAGAAGGATAAAAAACTGTTCAATATTCTATGAAAAATTTCTGCCTCCAAGTTATCATTGAACATTCATATACATGTTGCACATAACAGTTGGGTTGGCAGATAATAGAAATAATTTTTGTTAACGAACCCTACAAAAATATTTTCTATAGCAGGCCCCAAAAGTCTACCCATAGCTATCCCATCAATTTGTTTGTATATTATATATATATAGCTAAATTCCACAGACATATTAGCAATCTTAACTAGATAAACAAAAACAGTTTAAAAAATACTGGGTTGGGAGGAGAAAGACAACTACAATACAAAGCATCATCACATATCTATAGTTTCCTGAAAAGGAACACAGGTAAATAAATTGCTAATGTCAAATAAACGTAAGAACTTATCTTGGGAAGAGAAAGGATATTTTGAATATAATTTACAAAAGTAAATGAGTCAATACAATATTTTGAATACATGACCAGGACTGGCTGTAACAATTTAGTCAATTTATACTGGACAGATCCAATCATTGACAAGATAGATTGGATTGAAATATTCACCTTATGGGTTTTAGGTAATCCATATAGTTGGGGTTGCAATGAACTCTATGGCCTAATGACTTTATAAATGCCTGCCAGTAGCAACTTATCATTCAATAACTTTAAGAGACATTTCTGAAAATTTAATTTGATAGTTTTAGTTATGAAACAACTCCACTGGCCACAATCTAATAAATTTTCCCTTGTCATCTAAAATAGACATCACTTTGTTAACTTAGGGATCCAAATTCAAAATTACCACTGCAGACTCTTTATCTGGTTTAGTAATTACAATAGATTTATCATAACATAAACCTTTTTGCACATAAAACTGTTCACTTTGCCATGGAAACTCAAATTGATCAATAGGAGAACCAGTAAAGGCATGAACAAGTTAATTTAATCTCTAAGTGCACTAACTTTATCAGTCAAAACAGGAGCCAACCTCATGAGTTGAGCAAATAAACCTCAAACTCTGAAAATATAACCTCCAGTCTGACAAAAACTTTTGGGATAGAAAAATCAAGCCCAAACAATTTACTAGTTGTCAAATGATAATTTGAAAGATTAAGTACACTTTTATTATTCTTAATTTCACCATTAATTTTTTTAAGAATTAGGAAGCATACTCGCCTCTGAAGAATTTCATTAGTGGCAATTAATCTACACTCATCCAACTTGGCAATGTAATTTACAAAATGAATATTGTTGAAAAAAGACAAAATCTTTTTACAACACTAATTGTACTAAAACTTACCTTTAAAATTGAAGGTTGTATTAGTTAGCTTTAATATTACATCATTTTCAAAAGCACAATCAATGGAAGGACTGCAATTCAGTTTAACTGTTATAATGTACTTCATAGCACTTATAATATGAGTAATGCTTTGGCTACTTGCCATGATGCCTGAAGACTAATTTCAAATGACTTCTTTTTCCCTTATCTCTGACTTGGAGCTCTTTATTTATAGTTATAGACTAGTTCATATAATCACCAGGGCTGTACTATTTACTCCAAAACATCCCCCTTTTGAGGTTAATACTTTTTATAAATTTTTTATTAGTATTAATATCTCCCTCTTCTCTTTCTGGAGAGTTTACCAACATATTTGACTTTGTAGCATTTCCATCTTGGATCCATTTCCAGTTCTTCAGTACACTTTCTTTTTCTGAAACTTGTTCTTGTAGGTTCCATGACTTGTTATGGTACTGGCTCATCACAAATATCATATAGAATTTTTATCAGTTCTTCCAATGTTTCAGGTCTTTCATTGATGAACCTTTTTGCAGTTAATTATGGTGCCCTTTATGTTCAAATCTTTTCCCTTTTACCATGTAAATCAACTTCCCAATTCTTGCTGATATTATGCCATGTTTCCATGTTTCTTTTCCATCCTTATAGAACACTTTATCACCAACCTTGAATCTTCTGCTGTTGTTTTTGTTATCTGTTTATGTTTTTGACTTGGTAATAACTTGTTGAACACCAATTTTGCTTTTCTAACAGACATTAATTCCACTGGCAACATGTCTGATTGGGGTTAGGTGTTACACAGTAAACACTCCTCATTTACTTTCACAAGACTTACTTTCTCCAACAATCTTTTGAACATTGCCACAAACCATTCTGCTTTTCCATTCAACCTTGGATGATACAGTGGGGTCATAATATGGCCAATGGAGAACATCTGATAAAAGTCTTCGAATTCTTCACCTGTGAATTGCATTCCATATCAGAGACTATGGTATCTGGTATGCTATATCTCACAGTTCATGTAAGAAATTCACTGTCACTGAAGATATTTGGTTTTTGCACTTATAAATTTCCAGCCATTTAGTGAAACTATCAACTACCACAAGATAATGTGATCTATTCATAGGACCTGCAAAATCTAAATGCAGTCTTGACCATGGCATGTCTGTCTTTGGCTAAGGTTCCATCTTTGTGACAGGTAGTTTTGCTGCAAGCTTTCACTATTTTTTCAATATCTTAGTACATTCCGGTCCAATATACAAAACTTTTCACAAGAGATTTCATTCTTGAAATACCACAATATCCACTATAAAAATTCTTCAATAATTGCTTCTGTAACACACCAGCTATTGCAACCCTTTGCCTGAGCATTACTACATTGTTGCATAATGAGTAAATGTCTGAATTTCATTCTTTTTTACTTTCTTGCAATTAAGTTTTATTTTTGCAATAAAAGAAAAAACAATGTAAAGACATCATTTTCCTGTTTTTTCTTTTATTTCTCTCAGGGTAACTGGTAACTCTCATTCTACATTGTACAAAATGTTTTTTTTTATTTTCATTTTGCTTTTTAGTGCTGCAATGACAGTGTTCTCAAATGGTTCTGCATTTTTACATATTGATCTTGATAATTCTTCCATATGACATAATTTTTTAGATGGTTGGTACTCCATCGTAATATCATAGTCTATTAGTTGTATGTGTAGGTATTCCTTTCTTTGAATCATATATTGTTAATAGTCTGTTTTCAACCTAAAATTTCTACCATGAATAAATTTATGAAATTTCTTCACAGCAAATAGAGCCTTTTTTTCTATCTGGCAGTAATTTTTTCTGTTGTTAGAAGCAAGTGTGAAGCATGAGTGAAGGCTTTAATTTTACTGCCATCATATTTGTCTAAAATTACCACTCCAGTACCATAATCACTAACATCTGATGCCTCTATAATTTCTGCTTTTGGATCATACTGTGCTAAAGATAAATCTGACATAATTTTTTTTATTTTTACAAATACCTTTTGACAATTTTTCTTCAGTGAGCTTAAATTTGTACTCTCTTAGTTTTTCCAAAATTGTTTTCTCATGCCTAACATGTTCTTTAGATAAACTTTTGATTAAAATGCCATCCAGATACGCCACTGCAAAATCACAATCCACAAACATGGTATCCATATCTTGTTGAAAAATAGCTGGTGCCACCTTTATACCAAAAGGAAGTTGTTTAAAGTTATATAATCCTCTGTGCATATTTATAATCGTTAATTCTGATAATTCATTTTCACTCTGAATTTGTAAATACACTTCAAAGAGATTTGAAAATATTTTTCTGCCATTTAAGATCAAAAAAATTTATTCTGGTCTTAGTAATGGGTAGTTTTTAAACAACTGCTTAATCCTGTATATTTATTGCATCGAAAAAATACAATTGTGGCACAAGGCCTGAAAAAGGGAGGGGTTGAGGCTGGTTTTCACTGACTATCCTATATCTAGCTAATCCGATTCACGACCCATTCACTCATTACAATTACAGGCCGGGAACAACACTTACTCACATTAACTAGGTACACAAAAGCTTGTCTAACCTAACCAGGGGGAGGGCTCCTCAGGAAACCACCCCGATGTGACGTAGGCTTGACCTAAAGGAGAAAATCAAGGCTAGCCCCGTTCAAACGAACCAAGCTCGCCTCAGTTACCCACCTGACTGTCGAATGCAATCGTTTTCTATCAGTTCTAATCTTCATCTTGAGCTGATGCTCAAAGAATCGGATTAGATCCTGATAAGAAAGACGGTTGCCTCGCAAGACTTCCTCCTGTCGCGTCGTCCAAATCACCATTCGAGCCGTGGCTAGCAGCGTCAGAAACACCATCCATTTCACCCCGGAATACGGAGGTGACACATTGTCACACGCGTATGTGCGATCAATGGGCACTAGCTTTTCGGGAGCGAGACGAGCCGTCTGCTCGCCGACACGGTCCCATAGGGGGCGGACCCGGGGACAATGGTAGAAGGCGTGCGGAGCCGTTTCTTCCAAACCAAGGTCACACCGTTTACAGTCTGGCAAATCCGTCAAACCCCATATGAAGATTGAGAGGCAACCAATTCCGAGCCAATCGCCAGGTAAGCGAAAACTCAGGGTTACTGAGATAATCCGCCGCTGGCGCCCAAGACCAGTAAGAGCGAAACTCCTCCTCCGACAAGCCGAGATCCTCATGTAGGGAATCCTTTGCGACCCCCTCCACTAACAAACGATAGAAGACCTTCCTAGGCCGAGAAAGGTCACTGGACCATGGGACAGCTAACAAGGCCGACCGAAACTCGCGAAAGAAAACTGATTGAACCCGGGGCTTACGACGGCGCTCAGCCCGCGAGTTGGGGGAACTGATAGTAAGGCGAGGGAAGGCGGCCCTCACAATACCCTCGATAATCGGATCTCCACCTGTCAACGCGCGGCGTAGGAAAGCCAACCTCGAGGCACGCCAATGGCTTACCAAGTGTGGCATTCCCAGCCCCCCATGACACGGACGTTGTGCACAGACTCGTCTGTCGACCCGATTACCGCGTCCCCTCCACAAAGTGGAGGCTAGCGAGCGCTCGAGCGCCTTCTGATGGCCTTTACAGAGAGGAAGTACGGACAATCGATAAAGGACAAGAGGGAAAATGTATGTAGCACACACCTCCGCCTTGCCCTTCACGGACAAATTCCGTCGGTGCCAAGTCCGACCGACAGCATCGACCTTTGCTCGTACTTCAGACCAGTTTTTCTCCAGCTAGAGGTCGGGCCCAAACCACACTCCAAGAATGCGGACAGGACCGTCTGTCCAACCGAAGCGGCCCGGAAGATCGACCCCCTTCCAGGCACCTAGCCGCAAGATGGACGACTTGTCACGGTTAACCTTGCCCCTGTCACCTTTTCGTACTGATCAAACGCCTTCAGTACCGTCTCAATGTCGCTGCGGGACGACACGAAAGCAGATACGTCATCGGCGTACGCAGAAACCCTGGCTCGAGCTTCTCCGGGAACGGCGATTCCGTGTAGGGCCGGACTGCACGCCCCGTCCCTCAGCCGGCGAAGGAGAAAGTAGGGGCGACAGTGGACAACCCTGACGGACCGACCTAGACAGCACAAAAGCGTCCGACAGCTTCCCATTCACCTGTACCACAGCACTGGGGGAGCGATACAGGAGGCTAATCCAGCGGCAGAAGTCAGGTACGAATCCGGCAGCC
This sequence comes from Acanthosepion pharaonis, assembly GCA_903632075.3. NCBI lineage: Eukaryota > Metazoa > Mollusca > Cephalopoda > Sepiida > Sepiidae > Acanthosepion > Acanthosepion pharaonis. The sequence continues at coordinate 205,132 of CAHIKZ030001873.1, forward strand.
TGCAGGACAGTACCAAGGTAGCGATGGTCAACCATTTCAAATGCCTTGGACTGATCCAAATTGATCAGCACGGCCTCGTCGTTGTCTTTTACTCCCTCTATGATCGTGCGGATCAAATGCTGGTTGCTCTGAATTGTTCGACCCCTCACAGAACAAGTCTACTCAGGACCCAACAGAGACTCGGCAACTGACTGCAAACAATCCTGCAGGATCTTGGCCAAAATCTTTAACTCTGTGTTTAGCAGTTATGGGCCTGTAATCGTCTAGGTTACCCCCAACACCCTTGCCCTTTTTCAACAGCGTGATCACACCCCTGGAAAACCGGACGGGGAGAGACCCCTGCCGGAACCAGTTGTTGAAGACCACTGTCAAAATTGGGACAAAGATGTGCGACAGCCTCAAGTATACTTCATAGGGCAAACCATCCAGACCGGGCGACTTGCCTCTGCCGACCTTCTTCAAAGCCGCGTAGACGTCGCCCTCGGTAATCTCTCCCTCGCAGGTAGCCGCTTCAGTCAGCGAAAGCCGAGGAAAGTCAGCCAAATAGCTGCGAAACTCGTCCTCACGAAGACCACGCTCCTTGGTAAACTGGCTCTCGAAATGCCGCCGAAACGCCTCACACATGTCGTCAGTGGCCCGAAGAGTACGCCCCTCCGGGGTTTTGACTTCACGAATGTAACGATCGCCACCTCGACGGACCTCTTCCCTGCGCAGATCTGCGCCCATATTCACGGCTTCGGAAGACATCTTGCTTAACCTATGTCTAATTACCTGGCCCATGTAGCGCTCGCTATTCGAACGCTGCATGGCCTCCCTAGTTAAGGCTATCCATAGGGGATCCCCAACAGCCACCGCCCGGGAAAGACTAGCTTTAAGCGTCCTCACCGTATCAGCTCTATCTAGGGCGAGCCGTTTGCTGAAATCAGTGGTGAAGGACCTAATTCTACATTTAAGTCTGTCCCACCACCTATTCCCGATAACCGCCCCCACTAGCTCCCGCTGCACTAAGATAGCTGCTCCCGGAAGTCCCGCCTGTCCACTAAAGACAGGTTGAACTTCCAGTAACCAGCCATTCTAGGCCTATGATCTAACGCCACACGGGCACAAACGAGTTTGTGGTCCGTATAGCCTACGCAGTGGAACGTGGGACAATCTAACAGATCTATGTCGGCCCTTCTAACAAACATTCTGTCAAGGTAGCTAACCACCCTGTCACAAGGCCAGTTAAGAGCCCACGTCCACATTTTCCCCCCGGGGTGATCGACCTGGTATCTATCAACGAGACCAAAATCGTTGATCAGATCGACCAGGCTACGATCGCTCCTTCTCCCGCTAGCACCCCGCCCCCAATCTAACTTGGGGTCCAGGATGGGTCAAGAAAGGCTGGCTTATTCCCTATGACAAATGAAAATTTGGACACCTAAAAGGTCTTCTTCTGTTGATAGCCCTCATGCAACAAAACAAATCAAAGGTGCAGCCTGTAATGGTTTACCAGGACTTAACCTCCACGTTGATGCATATACAGCAGTTACTGATGTTTATGCCAGCAAACTAAGAGAGTGGAGACAGCAAAGCTCCAGTGTGGCATTCCTGGATCTCAGATCTTCCTACCTACAAGTGCACATTAATGAAACAACTTTGGCTGTACCAGACAGTTATTTTCCAAGGCAGAATGTACTGCCTGACTAGATTGGATTTGGGGCTGAATGTTGCCCTGCTGATAATGAAATCCATTGTCAAAGCAATGCTGTCTCAAGCAGAAGACATCAAAAAGGCAACCTCAGCATATATCAACTCTACATAAATGAAATATTGTGTCTGCAAAGCAGGTTGCAGAACATTTGTTGCACTTTGGACTGAAAAGTAAGGATCCGGAGTGACCAAAAGATAGGGATAGGATACTTGGCTTGGCTGTCTGGAGGAAGGATGATACTCTATGGTTGAAACATGGCAACACACTTCCAGATGTCTCTGAAGTAGTCACCAGGAGAAAGGTGTTCTCTTTTCATGGCAGGCTTGTCAGATACCTTCCAGTATGTGAATGGCTTCTGGTAGAGATCAGTGTCATCAAACGAAGAGCAAATACAGTAACGAAAGTTTGGGACAATCAAACAATGTCCCACTTAAAAGAATGCTGACAGAAACCAGTACCTAATGAAGCAGGCTGACCTGTGCAAAGGCAAATGGTGTGTGGATAGTAAGGAATTTACTGTGTGGGTTGATGCAAGTTCTTTAGCATTTGGAGTTAAATTGGAATTTGTTGAGTCCATTGTGTGTTGGTTGAGGCCAGATTCAGGCACACAACATATTAACCTTGCAGAATTGGATGCAGTTATTAGAGGAGTCAACCTAGTCATACAATGGGAGGCCAAAGTTCATACACCTAAAAATTGACTATGTATGCATGTATAAATGGCTCACAGATACACTGATTGGCAAGGCTTGGCTGAGCACCAAAGCTGTGGGTGAAATGTTGATCAGAATAAGGCTGCAAATCTTCTTGGAACAACTCAAGGAGTTTGCTTTGTTGGTGGACATTGCCTGTGTCAGGTTGAACCAAATCAAGGCAGACACGATTACCAGAGTCCCACAGAGATGGCTGGAAATTAAAAATGAAGCTGAACCTATGCTACAGGTATTTGCTGTAACCAGCAGTGGAATGGAGTTCAACCAGATTAAGAAGATACACCTGCACTGCAGACAACCTACTTTGCTAGGAAGATCGCCTCATCCATGACAATCAGATTGGAAGTTATCTCTTGTTTGGAATGTCAATCAACTGATCTTATGACAGAGAGTGAAACTGGGGGCAGCAGGTGCATGACAAAGACTGGGAATGGATATTACCTAGTATAGAGGCACCCATTACTTGACCCTTATAGACTGTGGGCATTCCCAATTTGCCATTTGGCAACTCTTAGTGTGAGAAAATTCTTCTGCTGTAATCCAGCATCTCATAGCAATCTTTCTTGAAAGGAGCCCACCCGAGGAGATCCTGACAGACAATGGCAGAGCATTCAACAGCAGGAATTTCAGGACATTTGCTGAAGATTGGGGTATCCAACTGCGATTCCAATGTGCATATGTGCCAGCTGGAAATGGCATTACCAAATGCTCACACAGAACCATAAAGCAGTGTTTTGTCCATGAAGTGGAGTACTGGTACTTACACCAAAAGATGGTGTTCACAGTGAGACTAACTCCAACAAAGTTCGGTTGAAAGGTGTTGATAAGGAGGCTTAACCAAGACAGGATATATATCAAAAAGATGTGCTGGTAAAAACATCATCCAATAGATGCATGAGCAAATATAGAAAAGGAACAGTGACTGGAATTTTGAGTCTCCAGGCAGACTACATAGAAGGAATACCACAACATGTAGGAAACCTTCACCATCTCCTTCAAGTAGTGGGCGACCCTGTGGAGGTTGAGGTTGCCACATCAAGTGATGATGGAATGTGTCTATCAATGGTGGATGACAAGGACAACAGATCGACTGATGGTGACTCCAATCAATCGAGTGGAGGTGATGGTGAAGAGGATCAACAAGTCTTAGCAGAAACTATTGAAGAAGTCTGTGAGCCTGTTGTACCAACACTTTGGAGAAGCACCAGATACAAAAGGCCTCCTCTTCCTCAGCTGCTAGCTATGTGATCTTAAGACCAGGGAGAATATAATGGACAAAGCCTCTCTGCCAAAAGAGGCACAAAATCACCTGTGTCATACATAGACATGTAAATTACCTAGTACCTTAGCACTAATACAATGCCTGTAGGTGGGTATGAAGAAAATCTGCATAACTGATTGTGGCACACATAAAAGCCATCAGAATTTGCCTTTGGATACAGAAGAATTTCAGATGGCCAGATGTGAGGAAAGTGAAACAGAATACCACTTGCATATGGTATTCATCTCTATGCTAAATCTACTGAGTTGGTTGTCAGATTCTTTCAGGTGTCTTATTCTTCAGTGTGGTTATACTCCACTGCAATTAGATCTTTTTATGATTCAGTCTACATGTTTGGCAGATGTGAACACTAAGAAAGCAAAACAATATAAAAAAAGCTGTTTTCTGCACAGTGACTTTGAGTATCACATCCACATTACAAAACAAATCCCCACAATAAAATACAATAGCCAATCACTAACACTCCCACCAAAAAAAAAAGATGAAACTAGAGACTATGTGACAAGTTTCACTGATATCACATTTGACCAGAATTCAATGGAAACCTTCCGTTCAATATCTACACTTAATCATTTTTGATGTTCTTCCACTCTTACTTTTAGGAGTTGGCTAGTTTCTATCTTGTATTCCTTGCAACAACTTCATGGGGTAGAATAGACATAATTCTTGGTCATTTTTCTTGAGTGTGCTTTGTTTGGGAGAGATATGCCTGAAAGTTTGAACTATTTTTGAGTACTGTCCTGATGTTCTATGAACTAAAGATCCTTTGAATCTTATTAGATGTAACTTTTATGTATAGTATACAGAACATGCCAGATTGTTTATTGTTATCTTGGACTCCATTGGTGGAATTTGATGTTATAATTATAGGGTAGTTTTTAAGAATGTTTTTACGAATATTTTGATAATACTGATCATCTGCTGTTGGTATTTGCTTAGATTTAACCTGATATTAGGCAACAGACAACCCATTTCTTGTTACTATATGAATGGTAAGAACTCAAGTTCACATACTGTCCTGCAAATGTTGGTTTTTGATATAATGGTGTCTTGAACCTATGTTCAGTGTGAGTTATTATTACATCAAAGAAGGCCAATTGATTTTCTTTTCTTCCACTGTAAACTGTATTGAAGCAACTATTGAGTTCATGTGGTCCAGTAGTGCTTGCACATCTTCCTGTTGTGTCATATGTGTATCTAAGCCACATGGCTGGCCTTATGAAGATGTTTCTGAAGTCATTTCCTTGAAGTATACTGTGTATATATTTACCATTACTTCTTTCTGTCAGTATATGTTGGAATCCAAACAGAATATCAACATCTTCATCTATTGGAACATTTGGTTTGGTTTGGTTTGGTTTATTTTGTTTAACAGCATATCAACTTCAATGCCGACAACATTTTTACAGTAGATTTGCATGAATATATATATTCTTTGGTTTAGATTGGTTTGGTCTATTTTGTTTTACGGCATATCAACCTCCATGGGTTATTTAATGCTGACAAAAATCTTTATTGCTGGTAATATTTCGTTTTGTCAAAAATCTGTTTCTGGTAATATATTTCCTTCAAAATTGTATTACTGGTAATAATTTTTTTCAAAAAAGTATTGCTGGTAATAGTTAACTATTTGTCCATAGCTGGGACCCTAACAGGTGTTATCACCCTGTGTCAGGGTGGACATGTGAACGCCAGCAATTAAGAGGTGGTTCCACACTCCTCAAAACCTCTTGATCAGAGGCCTTGCTGTTGGGCGTAGTTTAACGTCTTACCCAGGACGCGGATGTAGTTTAATGTCTTACCCAGAACAGTGGAACATTTGTTCACTCTTTTAATGAAAGAAGATAAATTCTAACTGAATTCATTGGCAAGTGAAGAGTGAGTGAAGAGGCTCATGATATTCAAGATCACCATACACTTGCTATGAATGGAAGTGTCTCTGATAGTCTCCACAAAGGTAGCAGAGTTTATTTTTTTTCATTTAGGATGGAGACTATGAGTGGGTTGATTATAACTATAAAGAATCATCTCAGCAGGTGATAGACTAAACTGTGACAACTGACTATGAGACACAACAGAATACCATCTTTGTGAACTTTTTGGATAGCTATACATGTAGGTTAGCTTACTGTGATGTTGGGTCAAGTGTTTTATGAATTCTTTGGATGGGTGTTCTTGTATGGAAACTGAATGTAACGTATCATGTAATGGCTGTCTATATTCATTAAATGTGAAGAAGTCTTTCTTCTTGCTCAATTATGAATAATAAGACATCATCATCATCATCATCATAATAATAATAATCATCATCATCTTCTTCTTCTTCTTCTAAAAATTTAACTTTGACTTCACTATAAATAGAAGCTGTTTTTATTAAATTTTTAATAAGGGATATAACTCTTTATAACTGTGAGAAGATTAATTTCCCATCTTTTCTGAATGTATACGATCAACACCAAGATAGAATGCCTGTTCGATTAAATGTGACGTCATCACAAGTATCAGGTCATCCCATAAATTCTGTCCGAATTTTAACTTTTTGTTAAAATGAACGAAATTTAAAGAGTATTTTATAATGTCTAATGGAGCTGAACATTATTTTTATGTTTAGATGCATTTAAACTGATCAAATTTTATTTCAGAGAACAATAAAATTAAATTTTGTTTGATTAAAACCCTGCTAACATGGAAGTACCCAAGAATAATGCTTTATGAGTTCAAGAAAGGAAACTCAGCAGCCGAAGTGGCTAGAAACATTCACTCAGTTTATGGAGAGGAATGTGTGAATGAAAGAACTTGCAGAAGATGGTTTGCGAAGAGATTTCACCCTTGAAGATGAAGATCGAACAGGACATCCAGTTGACTTTGATGAAAAGCTTCTTGAAGCAGCCCTTGAAGAAAATCCTGCTTTATCAGTTGAGGAATTGGCAGTGGATCTCAGTTCAAACTGTTCATCATCATCTTCAACAACTTGGAAAATTTCCTAAACTTGGAAAATGGGTGCCTCGTGAATTGTCTGAAAACAACCTCAAATCCCGAGTTGACATCTGCTCTTCTCTCCATTCTTGCTAACTTGTTTCACATTTTTTGGATAGACTTGTGACTTGCGACGAAAAATGGATCATTATTGAAATACGCATCATAAACAGTGGCTTGGTAAAGGAGAAGGACCCCAACCACAGCCTAAAAGGGAACTACATGGGCAAAAGGTTCTTCTTTCAATCTGGTGGGATCGCCAAGGAATAATCCACTTTGAATTCTTACCACCTAATGCAAAAATTAATGCTCAAATATACTGTCAGCAATTAGAGCGTTTGAACCAAGCTTTGAGAAAAAAAAGACCTGCTCTAGTGAATTGAAAAGGGGGTGATGTTTCATCAGGACAATGCGTGACCCCACACAGCAAGAATCACGTCACAAAAGATTGAAGAACTTGGTTGGGATAAAATTCCTCATCTACCTTATTCTCCCAATCTTGCTCCTTCAGACTACCATTTGTTTTGTAGCTTACAGAATCATTTGGAAGTAACAGCTTTTGTAACACAGGAAGAGGTTAAAACTGACATTTGTGAGTTCTTCGAATCAAAGCCAAAATAATTTTACAGTAATGGAAGAATTAGTAAGCTTGTTAATAGATGGAAGGAAGTCATAGATAATCAGGAAAAATACATTGTTGATTGAATCTGTAATTAAATGTAACATTTGGTCACTTGTTTTCTTTATTCAAAATTCGGACAGAATTTATGGGATGACCTGATAGTATAAGCCGAAGCAAAGCTGCTGAAAATGAATGCTTGTAGGATGTTTTTTAAGTATAGAATACTTTTTAAATTACAATTTAAAAAATAGAAACCAGGGCTCGAATTTCATCTTGGAACTTTATTCAATATTAATTTATAAAAATAAAGGAAAAACAAACAATATTAAAAAAAAAAAGTTTTATTCTGTAAAGTTACAATACTGACAATTGAAACTGACAGAATAATATTTCATATTAAATTAGCCAAAGAAAAGTAAACCAGGGTTTGAGTTCTACCTTACATCTTTAAATAAATAAAGAAAGAACAAACAAACAATAACTAGATTAAAAATCCGTTTTTATTTTAATGATTATTCCATAAAGTCAACTGATACAGAATATTATTTATATTACAATTAGAAAAGAAAGAAACCAAGATTCAATTTTAACCTTAGAATAAACCTTATTTTCTAAAGGAAAATTTTTTAAAGTTTTACATTTGTTGCTATTTTAAAGTAAATAGTGTATGTTTCATTATTGAATTTAAAGACTGTAAAATTTGTTCTTATTTTGATTGTATAAAATTATTTGAAAATTATTTTTTTTACTATAAAAGAATCAACATGGTTTTTTAATTTGCATGTTTTATCTTAATTATTATGTAGTAATAAAGTTACATTATTGACATTTTTGTTGTGTAGACAATGAAAGACAAATTTTAAATAATTCTAGAAAAAATGTTATATGAGAAATTTAGCTGAAGGTTTAAAGTTTTCTTTTTTGGTTCACTTGTTTCTATTATTATTATTATTATTTTCCCTAGCACAAGAATTATTCACAAGAACATTTGAAGAGCTCCAGACAAGCATTTTTTTCTAATTTTTCAATACTGTGACCCTCACCACAAGAGTCCACATGAAAAAGATGATCATTACCTGCCAAAACAATATGCATGGTTAATTTCCTTTGATTTACTGAATGAAGAAAAGAATTTTTTTGTCAATTTACCAATCACTTTATAATTATAGAGAACAGCATTTGTAGTAGTACCATTAGGATATAACAGAGAAGCTCTATTAATCCGCTGAAAATAACTGTTTACTTCAAGTATTTTGTCCTCATTATTAGTAGAGTGTTTGAGTGATACCTACAATCTGTCCACTGTTATTTATTGCACAAATGTACAAATAGGGCACAAGTCCAACAAAGGGGAATGGGGAAGGCTGGTCTTCAGCTGTCTTAAATTAAAATTTAGCTTGCCATGATCACTGAGCCGAGCGAAACATGCCACAATAATCCTTGCACATAAACAACACATTTTTACTTACGATTCTTACTACATTCACCACAATACTTCAGAGACACTGTGAAGTCCTAACTGGACCCCATATGTACAATTTTGTCTGCAGGGGAAGGAACACATTAACAATTTTAAAAATTTTAAAAACCCAATGAATATTTACAATGGTAAACAAGATTTATTTACAAGAAACAAATCAAAATAGTATTAGTAATAACCCCCCCCCCCCCAAATCACTAAATGTGGCAGAGGCATCAATTAACCAGATAAAATTAATGCAGGACTTAAATAATGAAAAACACTCATTCATCCTACTACTCACAGAAAAACACTGATTCAAACACAACAAATACAAAAAATCACACTTGAAAAATGAAAGGTGTCCTGTATCCACTAGAAAACTTACATCTTTGGTCACCTAACAGAGAGGGGATGGGGAATTAACCAAAGAAAGTGTGGTGGGGGGAAGGCAAAAAATAAACGGGGGCCAATGTGCATACATCCCAAGGCTAAGTTAACTTGGCTAAGAAAAACTAAAGAAAAAAACACAAGCCTATACTACTCTAATTTTAGGCGGGGTTGTCAATGTTCACTTCAGCAAAAGAACACATAGTGCTCAGCCTTAGTCAACAGCAGTATAACATTGTTACAAACGGAACTGACCTCAAGGACAAAGAACTTTCCACACAGCATACAAACCATGATGCCCTCAACAAACTTGCACAACAGACCTACAATCCTGCAATGAAAGAAGACATAATTAGCCATTTCAACCCAGACACCCAAAGCCATATGGAGCAAGCCTCCTGCTTCTTCAGACCGAGATCGGCTATCAAAATCATCTGGAATGCATCTCCCCTCACTAACACCTGATATAATGCCTTATGGGACAATGGCTGGATGTCAGAGAGGCCATCTGTTGCCCATAAGAAGTACTTGAGAGCCATCCAACATTCATGATAGAAGGAGCACTCACCTCAGGGTAAACGGCAAGCCTCTTTCTCGCACGAGTGCACACTTCTCAAGGATAGGAAGTTCTTAAAGCATTTTCCTTTCAGAATTCGTCATTTTCATCTGGCTGCAAATACACCCAGTCCAGGTTAGAAATGCAAAGCATATGTTGATGAATATCAACACAAGGCAACACCCAGACCGCTCTCAGAATGGTGGAGGTAACAGATCCTGTGACATACTTTGGAAGACTTGCCTCCAAGGAGAACAAGAGCCTTACAAAATCCAGTAGAGTGGCAGAAGGGAGTGGAAGTATGGAGAGTCAGTAAAGGGTAAATGTGTGCGGCACATACTTCTGGCCTCCCTCTCAAAAAAAGGTTCCTCCAGGACCACAGACAAACTGCAACCTCAGCCTTCTCCTGCACCTCCAACCAATTCATTTTGAAGAGGAGATCGGGACTGAATCAGACACTGAGTATCTTGACTGGCCTGCCTGTCCAGAGGAAAGATCCAGGTAGAGAAACTCCCTTCCACGAACACAACCTCAACTTATCAGAGTTGATCTTGGACTGTCACCATTTGGCACCTTCTGATTTCTTTGCCAACTTCGTTAACTTTAGCACTGCTCGACACAAGAACCAATCATCAGCATAGGCAGAGTACCTGGCCAAGGTGGTAGAACTAGGTAGGGAAATTCCATGAAGGACTGAGTTCATCTTCAACTTGCAAAGGAAAGGATCCAAAGCAAGAATGTACAGCAACGACAAAAGCAGACAACAACGAATGGAGTGAGATAATGTGAAACACGCTATTCATTTCTACCAGTGCACCGGGGGATGCATACACAAGTCAGATCCAAGTGCAAAAAGTATGGCCCAAAACCTGTGATGGAAAGGACAACCTCCAGAAATCAATGGTCAGCCCTATAATAAGCAGTGGACTGATCTAAATTGATCAGCATGTCGTCACTGTCAACTTCTTTGATGATCAAACATACCAAATGAAGGCTGTCCTGACAACCTGCAAATGGCTGGCTAAGACCATGGCTAAAATCTTCAACTTTCTGTGTTTAACATCATCAAAGGCTAATAATTACTTATCCCATCTCCACTGTTTTTGTTTTTGTGAAGCAACTTGATCACACCCCCTGGTGATACATTGGGGTATAGACCCCCCGCCCTGCTTCATCCAGTTGTTGTAAATCAATACTGGCAAAGGGACAAACTCAGGTGACTGCCTCAAGTACATTTCATAAAGGAGACCATCTAATCCCAGAGTCTTGACCAGGCCAAGCTGCTTCAATGCGTCCCAGATCTCAGAGATAAGAGAGATCTGAGAGGGATAAATCTCAGACAACACTACCCATATTCAGCTGAGGAAGCAGAAGAAAAATAAATGACAGGATACAGGCACAGAAGTGAAAATCCTCAAGATAGGTGACAATCTCCAGCTACTATGGCCACAGGTGGGTGAACAGGGAGGAGAAATGGTCACAAAGCAGCTTACTGTCTGTTCATATGAAGTACATATTGAAAATGGCACACAGTATTAGCACAGTTTCCTGTGCCAAACCACATGCTCCATGCACTCATTTTTAGAACAGCAATAGCCAACATCAGCAGCTGTTTGAAACCAACTATGGGTAGAGCACTCTTTACTATCGGCAGAAACAGACACACTGGAAGATGAAACAGTAACATAAGACTTGCTGTTAACCAACAGACCAATACAAGCACGTTCAGGATGAACCATCCATAAACTTACCCAGTATAGAGATGAATGAGCATCAACTCTTCTATCCCATTCATCTCTACAGCCCTGCCTTCTCCCCCACCCATACATATGCCCACACACATAAATAAATAAAGGCATGAAATAGATTAGAAGTTTCCAAAGGAAGCGGGAAATGTTACATGTGTAAGCAACTGACTGCCCTGAGTTATGTACCATACCTTGTGGACTCTTCCTGCTCCTTGGATATACTAGGTATTTACTGTCTCCACACTAAGATGAGTTGTGACACAAAGTCAGTTTTTAAGGTGGGGACCCGAGCGCATACACCTGGGCCAGGAACAAAAATTGCCCACAGCCCCCACAACCATCGGTTGCACTGGCCTCGGTGCAAGCACCAATTCCTCTCTCAGTTTATAATAAACAGTATTAACAACATTTACTGGCCTGAATGTCCGAGAAACAATATATGATATCAGTTGTTTATGGGAAGATATGCTTCAAGCAGATATGAGCATTCGAGAGAAATCATTCAAAATCTATAGTTTAAAAACAGTAATTTAACCTTGCTAACTCTGTAGCTAAATGGTATTACCACATCAGGCTATATGATGGTTCCATGTAGGATACAGGTTCGATTCTTGTTGGAGGACACATATTTTCTCTGAGATTTCTCAGACATTCAGTCTGGTAAATGTTGTTAATACTATATATTATAAACAGAGCATGTACTTAAATATTTGTATCTATAAAAATAACATATAAACAATGTATATGTATAACAAAATATTTTTATCTTGTTCAAAAACTTTTATTTGAAATTTAAAAAGTGAGTTCTTACAATATTTATTAATTTTAAACAATTTTTCTTGTCAAACATAAGATCCCAAATTTTTGTTTTGTAATGAAAAAAATAACACTTTTATTTAATCGGGGCTGAATTAAATAGCTACAAAATTAAAATTTTCACTTGAATTCACTGTGATCTAACAAAAATTCAATAATGTATACAAATAAAAATAAAAATTTATAATCATAACATCAAAACAGTTTTATGGTAAATAGTTACTTTAAGCTTTACTCAATTTAACTCCACCAAAAATTCACCAAATTTATTTTTTTTTTAAATTAAAAAATGAATTTTATAACACCGATAACTTGCCTTAGACACAAATTTTTGTTGACAGTTCCAGACTGAATGGCTCCTGTTTGCAAGTATGGTTGCCTGTAATAAAAATCAATATTTTACTGCAAACTATTTTTCTGTATTGTTTGTTGCTTATTGGTCTGTCACATGAAATGATTATAAAAAATATAATAAAAACTCATACATTTACTATTTTTGGTCTCAAAGGCCAAAAATAGTTTTTGGAGAAAATGATTATTATGAAATTATCTTCATGAAAAGGTCTAAAACAAATTTATTGTCATGACCAGCAAGTTAACAAAATGATGAATACTGGATACTATTACCATTCATGTGTACCAATTGAACAAGCTAGAAGTTCTCACTACTTTTTTTTAATCATCTCACTCAAAACAAGGCAATAAAGCTACTAAGATGTAAGGGGTATCAAGTGTAAAAGAATAGGAGAAAAAGAAAAACATTAATCAGAACAGGAATTAAGAAGACACAAGATAGCAGTTAATAGTGCATTTAAATTTTTGAAAATTAAAAAAAGTTAACTGGAAAGCAAGAGGCCAGAAGAGAGTTCCACAAGTGAAAAATGCAAGATAAGAAACAGCATAGAACTTAAGGTTATATTTAACCATTTCAACTGTAAAATGGGGAGACCTAGTCAAGGTACCAAAGAGGAAAGTTTGTCAGAACAAAAATCCCACGAAAATATTTATAGTAAAAGCACAGGGAAGCTGCATTATGGTGGTGGGAAAGTGACTGAAGCCAAGATGCCAGATACCAAAAACATTGCAGATTCTTTGTATTTTATCAAAAATCTCTAAATAGATAGCTGAAGCACCAGACCAGATGTGGCATCCATATTAAATAATACATTATCAAATCAAGTTACCTTAAACAAGCAGAATAATACTAATGATCAAAGAAAAATGTGTTTATCTTTCTCTAAGTATTAAAAAAATATCCTTAATGTGACTTTTGCCTTATTAATGTTATTGATTATTGTATATTTTTGAGTACTGATAAAATTGCTTAACATGAACAAATTGTGATGCATTTTAACTATTTTAACATGACATATTTTAAATTTATTATTTATTATTTTAATGTCCTTCCTTGCTTTGTTTGGTCAAACATTTTGTAGATGATTTGACAGACCTAAAGCATCAAAACCATCTGGAACAAAAGTAAAATGAAGCCATATAGAGGTTCATTTTTTTATAAATATCAAATTTACAATATGCCAAATTCAACAAAATCATGATTTTGGCATGTCAAGTTGTTCTAGGAAATATGTTTTGAGCATAGATAGAAAATTGTCCACAAAATGAAACTTCTGTTACATGGTCTTCAGATATGTAAGAATATCTGGTAAAACCTATTTTTAAAGCTGCTTAAGTGATTGGCTGATGTCATGAAAATAGACATAATTAAGATGTTAAAAATCTGAGTAATTTTCAAATGGTAATACTGACATTCTTATAACATGAATTAGGTCATAATGCCAGGAAAACTAATTTGATATATATTGTGAATGAGAAGCTCTCAAATTGGACAGTGTCTCTTTGCATTTTGGCCATTTTCAGGTCCTTATACAAATTAAAGTCCATAAGACACACCTAAATTGTTTATATTATTCTAATCCATAGTAGTTTCTTAGGCAGTGCTATGAAAATAGATCAACTTAGGTCTTCCAGTATATCACGATTGTTATAGATTTCATTTATTTCTGTAATCTTGCTTATGCCAAAATCATCTAAGGGTGCTAGCATCTCTGTTATGATTCTGTCTGGCCCTGAAGAAACCAGGTGCAAATAAATGTGAACTCCATCGGACAAACAGCCTCATGAGCCATATAAGAAAACTCTGCTGAATAGAGTGTGCAACAGAATCAGACTGGAAATAGGACAAGAACAGTGTGGGTTCATCAAAGACACTGGAACAAGGAATGCAATATTTATGCTCAGAATGTTATCAGAAAAAGCAATGCAAATGCAGAGGAAATGTGTACCTGTGCTTTATAAATTATACAAAGGCATTTGATAAAGTACACTACAAAGATCTGTTGGAATTGCTCAGCAACCAGGACATATTTAGGAAGGACATTATATTTATGGTAATTTACCAATGCATGCATGGATTCTCCCAGTTATAAATAAGAGCAGGTACTGCTTTTTGGAGATGGAAATTTCCAGCAGTCAGCTCTAACAGCCAGACTGAGCATTCTTGCTGTAACACTCTCATTTGTATATGTTTGTATTATTGTTTTTGTTGATATATTTTTTTTAACCCAATTCCTCCCTTTGTGTCTTTATTTCTGGCCCTAACAAGGCCACAACAATTAGAATAATCAATAACTTATACTGGCAGCAAACCACCAAATAGAAAGGGCTGTAAGATAAAGATATGTCTTCTCACCAGACTTATTCAACTGATACAAGGCAATTCTGAGAGAATTAGATGTCCTACGAGGATTCAGTATTGGAGACCACAATCTTAACAGCATAAGATATGCAGATGACACAGTATTGATAGCAGACATGGAAAGAAAACTACAGACGCTTCAAGAGAAGTAAAGCTAGAAGAAAGGACTAAATATAAACTGCAAGAAAACAGAATGCATGGTTATTAGCAAAAGGATGAGCCCAAAATGCAAATTACAAATTGGTGGTACTAAAATCAACCAAACACAAAAATTAAAATATCTGAGAAGTGTTCTAATAGAGGATGGAAAATAAGACACTGAAATCCAAATTACATTGGGATGGCTAAAGATGCCTTCCAAAGACCAAGCAGAGTATTAAGAGATGGAAAAACTTTGTTAGATACATTGAAAAGAGTACTGAACTGTTACATGATATCTGTCCTACTCTATTGCAGTGAATGCTGGACAATTTCCTCAAAGAGGAATAAGAGACTTGAAGCAACAGAAATGTGCTTCTACAGAAAGATGCCGAGGTTTTAGAGAAAATGGAAATGAAAACTTATACTTAACATCAGGAAGATACAGTTGAAATTTCTGGGACACATAATGAGGAAGGAGGGATTGGAAAATCTGTTACTCACAGGACAGATTGAAGGCATGAGGGACAGAGGAAAACAGTGCATAACATACTTGATGAGCTTGAGAAAATGTATGGCAGAATGGTTTAGAAATAAAGAAATGGCAGAATTTATTTAGAGCTGCAAGAGACAGGAAATAGTGGAGAGCCATGTTCGCCTACATCCTGAGAGGACATGGCGCATAAAGAATCTACAATAAATATTAACAATGGTCACTAAATACCTGCAAAATCCTTAGAGCTATTAATGTCAAAACTTTGTTAAGAGCTTTATTTAGCAAAATGCAGTAAAAATTCAAGATGCTATGATTTTAAAACTAATGATACAGATGTAATATTTGTGATTTATCATTTGTAACGCTTACACACTCTCTCCTCACACTCTCTTTATCTTCCTCTAAGTCACTAGCTGCACCATCTTTGTTGGATAATACTAACCTTATGGGTCATTCAGCTTTCTTTTCCCTCCTCTGTTGAGGCTGATGTGACATCTCAATAAGGTTGATTTAGGTTTCCCAAAATCTTACGATATTAGGGACTGACGGTGAAGCATAGTGTGGACCCATCTATGAACATTGTATAAATCCTGTCTGTGGCTGTGATAATTTTGGTCTTTGTGTTCAAGGACTACTTTGGGAATCAGGGCTGGAATAAGAACTCCTTCAAATAAAATGCACAACACTGTAGATAACTCTAACAACAGGTTTATAAAGAAAACCCGATTAAATAAATTGTCTAATTTCTCCACCTTGACCATCTAAATCTTAAGAGAACTTGTTAATAAAGACATGTCCTCCACTTTTTAGAATATTCCTAGATAACTTTCTGTAAAATGAATAGTGTTTTGGAATCTGCTCCAACACAAACAAATCTCAAGCTTGGGATTAAACAAAATCTGTTGTGTTCAAAAGAATTTGGATCTGTAAGACTGCACACGTTTTGGACAGATAGCATAATGTAAACAAATGCTCGAATTTAATTTCTCAGACCAAAGTAATTCGAATAACTCATTAATCATGTCTTCTTATTGATGAGAAGTGAGAGGTTAGTGGAAACTTGGTTTTGCTCAATTTTACTCAATAGGAATTCAGTTCTAAGTGGAAAGTCAGGCAAATGTATTCCAGATGAATCAAGAGAAAAATTTATAAGCAAAACATTCTGATAGCATCATATCTATGCTTATGATACAAGTATTTATTCATATCTTAATAGTAAGTCTGAGTGGTTCAATAAGGTCAAATTGGCGGCTGATCTAAAAAAAATGATCTACCTTATGTTGTTAAGAAAAAAAGGAAGGAATCATTTGTTAATTTTAATTTTAATACCTCAAAAAAGAATCTGAGAAAACCCTTTTTACCGTCAATCAGCATGACTGATGCCAACCTCCATGAGATTGACCTATTGCGCCTTCTCGGACTAATGTTTTTCGCTGAGATAAAGTGGGAAGATTATATTGAATTGCTAGGTCTGTAGCTAGGAATGTTGGTACACTGTGTCGTGCTATACAATTTTTGTAGCCAGAATCTATCTTACATATTTATAAGTCTAAGATTCATCTTTACTTTGAATACTGCTGTCACGTCTGGTCTGGTCTGGTGCTCCTGCTATATATTTGGAGATTCTTAATAAAATCCAAAGAAGAATCTGCAATGTTATTGGTCCTGATCTGGCACCTCGCTTTCAGTTACTTTCCCACCGCCGTGACATAGTCTTTTCTATAACTACTTTCATATTATTTGTTCTGATTGACTTTCTTCTATGGTACCTATATTGTAGGACCTCGCAGTACAAGTTTAATTAGTTCCCAGACCGAGCTCGTATTGCAAATTACACGTATTACAAAGCATTTTTCCCACTGAAATTAATGAAATATTAATCAATCTGTTACAGTCCCCTTAAAGTATCTAAAATGTCTATTTTAGAATTATAAAAATAGAAAATAAGAAATTAAATTACAAAAAGTACATTCAATAAGAACATGATACTAGAGAATGAAAGAAACAAACAGCTTTTATTAAACTACAAATCTTTCTTAAGAAAGTTTATGACGTTTTCACTCTTTCTGCATTTGCAGGTCGTTTCTTTAGAAAATTATCATTAGAAATCTGTTCCGTTCTTGATTTCAAAATGCCACGAAAATAGTCAACATAATTTTCGTTGAACAAAGCAGCCTCACAACTTGCACCTAAATTTTTATTGGTGGTATTTATTGACAAAGTCATTCACTTTTTTCCACATCGCCAGCACTGATCTCGCTCGTGCGGCAACATCCGACACACATTCCCCCTTTAACTCCTCCATGTTTTGATGCTCCTGAAGCAGCTGAAGTTCCACTGTCGTCAGGTTGTAGAGACCTGTCATCATTATTGTAAGGGTGTGTACTACATATATTGAACTTTGGCTAGGAAAGGTATGATTAAGCAAAGTAAAGAAGCTGGAGGTTACTATTCAATGTGGCGTGCACAATGCAATTTATATTTGACGTAAACAGCACATAGTATAAAATACAAAACAGAATGTAATGATTTCAAAACATAACAATTGAATTTATTACTATTTGGTGTACATGCATATAAGCTGAAGGTTTGATAGAGTTATGTCTCATAGATTTGGAAATATTTTTACCTCAGCTCATAAAGTGAATTAATTATTAAACTGTAGTTTAGAAGAATAAAGTTCCTTTAGCATGTTAGGAAATGTGAACTGGATAAAGTTGGCAAGAGTTCAGAAGAGATTTTAGAGTTCGTACTTCCGTGAAATGGTAATGTTCTTTAACTTTCTGACTGCATGGTCAAGACGAGAGTTCTTGAAGATTACACCTTGGCAGCAAGGATTGAGATGCAAGAGTGACGAAAAAGAGAGATAAAAGAGGCAGAGAACCACTCGCGATTTGTTTATATAAGATCGTGTATCACATGACCGGCTCAGATCGAAAACGCGGGAAATTTCATTCCTCGCGTGCAGGATATCTGATTGGTCGGAATTGACCAATCAGCAAGCTAGTTTTGAGAAGATCAACCAATGAATGCTTGTCGCACGATTTCTATGTACTATGTGTATGTAATTGTAGAAGTAGTTATAAAATAAATAAGACATATCTCGGCTGATTTACAGGCAAATACTCAAGAGCGAGAACCGGATGTAAACGGGACAAAGCCCCGTCACAAAATAACCATTATCTTTCTTCACAAATGTTCCCGACACACGTGTTCCGGTCGAAAAATAAAATAATATTTCAAGTGCTCTATTTTTCGTCCAATAAAAATGCTTCCCTCCTAATTATACTCACTTCGTTTTTCGAGCCTGTTAAACCATAAAAAGATACTATAAAAGGGGTCACACGGAAGTTCAACAGGCAGTCAACAGGTGGCCGCAAAACAGACCGTCACGGTCAGGCCGAGCGATCAGCAGCAGGAGATAATCAACCACCGTCAACATGTGTGAACTACTATGAGAGATTGACCTAGATCCGAAGCCGGCTTATGAACTTTACCACAAGTTAGCTGTCCCAAACCCACACATTCCTGTTGAAATAAACCACGTAAATCTATTTCTGCTGTTGCCGTATTTCTTTCTTGCAACCATACGCTTGTCTATAACACTGGTGTCAGAAGCGTACAGCAAGAGAAATATGGCCAACTACATGAGCTTCACCCGAGCCGAACTATTTACTCTCATCAAGGAACAGAAAACATTACTATTCAACTTGAAAACGGGACCAACACAGCCTTCCGAAGCCACGATACAGGAAATTCAAGCCGACATAAACGACATGTTGACTGCCCTAAAAACTACTTCAACACCTCCCACCGATCAAACAAACGGCGATTACAGCTTAATGATGCGCCAACAAACTATACGTGACACATTGAAGCTAGAGAAAACTTTTCACCCTGGACAAGACGTGAACCGATTCATCACGGCCCTAAACAAAGCATACACAATCCACATCACGCCAGAACCCAGCACCTATCCCAGCCTGGAATGCGAATTCGTCAAGTCTGCTAAAGATTTACTGGACCAAAGTATCTTTCAGCAGATGGTTGACTCAAAAAAAGACATATCCACCTTCGAACAACTGAAGGAATACTTATTAGGAGCCCACGGAAGCCAGATGACTAACTTCCAACACCTCAGTCAAGCCTGGGACCTAGAACGGCGAGACGGCGAAAAATTAACAGACTTCGCGGGTCGACTCGAAAACACCCTTAGAGAGGCAGCCGTCCACAAATACAAAAAAGAGAAAAATACAGACTTAACAGTCGATGGACCTATTTCCATCATCGGCGCTATGCTAATGAGCGAAAAGGTGAAAATTTGGAACTCAAATCTCTACCCACATCTCGTCAAGACAATGGACAACCACTATTCAGCCATTGGCTTAGCCTCCGAAGCTCAAAGATACCTTGATCGCGGTGTAAAATCCAACGACACAATTTCGCACGACACTGTATTTCACACAGAAACCACAGCGGTCAAACCAAAGAAACGCGCCACTCCGACCCAGCAGGCAACCAAACCCACAGCAGACGGGCCTCACCAACCCACCCGAACATGGCCACCATCCGACACGTAGAAACCATCAGCACACACCACGAATCAGCGTGTGCAAGAACTACCTCAGAGGTCGCCCCTGCCACCATGGACGCAACTGCATATATCGCCACCCACCTCGCACTCGGGCACAGGCCCATATCGCCGCAACGAATGACAATATACAAGCCATAAATTATGTGGAACAGGATTTTCGCTTCGGGCAGGACGAGATGTGATGCCTCGTTCGCCATGCCCCTACTTCAGCCATCACACCTTCAACTTTCAAGGACTCGCTCACCATTCACCGCTCGTTCAGCCCACCTTCAACTTCAGGGACATCACCTTCTCTGGCGTCGCAATGCTAGACTCTGGATGCTCCACCTGCATCGTACCAATTTCTCAGTTACCCAGAGAAGCCAAGAAACTCATGACCCGCTCCGACGTCGTAGTAAAAGGAATCAACGGCAGCACCACCGCCCTCGGCGAACTGACTTGCGACATCACCATCGGCAGTCGAGACTCACCCACATTCAAAAAGGTTAACGTGCTGGTAACTACCCAAACCACACCAATCCTGATCGGCCAAAATATCCTACGTCACAACACGCTCGATTCCTATCTAATCGACAATCAAAATGCGACTATAGAATTCAGACGCACACTTTCCCCAGGATATAATACACACACAGCTGCAATCAGATCACCGTCATCGTCAACCAATGATCCAGCATATGGCGCCCAAGCTGACAAAATCCAAAATCAGCCTACTATGGAACCACGGCCCAACATCCAGACACTGGATCAAAAGCTAACCTGGCTAAAACATAACACGGGACTATCGCTACCAAACCACCCGAACCGAGACGAACTAGAGGCCACTGCAAACTTACTCATTCGCTACGCTGACATTATCGGCACCGAAAGCAGCAGCAAAGGCACATTCATCCGACCCATCCGCATACCAACCAACGGCCAGTCTCGCAGCCAGAAACAACACCCGATAGCCCAGGCTTTGGAAGCAGACGTAGATACCGAAATTAAGCGTATGGCTGATGAATGTATCATTGAAAAATGCAGCGACCCCAAAGGCTTCAATAGCCCTGTATTTGCCGTACGCAAGAAAAACGGATCGATTCGTGTCGTTGCTAACTTTAAAAGAACTCTCAACAAGGTTTTAGTCGATCTTGACCCTTACCCAATGCCAAGGATCGACCACTTGTTCAACAAAATCGGCAAAGGCAATAGATATTTTACTACCCTCGATCTACGCAGCAGCTACTGGCAAATTGAGATCGACAAGCGAGACCGATACAAAACACCATTTACATGGAAGGACCAATGCTATCAATACACGCGCCTGGCCTTCGGCCTTACATCTGTGGGACAAATCTTCTCCCGTTGCATAGCAGAAGCCCTAGCCACGGTCACATCCCGTGACAACATTTCTTCCTATATCGACGACAACCTGGTCCACGCTAGGACATTCAGGGAGTACATACTCTCCCTCGAACAATTTTTTACTACCCTCCGAAAATTCGGACTCAAGCTGAATCCTGATAAACGTTCCTTCCTCGCATCAGAGGCAAAATTCCTCGGACGCATAGTAAACAGCGAAGGATTCAAGGCTGATCCAGAATACGTTCGTGCTATCAGGGAAATGAAACCTCCAACATCAAAAAAGGAATTACAAAGCCTTATCGGCCGTTTAGTGTGGATCAGACAATTCCTAGAGACACGTCTTCACGAACAAATCAGGTCAGATATGTTTTCAAAACTTATGGGCCCCATACACGAACTCAACAAGGTTAATAAACCATTTGTCTGGACGCAAAATGCCGACAGAGCCTTCAAAAAAATCAAGGACCGTCTCTCTTCGCCACCTCTCACCTCGTTTCCAGATTTCTCCAAACTTTTCACACTCACCACCGACGCCAGTGACGTCGCACGTGGAGCAATCTTAATGCAAGAAGCCGACAACGGGAAGAAAGATATCATAGCGGTCGCTTCCCATACATTCAACTCCACGGAACAGAACTGGTCCACGATGAAACGAGAGGCATATGCAATAAAGTGGGCAATATTGAAATTTGATTATTTCCTTCGCAACCGCCCCTTCGTCATCTTCACCGACCACAGATCGCTGACATATCTGGACCAACGAGGGTTCAATAATGCCAAAATACGACGATGGCAAGAAGAAATTTCATGTTATAAATTCGTCTTGGAATATGTTGAAGGCGAATCAAATGTATGGGCTGACATGCTCAGCAGAGGCTGTGGACATAAAAAACGAAAGCCCCGAACGATCCTACACCGGCAGGCAGGACATTCTGAGGTAAGCGGTTCAGACCTCCGCGTATACATCCCATCTTGGTGCCTCGGCGAGTTTAACGGTTTACAGCTCACTCCCAAAACTCACACACCACAAAACGCCCGCACCCACAAGCGCGTCACCAACGCATTCTTCGCCTATCACTCCACCACCACCATCCCCACTGAGAGAATCTGCAACCACCTCGGCATCGCAGATGAACAACTGAAGGACGACGCCCTGACAAAGATCATCAGCACCCTCCAGTCACCCACTCTAAGCTAACCTCATATCGAACCTGACGACCACCGAGCTACGCTTTTCAAAAAACATTTCCACCAATTTTTTCTAGAACCAGGCACCTCCGTTTTGATTATAAGAGACAGTAAACACTCTCCGAGATTGGTTGTACCATACAAATTACGACCCAGATACCTCTACCAGGCACACGAGGGCAACAACCACTCAGGTGTTACCCGTATGCGAGAACACCTTTCCAGCTACTGGTGGGAATTCAAAAACCGCGACATCAAGGCCTATGTCGATTCTTGCGACACGTGTGCTAAGTACAAGGGCAACTACGGTAGACACACCCACTGGCCCATTGGCCACTGCAAACGAGGAAAGAGACCATTCGATCTCGTCTTTATAGACTTTGTCACAATGCCCAACTCAAAGAGAAAACGCTACATCCTAACCATCTTGGATAGCTTCAGCCGACATTTTACAGTCATACCATGGGCGAAAGACTGTGCTATCGATGCCGCCCGCGGATTGTACCAGTTCTTCCTTCGACACAGAGAGATTCCATGCATAGTATCCTCGGATCAAGGCACACACTTCACTGGAGAAGTCTATCGACAATTCTGTAACCAGATGTCAATCACGCAAGAACTTCACTGTCCTTGGCGCCCGCAAAGCACAGGAAATATCGAGAGACAACATCGCACGATGAAGAACGCACTTTATATGTTATGCGAAGACAGGAACTGTGAATGGACAGACGTTCTAGAATCTGTCGTTTCGTCCATGAATGCTACGACCAACAGCACCACCGGTGTCTCCCCGCACTATGCCATTACCGGCCGTCACCTCAACATCGGCCTACCTACACTACACAGAAAAAAAATCACAAGCGACGATCCTGGAGCATATGGAATGCAAATTAATGCCCTGCTAAAAGCAGGTTCACCACCACGTCACCCTGGCCAACGATGAAGCTGACCACAAACTTGAGACTAACTTAAATCGCCTCACATACAAGGACCCAATACAAGTAGGCGACAAGGTTTTACTTCATCGGCCACACTCAACTGTTGCCCAATCCTCTCATCTGCCCTGGATAGGAAATTACACAATTATAAAAACGAACAATATGATGTGTCAGGTGCAAAACGATGATGGTGATACAATCTGGATTCACCGTGCACATATCCGACGACTGGCTCCACGCCCAACACATCTTTCTAATACAATCCCTCTGCCTCCACCATGTAACAGTCACCAGGATCATTCTCCTCCACATCCCTCGGGGACACATAATTCAGCAAATAATTCCATACCAAAACAAATGCCAATAAGAAGAACACGAGGAAAACTTCCCACACGCTTCAGAGACTTTATCATGAATTAATCACCCAAATATACACGAATAACGCTCACTGTAAATGAGACCGAGATCTGGGGGAGCCTTGTTATAAAATAAAATAAGACATATCTCGGCTGATTTACAGGCAAATACTCAAGAGCGAGAACCGGATGTAAACGGGACAAAGCTTCGTCACAAAATGACCATTATCGTTCTTCACAAATGTTCCCGACACACGTGTTCCGGTCGAAAAATAAAATAATATTTAAAGTGCTCTATTTTTCGTCCAATAAAAATGCTTCCCTCCTCGCTTCGTTTTTCGAGCCTGTTAAGCCATAAAAAACACTATAAAAGGGGTCACACGGAAGTTCAACGGCAGTCCACAGGTGGCCGCAAAACAGACCGTCACGGTCAGGCCGAGCGATCAGCAGCAGGAGAGCATTAACCACCGTCAACATCTGTGAACTACTATGATAGATTGACCTAGATCCGAAGCCGGCTTATGAACTTTACCACAAGGTAGCTGTCCCAAACCCACACGTTCCTGTTGAAATAAACCACGTAAATCTATTTCTGCTCTTGTCGTATTTCTTTCTTGCAACCATACGCTTGTCTATAACATAGTGTACTACAAGATCCAGATTGTATCACTATCCGTGCTCATCTGGAAAAGGAGTCAATCAATAGCGACGTTATCTGAGATAAGTACTTCAAAGAATTTTCTCCAATAAAATGAATAAATGTTCTGGACGCCAGGCATTTACAGATGCGCTTCACCTTGCCTTTGTTGACCATGTTGTTTCTTAGAAATAGATGACGTCAGCTGGCAATGCTTCCCTTTACCTCAGTCACCGACTGCTTCCGTATACATGACAGTTACTCGTAATTGCGAATTTTTACTCGTCCTTAGATACAAATATGATCAAGAATGGCCGCTCATAAAGCAAGTTGCTCGTATAATGGTGCACTCGTACTACGAATATTATAGACAAGCGTATGGCTGCAAGAAAGAAATACGACAACAGCAGAAATAGATTTACGTGATTTATTTTAATAGGAACGTGTGGTTTGGGGACAGCTACTTTGTGATATAGTTCATAAGCCGGCTTCCGATCTGGGTTGATCTCTCATAGTAGTTCTCACTGGTTGGCGTGGCGCTCTTCCTGCTGACTGCTCAGACTGATCTCTTCCCTGGCCTCCTGTTGTCTCTGTTGTACTTCCCCGTGTGACCACGTTTTTATGGTGTTTTTTTTATGGCTTAACAGGCTCGAAAAACGACGCGAGTATAATTAGGAGGGAAGCATTTTTATTGGTCGAAAAATTGAAACACTTTAAAATATTATTTTATTTTTCGACCGGAACTCGTGCGTCGGGCCTATGCGTAAACGACGATAATGGTCATTTTGCCTTGTCGCGTTCACATCTGGCTCTCGCTTTTGAGTATGTTAGTTTATTTGCCTGCAAATCAGCCGAGATATGTCTTATTTTATTTTATAACATGAGGTTCTGCTGTACTTTATGAATTTAAGCGAAGTAATAGATTGGAGGCTAGTTCTCATCATTTTACATTTAAAATGGTTAGATGTAATTGTTCTATGTTAACATTTTCTTCTCTCATTCTTCTCACTCTTCTGGCTTACCAGTCAACTTTGATCTTCAAAAATTTAAATGCAATATCAATCGTTATCTTCCGTCTTCTTAATTCTTGTTCTTTTATTGTTCTCTCTCATTAATACAGTTTTTTTTTCTCATATTCTCCAACATTCAGTAATCTTTTGTGTCTTAGTGGCGTTATTGCCTTGTTTGGGGTGAAATGATTTTAAAAAATAAACAAACTGGAAAGAGCTTTTTACTGCCAACCAGTTTCGCCTTCATTTGGTAGTTAAATAGGCATATTCAGGTTAGAGTGAAAGACAGATCTGTGTATGTGCATTTTTATATGAAAACCGTTAATTCCTGTCGGAATAAAAGAAAAGAATTATGTTTGTGTGATTTAGATTTTTGTATAATAAAATGTTTTCATGACATGACCTTCCTTAAGCTTCAGGGCTCAAACACACAATATGATAGATTATATCATTGGGATAAACCTCTCAAACCGAGATGTATTGTTATCCTAGTGATAATCGGTCAGACTTAGCATCTCATTTTTGTAATACTCCTTTTTAAATGGTAAAACACTACAGTACTTACTAGATTATCCAGACACCTTAAGAGAGGGGTTTAAGAAATATGTTCGGATA
Organism: Acanthosepion pharaonis; assembly: GCA_903632075.3. Taxonomy (NCBI): domain Eukaryota; kingdom Metazoa; phylum Mollusca; class Cephalopoda; order Sepiida; family Sepiidae; genus Acanthosepion; species Acanthosepion pharaonis. The sequence continues at coordinate 231,419 of CAHIKZ030001873.1, forward strand.
ATTCAAATTCCCGGTAACTGAATACGTAAATTATCGAAAAAGAATGAAGAAAAAGCCTCTGGAAGAAATTTAACATTTATATCATCAAATAACATTTTAAACCGCTTTGTTCCAGTTTATTTTTGTATGAACAAATACGTCACTTATTGTCTATTTTTAACCTGGCCACGCATTTTTCTGCCGCTAACCCCCGAAGATGGATTAAAGTAGATGAATTTGCTTCTGGTTGAAAGTGAAGCCAACTTAAATATTTGTTAAACAATAACTGCCCCAGTGTTTGAAAGGACCGATATTACATAACAGTTCAGAACTCTTTTCTTTGTTTCTAATGAAGTATTGTGCTGACCCAATTTTTAAAAGCTAAAATCTCCAGTTATCCCTCTGGCTCTCAGTTAAGTAGCGATAATGAAATATTTATAGAAATTAAAATTAGTACCGATCATTTCAGTATATAGAAGTACCTTATGGAAGTCAGTTATAATTTTTGACTTAGCTTCTCAAAAAGGAGAGTAGGTTTATCGACTTTTAATGGGGAACAATTTTTTATTTGAAAACTGCTTTTTAAGCAATGTGCTCAGTCAATCCAGCTTTTGGCAACTGGAGTCTCTCTTGGGTTTATATATAAAAGAAATGAAATAAACAAAATATCTGCCTGTTTTTGCCAATTTCTACAGTAAGTTTTTGGTGATAGTCCAATACTAATGTCGGAATGTTGAAGCACTGCGCATAACCAAGGAAACGTTCCATATTAACTAAAAATGATTCTTATTAATAAAAAAACATGTTTTTCTTCTATTTAAATACTTTTGCTTTCAACTCGTCAGGATTTTTCAAGTAGACATCCAGATAGCATATGGAATTGGCTAAAACACTTGGCCGTGTTAAAAATGATTTTCATATAAAGTAAATATAAAAAAATTACATTTTTAAGAAAATTTACCTTGATAAGATATCTAGGGCGGAACTGATAATCTTTTATGTTTTTCTTTTTATGTAAACTTGTTACATTTGCGCCGCAATGACGTCGTTTGCATTTTTAAAGACTTTCCTGTAAGACTAAGTCAATTTTAACAACTTATTTTAAAGTAGCAAAAGTAAATGGTTAAATTTTAATAATTCTTTTTGCAAATTACTTTTGGTGTAAAATACCCACTACATGGTCTACCAAGACGCCATATTCTTTCCTCTTTCTCTTGCCGTCTTTAGATGTAGCAGAGTGAACACTAGCCCTTGTCCCCTCTAGGGATAATATCTTTCCCCCAATTGACTGACGATTTAACTTGTACACACATACACACGCGCGCGTATCACGTACACATTTTCTAATAGCTAAGTTTTTAATTTTTTTCCTTTCCTTTTCACAATATTTTTTCTATTTTGTTAACCATTTATTAATTATATAAAAACACATAAAAATATCTCCGCGTTGAAATATATTTCCATTTACCTTTTCCCATTATCCTTTTACAACACGTCATTTACAGGTGAAAATGTTGGTTGCCACTCAGTATCTGCAACAATCATTAAAGTTAATCAAGAGTAATTAGTCCTTTTAGTGTTGTCCCTAGTGTTTCTTTGGATTAATTCACCACCATCCCCTATTAGTTGACCGATATTTCAGTGTCTGTATTATGACTGAGATGTATAAATATGGTGTTTTGGCGACCGGAACAATATTTGTGTGTCAGTGATTGTTACTAGCTAGGTTAAAAGACAGTGAAGACCGGTCCTCCTCATCCCAATTTCAGGCATTGTACTACATTTTTGTATTTTAAAAATAAATACCTACTGGCTATCACCACGGACTTACTAAAATGAAAACGTTTCAAAATAAATTAGGAAATAAGAATTAACTGAATGTTTTAAAAAATAATGCTAGTAACCTATGAATTGTCATCAAGGATATATGTCAACAACAGTAGTCTTCAACTGTCACTTCCACTTTTAAAAATGCACCTAAAAACGAGGACAAAAACTACTGAATAAACTGATATTATCTTTAAAATTACCTTTAATCGTATATAAGCAACAGTTTATGAATCTATTTTTTTTATTCTACAGGCTTTTATGAAACTTGGTAGAATTAGAAGTATCATTAAAAAATAATTAAATAATATTTATTACATGTATTTATTTATTTATTGCTTAATTTCTTATGTATTTCATGTTATTTTAGAGTAGCACGTCTTACGTATTATACGGAAGAACGTTCTTTGACAACAACGCCGGTACCTCCCCACCTCCTAAAAAGAAAGCGGGTAATTGATGCCAATATAAGCAAACTATTACCGGGCGGTTCTTGACCAAGTTAGGTAGTTCGCAGCGGCCCCTTTTTTGAGGGTTGGACGGGCCTTACTTGTGGAATCTTCCACATTAGCCTTTAACCCCCTTCAGAAAAATGTATTCTTCTCTGAAAAGCCTTTTAACTAATCATCATCTCGTTTTTGCAAATCCAATATTGGTTAATAAACACCAAAGTGTAGCAAAATTCCAAACGAATCCTATTTCCCGCCAAGCTGTTTTGAGCCGATTTCGCTACACAAAAAATATGTAAATTAACTGCAGCTGACTCAATTCAGACAGTCAGCCACCGGAGTTTGAGTCAGTCATCCAATTTTTTTTGGTTGATCACTTTCTGACCTTTTCTGACTGGTGTTTGCCTTCCGGATATTTTTTGGACTACGTTTTTTGTTGAACAACATTTTTGGTTGATTTTGATTTTATTTTATTACCGCCTTTTTTTGTTTTTACGACTGTTTTGAAAAGATTTTGATTTTTTCTTCTACTTTTTTTACCCTCCCCATTTTTTATTTTTACCCCTTTATTTTTGCTCTTTGTTTTATTTTAGTCTTCTTTTTTGATTTCCATTTTCTTTTTCTTTAATTTCTCTTTTAAATATATTTTCGTATTTTATTTTGTAACCCATGCCAGTGTTTCGCTTTATTTTTTTACGACTAACTTTAACTTCTTCTTTACGTGTTATTTACTCGAGTTTTCCGTGTCTTGTTTTTAATTTTTTTTCTGTGCCTTTTGTTTATTGGGTTGACTCGCTTTCGTAGCGTCAGCCATTTTGTTTTGTGACTAGCTCAGTCTATTGTTGTAAGTTTCATATTTTCTTTGTATGACGTTTTCCTTTTTTTTGTCTAGCGTTTTTCGTTTTATTGTTTATTTTCTTTTTTGTGTTTTCTTTTTAAACTTATTGTTTCGTCTCTAAGAGAAGTTTGTTCTTTTGTTTTTCGTCTGTACATTGTCTTGTCTTTAAATGAACCTTGTTTTATTTGTTGTCTTTCGTCATTTTTTTTAAAATCCTTCGTGTATATTTATTTATCTGTTCTTTGTTGTTGTAATTTTTTTTTTTTTGCTTGCTGTCTCGCTTTCGGGCGAGCTTTGTGTTTTTTTTAACTGTTATTTTTTCATTTTACATTTTCGCTACTAGGCTTTTTCCACCGCCTATAGGCGACCATTTTTTCTTACCACCCCTCTCCTTCCCTTCCCGGTGTATAAATCTTTAATATGGAGAAAAAAAAAGTAGCGTCGTGTCCTTCCTTATTAAAAAGAAAAAAACCCTGTTATGGCTGATTTCAATAGATCAGTAAAAAAAACATTTATTCTCCATAAAGTACCCACCCGACAAAAGATGATACGGAAGAGTACCCAGTTTTATCAAATACATCACTGAATAAAGACATGGTGAATATCCCAAAGATGTCCGTTGAATCTACGGAAGCCAAAAATGGCCAAAACGCAAAAGGTACGGAGGCCAAAAATGGCCAAAATGAGAAAATCATGGAGGCCGATAATGGTCAAGACAAGAATAAGGAAAATCCAGAGACCGGAGAATCGCCCTCTTGTTGGAAGTCCCCCCTAGTTGTGTAATCAATATAGCGGAGTTCTTGGAGCGAGCTAAGAGTTACGCACACATTGTCGTAGAAGGTGGACACTTAGAAGACCCCAAGAATTAAGAAAAATTGAGAAAAGAATAGTGTCAGTCTTCGTCGTGGACAAGCGTTCGCGCAAAATTTGTCGCTCAACAAAAGACACAGTGATAAAATCACTGGAGTCCTTAGGGTTCAAGACCCTCAGAATCGTTAAGGGAGCCGGCTATTCCATGTTAGACGTATTGTTACCCACGCCGGAAGACTGTGTTGCTGCATCAAGTCGGGATTCGATAACGAAAGATTTGATTTTGCGCACGGAGTATGAAGGCCGAAGAAGAACCAGTTTGGCAATATATTAGGTCCCTCCTCAAGTTATCGGGGAACACCACACTGCGTACCTATCCCAGTATGGCGAAATAATGGGCGCTTCCTGCGATAGCCTGAGTGGGCGGGGGGGGGTCGAAATATTATTCGATCGAAAAGCCTTCCTCTCTATCCACAACTGTCTGGAAGTAGGGAGCTTGAAGCTGCCGGTCATTGTGACTGGCCGCGAAACGGTTTGTTGGAAGAGTGGAGTAACTGGTCACCTCTCCTCTTCCTGCCCAGAGAAGAAGGCCTCTGGATGTCAAACTCCAGTTGACCAAAATCCCCCCTCTGACCGCGTCTTTACCTACCGCCTCGCCTGAAATGGGCGTGCCAGCTTCCGGGAGCGGTACGGCTAAACCTCCGGTTGGCGCATCTAAGGCCACATTCCCCAAAAGGCCCTCGCCCGCTGCTAGTGCAGTTGCGGAGAAGGGGGAGGTTGAATGGCTGGTGGCTGGTAAGGCCAGAGGGAAACGCCAGACAGCGGACCCTCAGTCCCATGAAGCCTCAAGAACGAAAGGCACACACAGCCCCACTGCCTCTGGCAACATTAAGGGCGATGGCCCGGCCTCTCAACAGTCATTTCAAGATCAACAAAAAAAATACGACCCTGGATTTGAGAAAAATTAAGGAGTTGTAGAAGAAACTAGACAAGCAAGAGCAGTCTCATCCCCCAAATCCCATTCCTTCCTCGTCCTCTGCCCTGTCCACACCTTTACTCAAGAAGCAAACTTCCAACACCGTCTAAATAACTTCCCCTCAGCAGAGATCCCAGCCTTTACAGACATAGATCATTCTACACCCCTCTTCACACTCTCAGTCCTTCCCCCGTTAAACAGAGACAGGGTCCCAGTTTAGTTCACCCCTCCCTATATAGAGCCCTTAAACTGACATTTCCCTGGGATATCGGTGGAATCTCCCAAGACGGTACCATCAAGACTGAGATGGGCCATGGGTCTATGGGAGAGGCAGTTGGTATCCTTACCCCGACCATGTTCAAACCAGTATTTCAACCCTAATTCGGTCTGATAATAGCATTCTGGTTCGCAAGTATAAATGTCCGAGGCCTGAGCTCGGAGTCTCGCAGGGCGATACTCTCTCGCGAGCTTCAGAGCCTCGAGGTGAATGTTTGTTGTGTCCAAGAGACCAGGTTGTCTTCTCATGACCATGAGGACGTGCTGTCTATGGAGTTCTCCCTTTATTCAGCATGTTTTGATGGTCGTTCGAGGGGTGTCTCTTGGCTAGTGAGTACGTCTTTGAAGGCTGCATGTACTCTTGTCTTCGCAGATCCGGCGGGCAGGCTTTGCATCCTGGATGTTACCATAAAGGATAAGGCTCTGCGTCTCATTGGGGTTTATGCGCCCAATAACCATTCTGAGCGGCCTGCTTTGTTTCGGCGAATCGAGCCGTTCTTGACGACATCTCGTCGGGTAGCTTTAGCGGGGGATTGGAATGCCGTCCTTTGACCCCGATATAGATCGTATAGGGCAAAGTCCGGGTACTAACAACCGGGACTTGAAACCATTTCGGGACTTTATCGACGGGTTTGATCTTGTCGATAAGTACCGGAATGAACACCCTTGGAAGGTAGCATGGACTTGGACAAATAGTGGCAACTCGGCTCCTGGGACGCTTGCTAGCTACCTTGACCGAATCTTAGTTAGGATAGTCGATGTAGGGCCCTTAGGATGTCCACGCTTCCATTATATAGTTTATTCGGATCATAGGCTTGTCCGGGTCCGTGTAAACTTAGATAAGCCTAAGGTTAGGTTGGCTGGTTACTGGAAATTATACTGTTTATTATTTGGTGAGCAGGGTTTCCGGAACCAACTGCTACTAATGATACAGAGGGAACTGACGGGAGTGGTTGTAGGGAAAGCCTGGTGGAATAAATTAAAATCTAAAATTAGAACGTTTGCTGCCGATTTTAGTCGTCGACTCAATCTAGATAAATTAGCGGTGCAAACGGCTTTAGAAGAAAAAGTTGATCGTCCAGTGAAATCTCATGATAGTGGGGAAATAGCCATAGCTAAGGCAGAGTTGTCCACCTTGCTCATCACGAAGGATCAAGCTCTGGTAGTTAGGCGACATATCTCGTGCGTCACATTGCCGCATAAGCGGACCGTGACTACAAACTCGGGCATATGAGAGGTCTTTCCGGGTTACTTTCAGGAACTTTTCACCAGGGAACCCGGTCTGATCTCTGCTCAGTTCGACGCCTATTTAGCGGACTTTCCCTGCCTCGAGGCAGCTGAAGCAGCTAGGTGCGAGGGTCCCATCACAGAGTTGGAAATCTGGGAAGCGCTGAAACAGGTTGACCTGGATAAATCTCCGGGACTAGATGGTCTTCCTTACGAAGTTTACTTGAGGCAGTCGCCCGTTTTCTTTTTCCTTTGCTGGAACTGATTTTCAACAACTGGATGAAGCAGGGGTCTATACCTTAACGCTTCACCAGCGGTGTGATCAAATTGCTGCGTAATGACAAGAACGGTGGGGATGGGTTAGATAACTTTCGCCCTTTAACCATGTTAAACACTGAGTTAAAGATTTTGGCGAAGATCTTAGCCAACCGTTTGCAGCTTGTCCTGTCTAGTCTGATTGGCTCCGAACAAACTTGTGCTGTGAAGGGCAGGACTATCCAGGACAACCTCCATATGGTACGCTTGATCTTAGAACAAGTCGACAGTGAAGCCGCGCTGATCAATTTAGATCAGTCCAAGGCCTTCGATAGCGTTGACCATCGTTTTCTGGAGGCTGTCCTTTCGACGGCCGGTTTCGGACCTGACTTTTGCTCCTGGATCCGACTTTTGTATGCGACTCCCGGTGCGCTGGTGGAAGTGAATGGGGTAAGATCGGAGCCTTTTGTATTGTCTCGCTCCATTCGTCAAGGTTGTCCGCTTTCGCCTTTGCTTTACGTTCTTGCGTTGGAACCATTCCTTCGCAAGTTAAAGGCGAATCCGGTCCTGCGCGGAATTTCCCTGCCTGGTGCTATCACGTCAGCCAGGTATTCTGTCTATGCTGATGACGTTTCGGTTCTTGTGTCGAGCAGAGCCGAGATTGACGAAGTCAGCAAAGAAATCAGTGGTTATGAGATGGTGACAGGGGCCAAGATCAACCGCGATAAGTCTGTTGGCTTGCGGTTGGATGCGTGGAAGGGACTTTCTCTTCCCGGACCTTTCCTCTGGACGGATGGGCCGGTCAAGATACTCGGCGTCTGTTTCGGTCCTGATCTCCAGTTGGAAATGAATTGGTCGGAGGTACGAGGGAAGGCCGAGATTGCGGTTAATCTGTGGTCTCGGGGAAGCTTTCCTTGAAGGGGAAGACGGAAGTATGTGTTTCACACATCTACCCGATTCTCCTGTACCGACTCTCTGTACTTCCACTTCCGTATACCACACTAATGTCATTAGTAAGGCTCTTGTTCTCTTTCTTGTGGAGAGACAAGACCGCTATAGTATCTCGAGAGATCTGTTGCCTTCATCCCTCTGAGAAGAAGAAGAAGAAGAAGAAGAAGAAGAAAACCATTTTAAATTTCTTAACAATTATAAGTACCAACATTTCTTAACAACATTCCTGCAGAAACATTCCTTATGACAGGGGTTTTCAAACTTTTTGACTTGCGGACCCCTTTATATTTCAGGCTTTACCTTATCCCCCCCTTATAAACGCTTATGAAATTTATACATAAATTTTTGCTGAATATAACATATAATTTTGCATTAATGCAATAAAAGCTGGTTTAAAGCTTATTTTAGACATAAGTGTTCAAATAAATTAATGCTGCATGTTGCTGCAAAATGTAAAGAAATTAAATTTTTTTATATTAAAATATTAATTTTACATGTAAATGAAAACAGTAATAGTATTTAACATATAGTTTTATTGTCAATTACACACACAGGATTTTTTAATACACACTTAGTGAGAAGGACGTGCTTGCTCGGCTTTGCACAAACTGTCAATTCTTGGCGATATTACTGATAAACATACACGTAAGTCACTTTCTGGAGCAAGTCTGGATCTGTATTTGTTTTTCAGATTGGTTAGTGTCGAAAATCCTGCTTCTCATAAATATGTTGTTGCAAACGGTAACAAAATCTTAACTGCCTTTCAAGATAACAATGGCTACTCGGAGGCTACAATGAGCAAGAATTTCGAAAGTTGTTGCTGCATAAAACTGATTTTTAAAGTTCTGTCGCATGAAATTTCCGCCAGTTCTTCCAGTTCATTTCCTGTGAACATGCTATTAGTTATTTCAACATTAAACGGATTTCTGATCCAGTCAAAATTTTCAATATTATCAGGAACATCTTTCGAGAAATATTTGTCAGAATGTTCAGCAAATGATATTAAATGTCGTTTAACATCTACAATTATCAAATCAACATTAACTGAACCATTCGTTCAGTGTAGGGAACATATCTAAAGTTTTCTTACTAACTTTTGCAGTCCATATATTCAGTTTTTTTCTTAAAGGCTTCGATTTTGTCATGACTAAATAAGATATTTGAATTTCTTCCTTGTAGAGATAAATTCAGTTCATTAAGTTTGTTGAATATATCTGCCAGATAAGCAACTTTGCAAAGCCAAATTTTATCGGCCATTATCGAAGCCAGTTCAGTATTATAATCACATAGAAACATCAACAGTTCTTCTCTAAGTTCAAATAAACGCTGAATTATTTTACTTCATGATATCCATCTTACCTCTGTATGAAACAACAGACTTGAATGTTCATCCCCCATCTCACCACAGAGTATTGCAAAGAAACGAGTATACAGTGATCTGGTTTTAATGAAACTCACCACTTTAATATAAGATGACAAGACTTCGGATAAAGAAGCATCCATTTTCTTAGCAACCAGGGCTTCTCGATGAATCATGCAATGTGTTGCAGTGATATTAAGTGCTGCTTTCTTAACATGACCCACAACACCTGAGTGAATACCAGTCATTGTCACCGCCCCATCTGTACATATGCCAATACACTGGCTCCATAACAAGCCTGACTGAAGAAGAAAAGAGTCCAATACTTTAAAAACTTCCCCGCTCCACACACCAGTTGTTCTGGTGGGCATAGGATGGCAAAATAGAAAATCTTCAAGCATTTCATTTTCCCAGCAATATCGTACATACACACACCATAAGTTGAGATCCATTGGTAATATCTGTGCTTTCATCAAGTTGTAATGCAAAAGTCTGTTTTCACTCTGTCAATTAACTGAGATTGTATATCTTCTGGCATATCTTCTATTCTTCGTGCAATTGTGTTATCTGACAGTGGCACAGCTTTCAATTTCGCAGCACATTTTTCATCCAAAACTGCCTCACACATGTCTATTGCACAGGGCAAAACAAGTTTTTCAGTAATATTATGGGACTTCTTAGCACGAGACACTAAATAAGATTCCCGTAATAGTTTATGATTTGATGTTATTGACATTGTAAAAGTTGCTTTCTGCTTTAAATATGCATCCCTTTTTCTTTCAAAGAAATCTTTTGGATGTAGTGTTTTGTTAAATGTCGCTGCAATTTAGCTGGTTTCAGGGCTTCATTCGACAACAGCTTATGACAAAGTAAACACTGTGGTCTGTTAGCATTAGACACACTTTCAATGAATCCAAATCGAATATACTCCACATCATATTTTCTTAATTTGTTTTTCTGAACAATCTCTTCTGTCTCTGTAACGGATTCTGAGTTGATTTCATCATGATGTTTCCGTTTCAAAAATTTATCCATGGGCGACTATTTTGTATGACTTTTATGCTTTTCTTTTGTGAATTTGTTTAATAAATACAGGATGAATAAGCAATATCGCTATGTTTTGAAAAAAATTATCTGACAACCCTGTATTTACAAATTATTTTAAAGCTGATTTTACTTATACTTATAAATGACCATGCCTAGAATAGTGGTATCATACACTTCATGCACATATCCTCCTTAATTAAATTGATTCTAAAATATCTGAAGTTTACAACAAACTCAAAATGTAACAATACTAAAAAAGCCTATCTGGTTTCGACTGTGCGTGTATTGCTAAAAAGAACTCGAAATACTGTATTGACTCTTTTAGTGGCTGTAGACAACATGGAACGCTTACTGTTAATTGCTATGAAAACAATATACTAATAAAAAAAATTCAAAGCTTACTTGCTTACTCGTCCAACAGCCTTGCACTTCTACTCGCAAAATGTCTCCCGTTTGAAGATTTTCACACGTGACGCCTAACAATGAGAAAGCCTGAAATCGCAAAATAGATCCAAAATTCAAATCCTTTGGTTCCTTCTCTGCATGAATAGAATCCATTATCTTTATCAATTTAAGATATAAATTATATTAGTATATCAAATCTATGAAATAGTTTATTGAATCAATTTATTTTATGATCGGCCTATAAGTTACTTATAAGCGCTTATAAGTTGCACGTCACCCATAAAAAAGTGTTTGCTGTCCACGGACCCCCTATCTTCTCCTTGCGGACGCCCTGTGGTCCGCGGACCACAGTTTGAAAACCCCTGCCTTATGACATTGTCTTAATTATCACAACAGCAATCATTGTAATTGTCGTTACATGTATATTTTATTGTTGATATAAAAATTTCTTTAATGTTAAATCTTTAGCAACAGTATTTAGTAGTTTCTTGCCATGCAGTTTGTTCTTAAATTGTTTGTATAACCTATATTTTGTGGGATACAGACTTACTTAATTTTGCCTTCTGACATATTTCACTCTCTGTACATCTCGCAACATACTAACATCAGTTATGTTTAGTTTACTTTGTGTTGATTTTTAGTTTATTATTGGGTTCATCTCCCTCCCTTCTCATTCTTCATTATTAGATTTTTATGTATAATAATTTATTATCATTACATTTTTATGGCATAGGGCACGTTATGTAGCCCCCCCCCCCTGAGAGGATGCGGTATTGTGGTGTATGGAGGATTTAGTGGTGACGGACGAGTTTTTATGGTGAATGTGAAAATTGTAATGGGTCGTGAATCGGATTAGCTAGGTATAGTTAGTGTCGACCAGCCTCAACCTTTTTAGGCCATGTGCCACAATTGTATTCTTTTCACAATAAATATACCAAGTCAGGTAGTTCGCTGCTGACTTGTCGAACTTTCAGCCCGAAGTGGGAGAGGAACCCAGATGAGGCGATGCCTACGGACAGAGTGTCGCCTGGGTCGGGAGACAAACCCGACCCCATGTATGTGGGGTCTACGGGGAATTTTTGCCCGAGCCCACGAGCTCAGATTCATCCCTCATAAAAATCGGTCTTGTGCTACACCCTGCCTTGTGGGGAGGTTGGTAAATACCAGCTTTTGACTAGCAAACACTTTGCACTCGTCACTCTGAAACTTTACATGGCGTCGCTGATAGGAATTTTGGGGTTAAAAATACGGAAAATTACCAACGTTCAAAATTGACAACTTTGAAACATGAAGACGAGACCAACAGTATTTGCAGCTCCTGCAACAACTTGTTGAGTTACAAAAAGAAAATATCGCGCTACGAAAGGAAGGATTCCGTGTCCAGCCGAACAAGTCCTACGTCAAAAAACCGGATCGACCTACGATAGGACCGGTCTCAACTGACAGTGACTGAGCGATATTTATCGATACATGGAACCATTACAAAGAAATGTGCGAGCTAACGGACCTGGCAGTTATACCGAAGAAGCTGAGAACAGCATGCACCCTTGAGGTGAACAGACTGCTATTTGAACTGGTGGGAGCCGAGACACTTAACTTTGCCACAGAAGGACAGCTATTACGGCAAATAAAACTCGTCGCGGTCAGAGGGCTGCATAAAGTGATACACAGGCAGAACTTCCACTATATGAAGCGGAAAGAGGGCGAATCAATCGTGCACTTCCTAGATCGTTTACAATGCCTGGCAAAATTTTGCGAGTTTTCAGTAACTTGTGCAAACGAAAACTGCGGTTGGCAAGTAAACTATTCCACCGACATGCTGGCAGAACAAATGGTGGCAGGACTTGTCAATATCGAACACCAGAGGCCGCCACCCTCACAACTCTAGAGCAGAAGTTCGACAGGTGAGTCAGTTTAGAAACGACAGATGAGTCGACACCCTATCTCTATAACACTATACACCCCGTCACATTATTCAACGTGTAGAGGGTTAGATCGCGAGCAGCGGACCCAGAAAGCCAAGACCTCCCTAACACCACAGTATGCCAAGCCCTGCAGAGGATGTGGAAAAAATTCACACCCCGACGGATTGATGGGCCGTAAAGGCTGTCCGGCGGCAAAAATGGCATGCTTCAATTGTGGGGTAATCGGGCACATGGAAACGGAGGGGTAAAGCCAATCCAGTACAACCAAAAGCCGTACCTCAACTCAGTTAGAATGAAAGCAAATTCCGAGGGGGCATCCAGATCCACCGCCATTCCTGACAATAGAAATAACTTTAATTGTGGAAGCCCATGCGGAATTCTAGCACATCTCCATTAGACCAAGTAGCCTCCGCACCCATCGAATTGACGCTGTAGCTGACACTGGGGCACAGACATGCTCCAGTGGACCTGAAATACAGGAATTTTAAGATGCCTAGACAAATACTTAGTTCCGACTACACATCAAATCAGGGGCATGCGTGATATTCGCTAACATCATCTTGATCACGGGAGACGCGCCAAACCGTATATGTGTCGGAGAACTCATCTGGATTCTACCTGTCTGAATCAGCCCTAAAGGTTCTAGGCCTATTACCTCCGAATTTTCCAACCCCAACCTCACAGCAAAACGTGGCAACCAACGACGACGGAAAAGCCCTGTGCGGATACCCTCGAAGAACTACCGTCCCACCTAAACCGGCCAATATCCCATTTGCCCCTACGGAGAATAATAGAGCCTAATTGGAACAATGGATACTGAAGTATTTTGGATCCAGCATATTTAACGTGTGTCCACACCAACCGCTACAGACCATGAAGGGAAAACATGTCTTTGATAAAGAGCCATCCCCCAGCCCTCTAGTACAAATACCGAATTCACAAACGGTGTAGGGAAACAGATGGCCAAAAGACACATGAAAAACGACATATAACGCACTCAGTCGCCCACTTCGAACTAAGAATCCAGATACAGAATCAAGTTGGACCATATCCATGTCGATGGGCAAAAACTGGGAGAGTGGTAGAAGCACTAGGCAACAGGCAGTACCACATACGCATCCATGCTGACCCGGCGCAAACGCCGCTTCCTCCAAAAGACAGACCCAGTGGTAGACACTCCTTACTATCCTACACCAGACGCTGTCCGCGAGACTTTGGACACGTCGGACGACCTAACAGGGCCTGGACCCCGACATCAACAATCCAGAGAATGGGTCACATCTATTGGCGCAAATCGACAAGCAGAACCGCGACCTACATGCTACCAGACCGAACCCCCAGGTACCGCACCAGAGAAAATGGAAGTGGAGGACGCTATTGGCCCGGAAAGGATGGAAGTCCCCACAATGATGGAGGTTGATGAAGACCAATACCAAATAAATCAACCATCACCAAGCCAGGGCACACGTAACAGCACAAGAATACCATGACCACACAGAGACCAATCTCTACGGACGTGAGGTACGTCGCACGAGTATTCAAGAACGTACAAGCAAGTGACCACAACCTTAACGTCTTGTGGTCCCATGAGGGGGGGGCATGTAGAGTATTACGTTGGACGTATTATACGAACAGCAACTGGATGAATGTCAAAATCACAATTTAAAATTACAAGTAAATTTAAAAAAAAATAAATATCGAATGTAATTTTCCTGTCAAATATGAAATATGTATGTTTGCAAATACCGACACTCAACAAAAATTATTAAGTTTTATTCCATTATTTTTGCTAAGTCTCGGAACGTATTTTCAGTATGTTTACACTTATTGCATCATATTTTTTTACTGAAATAACAGCTTCAAGGATTTTTCATTTATTATATAACTAAAAAGTTTCCTCCTCCCCGATCATGATGTGTCTAAAAGGGTGTATGGAAAAGGGTGAAGAAATTGACCCCTTTAAAATATTTCCACAATGTTTTCTAAAATAAGACCTATTCAACATAAAATACATTCATTAATGAATAAGTAATGAAAATTTCATTTAAATCGGATAATATCCCTGATTTTTGGTAAACTTTTTAAAAACGTTTTTGTTCACTATCTAATTTTGAAGAAACATGTATATTGTATTGCGATGTGTTTTCATTGATACGTGTTTATTTTTACATACTTTTCTCGTGTCTATACCCAACAATCAATTTATTTATCTCATATTTATCTCGAATTACTTCGATTTTCTTTACCATCTTTGTACATTAATGACAAAGAGGGAGTAACAGCTGTAAGTTTGTAGTTTCACTTAGTCTGATAATAGTTTATCATTTGAGATTATTTCTTATGTTCAGAATTTCCCAACTTGGAGCAAACTTTTTTCAAGTCTTGTACCCAACTAAAAAAATTCAAACATAATAATATGCATGTTGCATAAAAATGTCTTTTTATCTAGATTTTATTTAAATTTAGAATCTACTTTCATTTTTTTTAAATGGCATTATTAAAATTGGTGAATTTGTTTATGAAATATGAAGGAAGGAACCATTTTTCTATGGCGGAATATTTTCTCTAAACCTTCTTCAAACATACTGCCTCTAAAACTGCTACCTTCGTCTCGGAATGCATTGTTTTATACTCCACAAAAAATTGCAGCAAATTTCGAACAGCCAACACTGATCTTCGCACCCCTGCCCCACTTACAGGTCGAATGTGCTGCAACCATAGCTCACCGTAACCACTACTAGAATATCTACCACAGGGAACGATGTAGTAGGATACTTACTGCATTCAGAACTGTCCATAATCATTACAAGAGAGTTCTAGAAAATGCAAAATGTAGCTATGCGGAAGCAGTCCAGGCCAAGGTTGAAAGCAAACAACTTGGGTTCCGGGAATTCCGGAAGATCTCCAAACATGAATAGAAGCAGAGACTCAGTGCCTACTATTATAATGGTCTTGAGGTAATCTCATCCTGGTCTGATACAGCAAAGCTCCTCGCCATTATCTTTACTTCTAAATCAACTTTAAGTGACAAAGGCCATCCCCTTCCCGACTTTTCACTTCTCACTGTGCATAATCTCAGTAATATTTTTATTACAGTCAGTAGCCCTTTTAGGGTCAAAATTTTAATAAGTTTTGAGATTTCGGGAAGTCTTGATCCTAAGAAGGCTATTAGTCCAGATAAAATCTCAGTGGTTATCTGTAAAAATATTAAATCCCGGACTTATCCCCAATCGTAGTGAAATTATTTAACCACTGCTTGAAGGAAAAAATCTTTCCCAAGTCTAAGGAAGGTGTTAAGTGTGTGCCTTGTTTTCGAGAATGACGGTGAGCACCCATCACCATCACTGTATATACCCATCAGCCTCCTCAGTGTCATTAGCAAATTTCTTGAACCTATAATCAACTAGAAGGTTGTTGATCACCTCAGCAGAGGCAGCCTCTTGAGCGACAAAGAGTACGGGTTTCGATCGGTTCGGTTCACTGCTGATATCCTAATTGTCATTACTCACAGAATCAGTGAGGCACTAAACAACAAATACATATCAAGGATGATCGCATTAGATATTTCAAAAACCTTTGACGAGGTGTGGAATAAAGGGATACTGCACAAGCACAAGCTCTCTAGCTATGAAATCACTGGAAGAATCTTCTCCATTATAAATTCCTTTCTAACGACCAACTGTCTGAAGGTAGTTGTTAACGGTCAGTCATCCGAGGCCCAAGCGATCAACACAAGCGTCCCGCAAAGTTCGCTTCACGATCCAACCCTCTTTCTAATTTACATAAATGATCTGCCGAAGAGTATACCCCGGTCATTTATGGATATCTATAGTGATGATACAACGATATATGGGTGCACCTCCAAAACTCTAGATGACCAGAGCTTGAAATTTGATATCTCCTCTGACCTAGCTATATTTCAGTGTGTGTGCAGGTAGTGGTGGGGGAGACTGGCTGATCAAATTAAATTCTTCGAAAACCAAACTACTGACGTACCATCATCACCGATCGAAACCGGAACTTTCATCGATCACGATGAACGGGTGTTTTCTCAGGGAGGCCCTGTCCCTAGAGCGCCCCTTGGGGCTTAAACTCAACCCAGACCTCAAATGGAATTCGTATATACGATCCATGGCTAAAGATGCTGGAAATGGTCGCTTCCCTATACCACTCCAGTAAGTACCTGACATATGTGAACAGGAGCTGCCCAGTCTTCACTTTCCTGTCTTTATAGAGTCCCACATCTCCGCATCCTTGTTGAGTGACGAAGGATTTTCCAATCTATTTTTCATAGACGAAACGTCACAAGTCTCTCGCTATTTGCATGGAAAGCGTTCAGACGAACAACATTCCTTAGTTTCACCAATTCTAACCTTCACAGCTAAGACCCGCCATTCTATGCATATTGTAGTGAACCACCGCCATTCCCTTCATATTCCATTGTTGAGATTTAAGTTCCTGTGACGGTTACACACCTGGCCCAGTGTCGGATCCTTTGGTTACGGCGCCAACGGTGACGTCGCTCCTCCTGGTCGCTCCTCCTGGGTCCAAGCGTGCCGCTCCAACCCTTTGGTCAGATGATCACCAGCCTCGCCTTTCCCGACTCGCTTCCAATACCTGGTCACTAAAGCAACTATACCGATCTCCGGTCTGTCTACCCACGCTGTGTTTAGATCTTAGACAGACGGGACCAGCAGGGATCGGGGCCGATACAAGTTGAGTCCGACGGGGGTGGCAAAACACAAATAAAATAAAACTCACGACACCAAACAAAATTGCTGATAAAAGGGTAACAACCTTTTATATCTTAAAGTCCGTTACATAAAAACAAAATTGTTCTCAATTCCCGACCCGCTCTGTGGACTATGGCACCAAGCTTCTATCACACAATAGGAAAATGTCGAATTACCTACTTTCTAGAATCATGTATGTATGTCGGAGTGTGGTTCAGTTCGACACTGGGGCTAATTTCTATCGATCATTCGCAGTTGATTCTTCTCTCCGACTTGAGTTGTATTTCTTCTTCTTCTTCTACTTGGGCTGGAAGTTCTTCTTGTCTGAGGGTTCTTTTCTCGCTGCCGTCCGGGGATGAACTTTAACTTCTCATCGACTTTCGGCTTGTCTGCATCTCCAATTCTTCTCAGGCTTTCAGGCAATCTTCTTCTTCATCTGCTTGGGCTGGAAGTTCTTCTTGTCTGAGGGTTCTTCTGCCCGCAAAGGGGCGAGTGAATCGGGCCTGATGGCCGCGTTCAGGCTCTATCCCTGCCCGCGGTCCAACTCTCAACTGCAACTCCAACTCAACTGATTTCTGTCGACTGGGGTCCTGCTTATATTGACGCCGCAACAAACTGGGGTGGGTCTGTCGGCGTCAGGGTTTTCTCGATAATTCCAAAAGCTGCATTAATTCTGTCTTCTCCATTATCGCTATTGTTTTCGCCCCTACTTCCTCGCAGTACCTTTGGTGGGGCGGCGCACATCCATCTCTCTTAGTCCCTCGTATGTCAGGTGACCGCTTTTCAACCAATCGTTCCTGATCGAGCATTTCTTTCCCTTTTTTCTTCCGCAGGTCACGTGATCGTATTCGACCAATTGTTATTGATCAAACATTTCTTTTCCTTTTCTTCCGCAGGTCACGTGATCGTATTCGACCAATTGTTATTGATCGAACATCCTCTCCCCTCTGTTTGCGGGCGTGGTTACATCGTTCTTGTTTAAAAAAACAAAATCCAATTTTTCCCTTTTTGCACGTACGCAAAATGACAATCTTTGGCTTTCTCTCACCTGGACTTTGTCAAACAGCCCGCTGCTAATTAGTCTTGACTTTAGAAAGGATCTTTTCCGCCTTCTTGGCGCCCTCTGTGAGCCAAAAGCAATTGTCCCTCTTTTTTACCTCTTTGTTTTACCTGATAGTCGAAAATCTTAATTATCTACATTGAAATGTCTCTACTTTATTAACGTGGGTGTCCAATTCTTAACAGGTCTGTATATCGTTCCACCGGTCACTCCCCTCAACCCAAAGACACTTTTTCTCTGATTAAAATTGTTTCATTGTTCCCAAAATTTCTCTTTATCCAAATTGATAAGGTGTCTTTCCATGCAAAAAAGTAGGCCAGGTGCTCTGACCGACATTCTTACCAAAATGACTTTCGAAAATCGGCCAAGACGCTGACCTAAATCTCTTTCTGACTCCTATCTCCACCCTCAATTGGGTCATGCGTCATACATTTCTCTTTCTTTTTTTTTCTTCCTTCCTTCCTTTTCCTTTCTTTCCTTCTTCTTTCCTTAGGATCGTCTAGTACACTCTTAGTGAATTATTTTCAACTCAGTTATTTTCCGTTAAAAAAAAAAAAAATTAACAACCTGTTTAGTAACCGAGTAAGAAAAATTAAATCATATTTCTATGAATATTTCTAATAATGCAAGGTGCCACAATCCTCCCCTAACCGATTTGTCATTTACCCGTAAATGACACCTAAACCCAATTACATCATTTAACATGCACCATGCATTTGTCTCATGCAATTCTATTCTACTTTCTAACATGCAAGGGTAATGTTCTTTCCATTTTCTTTTGTTCTACATGCAACGAAATGTTCTTTTCATTTTCTTTTGTTCTACATGCAATGAAATGTTCTTTTCATTTTCTTTTGTTCTACATGCAATGAAATGTTCTTTTCATTTTCTTCTGTTCTACATGCAATGAAATGTTCTTTTCATTTTCTTTTGTTCTACATGCAATGAAATGTTCTTTTCATTTTCTTCTGTTCTACATGCAATGAAATGTTCTTTTCATTTTCTTCTGTTCTACATGCAATGAAATGTTCTTTTCATTTTCTTCTGTTCTACATGCAATGAAATGTTCTTTTTTCATTTTCTTCTGTTCTACATGCAATGAAATGTTCTTTTTCATTTTCTTCTGTTCTACATGCAATGAAATGTTCTTTTCATTTTCTTCTGTTCTACATGCAATGAAATGTGTGCGTGTGTCTGTAGGTGCAGATGTGTTCATTAGGCTTTGTTCTTCTTGGTCAATGTTTTCCTCTCTGCTGTGGGAGGTTTTTCCGCCGCACGTGGTGGTCTCACGCCAGCCTCCTCCATTGGTCTTCCAGCAATTTCTTCGCCAGTCCTGTCTGAGTGAGGAACACCGCTCGGCATCTCCCTCTCGAGTTGTTGCATGCTCACTAGACTGTCGTTCGCTAATCTTCTCTTACTCTTAATCTTCCATATTATTACACCCCCGAGGGCTATAACTAGGAATGTACCCATTACTATTGACCAACTTATCGCGATCTGCTCATCGTCTTCCCAAGCTACACCTTCGTCTCCCAACGCACTTAACTTATCCCTTAAGTGATCCATATCGATCTTTTCTATTGGCTTCATTAATACTGGCATCTTATTTAAGGTAACATTAGAGAATCTCTTTACTATCGGCTCCCATAATTCTGTACAATTGACTAAGCCTCTACCAATCATCTCTATGAGTGAATCTTTTCTTCATACCTTTCTTCCATCTGGTAATAGGGGGCAAGGAGATGGACACCCCAACCGCCGAACATCCCATGGGTAGCGTCACCAGGGATAACGGTGGCCTTATTCTTTAATGTCCTTGTGGACTCTCCCCACATACCCTAGACAGGCTGATATGTTTTTTGTGTGGCTACTGCCCACACCCTGTCTGAAAACACTGATAGCTTGTGGTAATGCCGAGTTTGTTAATACCTCTACTTGGCAGATTCTTTTGATTCCTTCCCCCTTCTCTTCAAACAATTCTAATATGCACATTCTGCGGTTACCAGTTTTGTAGATAGGGCTCAACGAGGTACAGGTCCCCAGGGTATCATCTCTACACCTTCTAGCTTCTTCAGCTGATAGCAACATAAATTTCGTTCTCCCCGAATTTAATGCTATGTAGTCTGCTTCCACCTTGTACCTTGCTATCATTCCTGAAAGATAACAAATTCTCTTGTTGTTATTCTTCACAATCACTCATCACTCAATCATTTCATAACTTTTCTCTTAGTTCGGCTCTTCCCTCCTCTAACTAACCCCTAGCAGACAGAATGGTCTGGTCAGGTGTGCGTGGCGCCCACTCTAAAGGTCGTACTTCATGACACCACTGGTGGCCAATCAATAATGCCAATGATCTTCCGTTCCTCGTGAGGTGCAGCCCGCATCTCCATCCCCTCCACTCACATCTACCATAGTCAGCCAATAGGATCTTGGATGAGCCAGTGTCGTTATCTGTTGACACTAAATGCTTCTATTCTGCACAGCCCTTTTGTTCTACTGAGATTTGGGGTTCTTCTCCCTCCCTGATCTCATCTTCTGAGGTGATTCCTGTTCAACCTCTAACCTTCTTTCTGTGTTTAACTCCCGTCCAGGAGGTTTTTTGTCCTCTTCTTCATCCCCTGATTCTTCTTCCTGTTTAGAGTCTTCACCTTGAATGTCTTCGATACCTCTCGACTCTATGTGTAAACTTCTCCTGTTCTTTATCCTTTCCTTAAGCTGGGAAAGGGGTATTTGATCCTCCTCCTCCCACTCGCTGGGTCCTTCGTCCTGTTCAGGGTGTCTCTTTTTAGAGCCTTCGACTGCCTGATTGGACCTCTTCGTCTTTTTCTTCCTTTTCTTCGGACATGGGGATGTGATGGCGGTCTCACGGGGTCTTCTCTGCACTGATTCAGTCGACGACTGAACATCGCTAATCCCCGCTGAGGGTTCCAACTCTGTCACTCGGACTGCTTCGTTTATCTGGTCAAGTCGACCTATCTCCTCATCTTCTTCGGAGTCTTCCTCCGTCTCCATTCCTTCCGGTTCAACCAGAGTTACCTTCCTTTTCCTTGTCTTCTTAGGCCCCGGCTCGCTCATTTCCAGGTTAGCTATTTCAGCCTTCTTCAGATCATTGGCATGAACCCTCCTCGCTCGTCCTGCCACTTGATCCCATATTACATATGATACTGGGCCCGTCTGCTCTACTATCCGGTAGTACGGTTCCCATCTCTGGTCCAGTTTTCCTTCTCTCTGGTGGATTTTATAGTAGACAGGGTCTCCAACCTTCAATTCTACCACCTTTCTTTCAGCATTCACCCTCTCATTTCTTTTCTTCTGGGCCCTCTTTATTCTTCTTCTGGCCTGTACGAATATCTTATGCTGCTGTTCCAGCAATAGTTGATGATGATCTTCTCCCATATACCTTCTTCGGGGCTTCAGTAGGTTATCTACAGGCAGGACCACGTCTCTGCCAAACAACAAAAAAAATAAGGAGAAAATCTGGAGGTTTCGTTTATCGTAAACCTCACGGCCGCCAGAGCCTGCGTCAAATACAAGTCCCAATTTCCAATGTTTTCTCTGACCAACTTGGCCAATACATCTCCCAAGGTTCTATGAAACCTTTCCACTTTAGCATTTCCCTGGGGTGATATGGGGATGTTTTTTATGTGCTCTACATTCAAACCTGTCAAAACTTCTCTCATGATGCTGTTCACATTCTCCGTGCCATTATCTGTTACCAATTGCACAGGGGCACCATACCTAGGGAAGATTTCACTTATTATCAACCTGGCCACAGTTCTGGCCTTCTTGTCTGGTACTGCAAATGCTTCAGGCCAATTTGTTAGCCAATCGACAAAACTCACTATATAGTTGTTTCCTTGTGCAGTTTCCCCATATGGTCCTGATACATCCATACTCACTTTCTCGAAGGGGAAGTTTGGTACGTCTGTTTCCTCCAAGGGCGCCATTTCCTGCCTTCTGCTCTGCGACTGGCACACTACACAACTTCGAACATAGTTAGTGACTTCTCCGTACAGTTTGGGCCAATAGTACTTTCTTCCTATGAGATCACATGTCCTATCAATTCCCATGTGACCCAACCTCTCGTGGCACTGCTCCAATATCTCTGGTCTTAAACTTTTGGGCACATACAACTTGGGCTTGACTTCTTCATCCCTTCCTGAGAGATAATACAGCCTTTCCTCTATTATGGCATACTTGGTGGTCTCTCCTGACTTCACCTTTCTCTCTCAGAGCAGCTATTTCACTGTCTGCTTGCTCCTTCTCAATTCCTTCTGTCCAGTAAGGATCGGTTATTATCTGGGCGTCCCCCTTCTTCGTCCGATTCTAATATAGGGCGATCTTTTAGCTTATTAGAGTTAATTACTCCTATTCTATAGGCTTTATCATCTACTCCCTGTTCTACCCTTACAGATCTTTCTTCCAGTTGTTTCGGTATTCTTGAGAGTAAATCTGCGCACGTGTTTTCCTTTCCTGCCAAATACTCTATCTTACAGTGGTAGCCACTTAACTTAAGTGCCCACTGTTGAATTTTCTTATTATTTGTCCACTCCGCCTGCAATAGGTACTGCAGAGGCTTGTGGTCTGTCTTTATAGTGAAGACCGCACCATTTAAATAGTAGTCCAGTTTTTGGAGAGCATACATGATAGCATATGCTTCCCTCTCTATTACTGGCCACCTCTGTTGTGTCTCTGAGAGCTTATGGGAGAGGAAGTATATTGGTACTTCCTCTGGTATGCCTGGCACTGGTCCTTCCTTATCAGGACACGGCTGGGTAAGTACTGCTCCTACACACTGCTCACTGGCATCCGTGTATAATATCATGGGCTTGTTGAGGTCTGGGTACGTCAGCAGTGGGACGGTTGTCAACTGTTCCTTTAGCGAATCAAATGCTCGTTGACAGTCCTCTGTCCACTTGAACCTAGCGTATTTCTTCGTCAGGGCCACTAGCGGTATGGCAATTCTTGAAAATGCCGGGACGAAGCGCCGGTAGTAGCCTATAGCTCCTATAAAACCTCTTACCTGCCTCACTGTCTTAGGCTCTGGCATTTCCTTATGACCTTTACCTTATCCATGTCGGGTTTAATACCGTCTCCGTTTATGACGAAGCCTAAATACCTAGTTTCTTCCCTCAGAAACTGACACTTTGACAATTTCAATTTTAATCCGTGTTTCCTCAACCTTCCCAACACCTGTCTTAAATGAAAAAAGTGTTGTTCCACTGTCTCCGAAAATATCAAGATATCGTCCAAATACGCCATGGCAAAGCTCTCGTATCCTCCTAACACTATTGACATTAGCTGTTGGAAGACTCCCGGGGCATTAGCTAAACCGAATGGCATCACTCTGAACTGAAACAGTCCCAGGTGACACGCGAATGCGGCCTTTCCTTGTCAGCCTCATCCAGGGCTACCTGCCAATACCCGGACCTCAAGTCCAACGTAGAGAAGTACTTTGCCTTCCCTAATAATGCCAAAATGTCGTCTATCAATGGCAATGGCACCGCCAACGGCTTCGATATAGAATTCAGCTTTCTAAAATCTACACAGAAACGGTGGCCGCCATCTTTCTTACCTACTATTACTATTGGGAAGCTCCAAGGAGAGATCGATCTTTCGATCATCCCAGCTTCCAACATTTCCTCTACTGCCTCTTCTACAAGGGGTCTTTTATGTATAGGTGTTCGGTAGGGTTTTAATTTCACAGGGGTGGTCTCGGTGTCGATTTTCATTTCGACTGTGTGGGTCTGACCTAGTTCCTTATCTGACTGGGCTACCACATCTCGATTGTTCCTTAACAGACCTCCCACTCTGGTTCTAAATTGATCCGGTGCTAATATATCCTCATCTAAGATTCCCTCTGTTTGCTCTACTAGCTTCCTTCGTTCTTCCTCGAATCTCACCTGATTCAGAGTTCGTAGGGGAAGTGCTCTCCCTATCTTCTCCCTCTCCTAACCTTGATAGTCTTTTGGGCCTGGTTCACCATCATAATGGGCACTAACTCGGCTGCCTCCACTACCGTTTCGCACAGGGTTACCTCGTTATCTTCTAGGCCCTTTCCTTCTACAGGGACCACCTGCAGAGGTCCTCTCCGTACCTTTTTTCTGACATTAGCCTACCCTTTCCCGACACTGCGGTCCTAGGAGGTAACTTTACATCTTCCTCCACCACTATGGTTATCTCTTCCTCTGGTGGGCATCCCAATGGCGTTCTCTCGCCGTTCACCACCAACACAGTAGGATTAAACTCGATCTGGGCCTTCTGGCTCCGGAGCCAATCTTCTCCCAAGATTGCCTCTGTACACAGGTCGGGGGTTACGTAAAAATTTTGGGTGCTTTTCACTTTCCCAATCCTTACCGGGAGCCTCACCATCCCTTTTATCTCCAGGGGGGCTCCATCTGCTTGCGTGACCTCTATGTCCGCTTCCCGTAACCTTCTCTTCCGTTTCACCCGCCTGTATGTTTCCTCTCTCATCAATGACACAGATGCTCCTGTGTCCACCAAAGCCCTCATCTCTCTACCACCTATCTCTGCTCTACAGGATAGTTCTCTCTCTTGCGTTAGCGAAGAGAACACCCGAGCTTTCTTCTTCCTGGGTCCCCACCCTTGGGTTAACCCAGCCATAGGCGCCGGCAGTAATAATTCATCTTCGTTTTTTTTTTATGAGGTGGAGTTCTGCGCCCCCTGCACCTGGGCGACCCCTGGCCGGACCTCTCCCGGTCTCCCATGGCCGTTTCTAAGAATACAGTCTCTTTTCAGGTGTCCTGGCCTCCTGCAAAACCAGCACCTTCTTGTTTGACAGCTTGCAGCAAAGTGGCCCGTCCGACCACATGTCCAACATCTTGCTCTTTTCTTTTTAACTGGGTTGGCCTTTGTGTCTATCCTCGGGGAACCTGTCCTCTATTCAAGCGGCTCGCCCACCCACTGGTCCAAGTTTTTATTTCTCTCCTTTTAACTGGGCCACCCTCCCTCTTAATTCTGGGGTGGCCCGCTGGCTTTTCTTGGCTCGGCCTTCTTTGTTAATATTGGTGGGGCACCCTTCCTCAGCCCGCACCACTTGGCCAGGTGTCCTTTCTTACCACACCTGATGCACCTGTCACGATCGAAGTCTGGGGCAACCCCCACTTCGTCGGACATTCCGCCGCCCTGTGGTCCTCGTACCCACAGGTCCAGCAGACCAGCCCGTATCGACCCGGCGTGGGCTTATAAAAAGCCATGCCTGGTCGACCATGCCCTTCTATTGGGGTCCTCCTCCCATAATTCTGCCCGATCCACCTCTTCCTTAACCCTCTGATTCCACACGGGGTTCTTCCGCCTCTCCCCCTCTTTCCAGCCTCCTGACTTGGTATCTGCTTCTTCCCACACCTCTTCACTTTATCCCCACCCCTTGGCTCTCCCTGGCCAGCTCTATCGCTGCCGACAGTCTGAGCGGTCCTTCTTTCAATACGTCGTGACGAACACGCTCGTCGCTCAGCGCCTCTACATACAGGTCCGCCAGTTGAGCCTGCATAACCGCGTTATCCCCTGACCACTTCGGGGAATGCCAATGATGATAGCTTCCCGCTCGGGCCCCCAATTCTCCCGGGGTTTCATCCGTAGCTGTGTCAGTTTTAAAAGGGCCCTCATGGCCTCTATGGCCGTACCTTCGTCGGCGAACTCTTTGGTCAGCAGTTTTTTATTTCTTCCCAAGCCAAGCGGGGATGATTTTCCAAGAGCCCCCTACGAACTCAGACGCTTTTTCCTTTGTGGCATCGTATGCCAGGTACAGGGTTTCTTGGTCCGAGAGCTCGTAGATGGTTCGGCTCTTCTCGAGGATTGCCAGCCAGTTCCTAAACTCCTTCCCGCTGCCATCAAATACTGGGACCCTCGGTCCACCCAACAGCTTCCTTAGATCCACTGACAACCCCTGCCCTACTTCTTCTTCACCCCCCACTGCTCTATCCGACTCATAATCTGACATGTCTACAGAGAAAGACAGTCTATATAGCAACAATCGAGGTTGGGAAACAAAACAAGGTGTCCTACCTTACAGACGATTCTGTTCCTTCTTTTCCTTTGGTCCCGGGTCGTTCTGATTTCTGCTTGAACTTTCAGCAACGGCGGTCGATCGTGGTCTTCTCAGGGTTGAAATCCCTCGGTCACCACGGCACCATATGTGACGTGGTTGTCTCAGGGTTGATCCGTTGGTCACGGCACCACTTGTGACGGTTACACACCTGGCCCAGTGTCGGATCCTTTGGTTACGGCGCCAACGGTGACGTCGCTCCTCCTGGTCGCTCCTCCTGGGTCCAAGCGTGCCGCTCCAACCCTTTGGTCAGATGATCACCAGCCTCGCCTTTCCCGACTCGCTTCCAATACCTGGTCACTAAAGCAACTATACCGATCTCCGGTCTGTCTACCCACGCTGTGTTTAGATCTTAGACAGACGGGACCAGCAGGGATCGGGGCCGATACAAGTTGAGTCCGACGGGGTGGCAAAACACAAATAAAATAAAACTCACGACACCAAACAAAATTGCTGATAAAAAAGGGTAACAACCTTTTATATCTTAAAGTCCGTTACATAAAAAACAAAATTGTTCTCAATTCCCGACCCGCTCTGTGGACTATGGCACCAAGCTTCTATCACACAATAGGAAAATGTCGAATTACCTACTTTCTAGAATCATGTATGTATGTCGGAGTGTGGTTCAGTTCGACACTGGGGCTAATTTCTATCGATCATTCGCAGTTGATTCTTCTCTCCGACTTGAGTTGTATTTCTTCTTCTTCTTCTACTTGGGCTGGAAGTTCTTCTTGTCTGAGGGTTCTTTTCTCGCTGCCGTCCGGGGATGAACTTTAACTTCTCATCGACTTTCGGCTTGTCTGCATCTCCAATTCTTCTCAGGCTTTCAGGCAATCTTCTTCTTCATCTGCTTGGGCTGGAAGTTCTTCTTGTCTGAGGGTTCTTCTGCCCGCAAAGGGCGAGTGAATCGGGCCTGATGGCCGCGTTCAGGCTCTATCCCTGCCCGCGGTCCAACTCTCAACTGCAACTCCAACTCAACTGATTTCTGTCGACTGGGGTCCTGCTTATATTGACGCCGCAACAAACTGGGGTGGGTCTGTCGGCGTCAGGGTTTTCTCGATAATTCCAAAAGCTGCATTAATTCTGTCTTCTCCATTATCGCTATTGTTTTTCGCCCCTACTTCCTCGCAGTACCTTTGGTGGGGCGGCGCACATCCATCTCTCTTAGTCCCTCGTATGTCAGGTGACCGCTTTTTCAACCAATCGTTCCTGATCGAGCATTTCTTTCCCTTTTCTTCCGCAGGTCACGTGATCGTATTCGACCAATTGTTATTGATCAAACATTTCTTTCCCTTTTCTTCCGCAGGTCACGTGATCGTATTCGACCAATTGTTATTGATCGAACATCCTCTCCCCTCTGTTTGCGGGCGTGGTTACATCGTTCTTGTTTAAAAAAAACAAAATCCAATTTTGCCTTTTTTGCACGTACGCAAAATGACAATCTTTGGCTTTCTCTCACCTGGACTTTGTCAAACAGCCCGCTGCTAATTAGTCTTGACTTTAGAAAGGATCTTTTCCGCCTTCTTGGCGCCCTCTGTGAGCCAAAAGCAATTGTCCCTCTTTTTACCTCTTTGTTTTACCTGATAGTCGAAAATCTTAATTATCTACATTGAAATGTCTCTACTTTATTAACGTGGGTGTCCAATTCTTAACAGGTCTGTATATCGTTCCACCGGTCACTCCCCTCAACCCAAAGACACTTTTTCTCTGATTAAAAATTGTTTCATTGTTCCCAAAATTTCTCTTTATCCAAATTGATAAGGTGTCTTTCCATGCAAAAGTAGGCCAGGTGCTCTGACCGACATTCTTACCAAAATGACTTTCGAAAATCGGCCAAGACTTTGACCTAAATCTCTTTCTGACTCCTATCTCCACCCTCAATTGGGTCATGCGTCATACATTTCTCTTTCTTTCTTTTTCTTCCCTTCCTTCCTTTTTCCTTTCTTTCCTTCTTCTTTCCTTAGGATCGTCTAGTACACTCTTAGTGAATTATTTTCAACTCAGTTATTTTCCGTTTAAAAAAAAAAAAAATTAACAACCTGTTTAGTAACCGAGTAAGAAAAAATTAAATCATATTTCTATGAATATTTCTAATAATGCAAGGTGCCACATTCCACTCGAGCAGCTTTTTCCTACGAACAGCTGTTTTGTGGAATCGACTCCCAAGAGGATAATTTCCCGATCGCTACCATCTTAACCTGTTTAAGTCTAGGGTCAACCGTTATTTTCCCATAACCTGTGCATCTTGGGTTTTGTACAAGGTGAACATCATTGTTAAAAACAAAAGGATAAAATATTTTACGACGTTTACTTGAAAAGACTGTACTTGGAGAAGTCAAATTATTTACATTGTTGTTTATGAATGTCCGTGGAACGATGATCTGGTTTTTAAACGTCGATGATTTTTGCTCTCTTTATAAAACCCTTACGTTTGTGGATGCAAAATGAATGTAATAATTTTAAAAACAAGAAACATTAAACGTAAAAAGCATCACATTTTCTACAAGAAAAGTAATTTTTCTCAACTTTATTTAGGATAAAAAAAAAACTGATACACAAAAGCCGACAATTAGATTTCTTTAATTATTTGGTCTGTATTTCCAATACTATTTAATTTTGAAAACGTAAAAAATAAAATAGCTGTATCTGACAGAAAATAGTCACGCAAACTGATTTTAATTGAAGCCGATTTTTAAAAAAAAATAAGTAATATAAGATTTAGAACGTCACACCAGTTTTGAAAAATTGCCGATACTTTTTCACAATGTCACTAAAAAGTAAATGCAATTATAACGCCTTCTTGGACTCACGTTTTCCACTGACATGAAGTGAAGCGAATATATTGAATCAATTGCTACGTCTACTGCAAGGAAAGTTGGTTCACTGTGTCGTACCAGAACATTTTTCTCGTCGGAATACATTTATAAATCAATTATTAGTCTCTGGATTGAATACAGCTGTCATATCTGGTCTGGTGTTCCTCCTGTATATCTCGAGATTCCTGACAAAATTCAATGGGTCTGTAATGTAATCGATCCCGATGTGGCATCTCGACATCAATCACTTTCTCACAAATGGCTACTGAGCTTTTTTCCTTAGTGCCTCGACTACATGAGCTTAAGCGTACTACTGGAGTTCTCACCGCTTTACTGTTGAACAATCTAGACGCGACCCCCGCTTCTATTCTAACAGTTTCTTTTCTCGCACTTCTCATCTGTGAAATTCCCCTAGTATTGAGAACATATTAATAAAATTTTAAACCAATACAAAAATCTGAGTAATAATAGCCTTTCCAAAACAACAAACACCGATAATTGTAGAAATTCTAACGAATGCTAGTTGCAAAACCGATATCAAACTGACTACCTAAGCGCTATTTCTACTATAGAAAATCCAACAGTTAAAAATTTTTATATTGGGAGTACCAAGAATTCTTTTAAAACTAGGAGGTGTCAACATATGTTATCTTTCACCAATAACGCTTTCAATAATATAGTGCCACTTTCTAAATATTTTTGGAACTTAAAAGAACAACAAAAGCCCTACGGCAAAATGGAAAATATTAAAAAAGCTAGAACCTGTAAATCTTTAAATGAACCTTGCTTCTTATGCTTACATGAAAAATTAGAAATTATCCGATTTGCTGACAAAAAACTTTGCTAAACCAAAGAAGTGAATTAACTGTAAATTGCCGACACACTTTATCACCATACAGTATAGTTAAATTTGAAAAATTAGGTAGTACCATTTCTTATAGCCATAATTTATAATTTATTGTAAATAACGGTCCACTCTCTACGAGTAATTATCTTATTTTGTTTATTCAGATTTAGTATTGCTATGTATTGCCGTCCAATTAGTATTATTTATATTTGATATAGATGTTCCACATTTTTAATTTTATTTACAGGTTCCTTTAAAAATCTTCCTGGATGTGGATTTTTTTTTTAAATTTCTGTTGAAATTAATTTTACATCTGATTATCCCCCTTCCCGTCCCCTCAGCGTCATTTGAAAAATTGAACATGCCATATTTATCTACAATCACAATACATTTGTTGCTTACATGTTTTCCGTAATTGTCAATGATGACCTAAGTTCCAGTTTATCGTGTCATGAAAAAAATAACTCCCTATTGTGAGACCGGAAACTACCTACACAATAGACTCTTCCAGACCGACATTAAGTAGGCGACATAGCACTCTAGAGAGTGACAGAGAGTGACAGAGTCGGCTTTGACTGTTTGTCGTTATTTTTTACCGTTGCTGACAGCTCTATCGCTCGACTCTTTTTGTTGGAATTAACCTTTTGCTTTTTGAACATCATTTTGGTTAAGTTTGTTTATTTTATTTTTACATTTTTGCGACCGCATTGAAAAAGTTTTTTGATTTTTTTCTTTCTTCTCTCCATTTTATTTTTACCCCCCTTAATTTTTGCTCTTTTTCTTTTTTATTCTAGTTTTTCCTATTTGATTTTAATTTTTACCCCCTTTAATTTTTGCTCTTTTTTCTTTTTATTCTAGTTTTCCTTTTTTGATTTTCATTTTTACCCATTTAATTTCCGCAGTTTTCCTTTTTTTAATTCTCATTTCTACCCACTTTAATTTTTGCTCTTTTTTCTTTTATTCTAGTTTTCCTTTTTAATTTTCATTTTCTTTAATTTCGGGTTTTTTTTTAATCTATCTTCGTGTTCTTTATTCGGTTTCGCTTTAATTTTTGATTAATTTATTTATTTACTTGTTTCTTTCCATCCTTTAATTTTTACGTGTTTTTGTTTGTAATCGTTGTATTGTCCAATTTATTTGTTTATTTTCTTTTGTTAATTGGTTCGACTCGCTTCTCTTAGGGTCGGCCATTTTGAATTTTTGTAACTAGCTTCGTCTATTTGTCCTCGTTTCGTATTTTTTTGTTTTTTATTGACGTCGGCCATTCATTTTGATTTTTTTTAACTAGCTTCGGCTTTTGTCGAAGTTTCGTTTATTCTTTTTTTTCCGTTTTCATTGTCTAACGTTTTTATTTTATTGTTTATTTTCTTTCACGTTTTTTCTTTTATTGTTTCGCCCTTAAGCGATATTTGTTCTTTATTGTTTTTTCTAATTTTGTTATACGTATAAGTGAACCGTGTTTTTTCTCGTCTGGTATTTTATTTGTGTGTGCATAATTATTTTATTTTGTTGTCTCGCTTTCGGGTGAGCTTGTTTATTTTTTTATTTAATTTATTTATTATTTATATTTTTTTAAACTTTCGCCCATAAATTTGTTTAACTATTTACCCCCCCTTTTCTCCCCTCCCCTTCTCTGTTAAAAAATGGATAAGAAGGAAAAAAAAGTTCCTTCATTTTTAATATTAAAAAAAGCCTAAAATCGCTACTTTTCGACGCACTGTGAGGAAACACCTCTTTAAAAGATCCCCCGGACAAAGACAATAAGGATGAATATCCTGATCTGCCCACAGTTCCAACAAATGAGGAAATTGCGGATGTTCTGAAAAAAGCCTCCAAAAATATGATGGCTGAAAAGAGCAACAACTGTGACCAAGCTAATGACAACTCAACTGCTAATGCAGAGGTCGGGGAGTCGCCCTCTTGTTGGAAGTCCCCTCCTAAATGCATAATCGACATTGTGGAGTTCTTGGATCGTGCCAAGGGTTGCGCACACCTTGTGGGCTCTTGCAGGATCCAATAGAACTGAAGAAAGTCGAGAAAAGAATAGTGTCAGTTTTTGTCGTCGACAAGCGATCTCACAAAATTTGTCGATCGACAAAAGACACAGTGTTCAAATCACCGTAGCTGTATACGAGGTCCCACCTCAGGTTATCGGAGAGCACATGGTGGCATTCTTGTCCCAATACGGGGAGATTCTGGGTGCTTCTTGCGTTAGCCTGACCGGGGGATGGAGCTTTGAGATGATGCTCGATCAAAAAGCCTTCGACTCTATCCCCAACTGTCTTGACGTTGGTGACCTGAAGCTGCCGTCCTTGACCCCGATATAGATCGTATAGGGCAAAATCCGGGTACTAACAATCCTGATGTGAAGGCATTTCGGGATTTATCGGCGGGTTTGATCTTGTCGATAAGTTCCGGAATGAGCACCCTCGGGAGGTAGCATGGACTTGGACAAATAGTGGCAACTCGGCTCCTGGGACGCTTTCGAGCTACCTTGACCGAGTCTTAGTTAAGAGAGTCGATGTAGGGCTCTTAGGGTGTCCAAGTTTCCACTATATAGTTTATACGGATCATAGGCTTGTCCGGGTCCGTGTAAACTTAGATAAGCCTAAGGTTAGAATGGCTGGTTACTGGAAATTTAACTGTTCATTATTTGGTGAGCAGGATTTCCGGGACCAGCTGCTACTAATGATTCAGAGGGAATTGACGGGGGCGGTTGTGGGAAACGCCTGGTGGGATAAATTAAAATCCAAAATTAGAACGTTTGCTACCGATTTTAGTCGTCGACTCAATCTAGATAGATTAGCGGCGCAAACGGATTTAGAAGAAAAGGTTGATCGGACCGTGAAATCCCGTGTTAGTGGGGATAGAGCCTTATCTAAGGCAGAGTTGTCCACCTTGCTTATCAAGAAGGATCAAGCTCTGGTAGTTAGGGCTAGGCTAAAAAGAATGTCTTCTGAGGCGACGAACATGGCCGCTGAACTGCGTGCAGAGGAGAATCGGAACGCATCTAGGCGACATATAGCGTGCGTCTCATTGCCGGATAAGTGGACCGTGGCTACAAACGCGGGCATATGAGAGGCCTTTCGGGATTACTTTCAGGATCTTTTCACCAGGGAGCCCGGTCTGAGCTCTGCTCAGTTCGACGCCTATTTAGCTGACTTCCCCTGCCTTGAGGCAGCTGAAGCTGCTAGGTGCGAGGGTCCCATTACAGAGTCGGAAATCTGGGAAGCACTGAAGCAGGTTGGCCTGGATAAATCTCCGGGACTAGATGGTCTTCCTTAGGAAGCGGCAGTCGCCCGTTTTTGTTCCTTTGCTGGAACTGATTTTCACCACTGGATGAAGCAGGGGTCTATACCTCAACGCTTCACCAGGGGTGTGATCAAGTTGCTGCGTAAGGACAAGAACGGTGGGGATGGGTTAGGGAACTTTCGCCCTTTAACCATGTTAAACACTGAGTTAAAGATCTTAGCCAACCGTTTGCAGCTTGTCCTGTCTCGTCTGATTGGCTACGAACAGACTTGTGCTGGATTATTCAGAATAACCTTCATATGGTACGTTTGATCTTAGAACAAGTCGACAGTGAAACCGCGCTGATCAATTTAGATGTCCAAGGCCTTCGAAAGGGTTGACCATCGGTTGCTGGAGGATGTCCTTTCGGCGGCCGGTTTCGGAGCCGACTTTCGCTTCTGGATCCGACTTTTGTATGCGACTCCCGGTGGAGGTGAATGGGGTAAGATCGAAGCCTTTCGTATTGTCTCGCTCCATTCGTCAAGGTTGTCCGCTTTCGCCTTTGCTTTACGTTCTTGCGTTGGAACCATTCCTTCGCAAGTTAAAGGCGAATCCGGTCCTGCGCGGAATTTCCCTGCCTGGGGCTACCACCTCAGCCAGGTATTCTGCCTATGCTGACAACGTTTCGGTTCTTGTGTCGAGCAGAGCCGAGATTAACGAAGTCAGCAAAGAGATCAGTGGCTATGAGATGGTGACAGCGGCCAAGATCAACCGCGATAAGTCTGTGGGCTTGCGGTTGGGTGCGTGGAAGGGAGTTTCTCTTCCCGGACCTTTCCTCTGGACGGATGGGCCGATCAAGATACTCGGCGTCTGGTTCGGTCCTGATCTCCAGTTGGAAATGAATTGGTCGGAGGTGCAAGGGAAGGCCGAAATCGCGGTTAATCTGTGGTCTCGGAGGAGACTTTCCCTGAAGGGAAGGGCGGAAGTATGTGTTTCACACATCTATCCGATACACCTGTACCGACTCTCTGTACTTCCACTTCCGTATGCCAGACTAATTTTATTAGTACGGACCTTGTTCTCTTTCTTGACAAGGCCCCTATGGTATCTCGCGAGTTCTGTTGCCTTCATCCCTCTGAGGGCGGCCTGGGTATGCCTAGAATTGTGATTCGTCAACATATGCTTCGCATCACCTTTCTAGACTGAATGTGTCGCGGATCGGATGAGGAGGGTGCCTTTTGGAAAGAAGACGTCCGTAAACATTTCCCGTCCCTGAGAAGTGTGCACTCGTGCGAGGGAGAGGCCGGCCGTACACCCCGAGCCGAGTTCTCCTTCTATCGCGAATGTCGTCGTGCTCTGAAGCTCCTCTTACGGGCTTCGGATGGCCTCTCCAACGCCCAGGCGTTGTCTCGTAAGGCATTGTATCAACTGTTAGTTAAGGGGGCCGTTCAAGATGATCTGATTGGCGAGCTCGGTCTTACGAAGCAGGAGGCTCGCTCGACATGGCCTTGGGCGCCTGGGTTGAAATGCCTCAATAATGATGAGGCATCACTCACCTGGCTAATGATTCGTGGGGCCCTCTGGGTCGGCAAGAGCCTTTGTTCAGCAGGCTTGGAGAAATATCCAAACTGTCGTCGCTGTACGGGGGAAGTCGAGACCATTGGTCACGCCTTCTTTCACTGCAGGGCGGTAGTGCCGTTGTGCAGGTTTGTTGAAGACCTCATGGTTCGCATGCTGCAGGGAAATTTTTTTGTCCTGGAAGCCAGTTCCGTTTGTAGCAATGTGGTGCCGCAGATGACGAAGGCTGAACACTATGTGTTCTGTTGCTTACTAGGGGTTATGAGAGTCGTGATTTGGACGACACGTCAGAAGGAATTCTATGAGGGCGAGAAGTTCACCTCTTCCCAACTGATCTTGTTCTTTAAGCATCAGCTTAAAGTCAAGATTAGGACGGAAAGGCGGCAGCTCATCTCATCAGAATTTGGCAAAAGGTGGGTGAATCTTGCGCGTATGTGCCGTGTAAATGGGGCTGACCTTGAGTGGCATTTTGATGCCGGTTAGGCATCAGGATATTGTTTTCCTGGGTTGAACTTGGGCAACCCATCCCTGGTTTTAGTTTAGAGTAGGTTTTTGTGGTAAATGGCATTGGATGAAATTCTGTCCAGTTAAGAACAAAAAATATTGCAAAAATTGCAATAAAAGTGTTCGCAAGGGTTCATTAAGAACGTGCAAAATTTGAGAGGGCCTCTCAACCAACTTTTAAAAAAGGACAAACCATGGTCATGGACCCCGGAATGCCAAGACGCATTCGAGAAGATTTTTTTTTTTTTACTTCAGACCCCTCCCTCACCCATTACGACCCTAGTCTCGACATCATAGTCGCAAGTGATGCAAGCTCGTACGGCATTGGTGCTTGCAGGTTACATATACTGCCAGATGGTTCGTGAAAAGCTGTGGCTCACGCATCAAGATCTCTAGTTCGATCTCGACATGCCCCAAGTCTCTCCTGAAGTGCGACGCTCAGGAAGGAAAAGGTAATTTACTCAACCGCTCGACGTAAATCCCAAGAGGAAAAAGTATTAACAGTTTTATTTTTTTTCTCTCCTTTTCAAAAAGAAAACTCTTTGGAAACTACCTACACTCTTCCAGGCCTATATTAAATAGGCGACATAGCACTCTAGAGAGTGACAGAGAGAGACACAGAGAGACAGTGAGAGTCGCGTACGACTACCAGTATTGGACTCTAACATATAGTAAGCTCCGCTTACACTATCTCTGTAACCTGTTGTTAATATATCTTTCTTACATCTAATCTGTGTTCCGTGTTTTACTTCTGTGGTCCCAACTTTGGCACCCACATCAATCCCCCAACCTCTGAGCTTAATTTTCTATTTAGCGTAGATCTGACATTTAATTGCTTGATCAAGACAAATTCACAAGTCTGTTTTTAATTAACCGTCTGTTTCCTTACCCACCCCTTTATCTTTCGGAAAAGAGGTTAACACTTAGTCACTTACCAAACCACAAAAGCTATTGTGTAGCGATTTCAACATGTTTTTGTTGTAATATCTTATAACAAAATAATAATAATATATATATATATATATATATATATATATATATATATATATATATATATATATTATTATTATTATTATTTTATTTTCTTTGATTTTTTTTTACATTTCTTTCCGGGTCCCGCCCAGGGACCTAAGGTTAGAAATGGCGTCATGACACTTTTCCACAAAAAAAAAAAAAAAAAAAAAAGATTACATAGATAAAACCCTTCGTAAGGTGTGGGCTGTACTTGTCAGAACAATTTTTTGTATCTCCTTGAGGCATGGACTTCCAGGAATCCCTTCAATTAGTCTACTGGAATCTTTTCCAACCAGTCCTAGGGCTCCAACTACAACAGGGATTGTTGATGTTCCCATATGCCACATTTTCGAGATTTCTATTTCAAGGTCCTTGTATTTTGACAACTTTTTTGAATATCTTCAAAGATACATTGCAGTCAGCAGGGACTGCCATATCAATAAGGAGGCACCAACTTTTTTTGTTTGTGGTCTTTTAATAACAATATCTGGGCGGTTGGCTTTGATTGTTCTGTCAGTGTGTATTGTGTAGTCCCATAGAATTGTAACAGGTCCTATCTCCGTAACCGGGTCTGGGTGGTGTTCATACCAGTTTCTTTCAGTTTTCTTCCCGTAGAAGTTGCAGATTTTCCAGTGCAGATATTGGCCCACTCTGTCATGTCGGTTTTATATTCAGTGGGTGCCAACACCGTACAGCCTGATACAAGATGATCAATCGTTTCTGGATATTTATCACAGAATCTGCATCTTGGGCTGATACAATATTTTAGTATATGTGCTTGATAATTCCTAGTTAGCAAGCATTGGTCCTGTGCAGCAAGGATAAAACCTTCAGTTTCCGCTTTCAACCCTGCACTACGTAGCCACTGATGGGTACGGGTTTTGTCTACGTCAGCTTGTTTGGTACGGACAGAGTATTGGCCATGAAGCGGTTTATCTTGCCATCGTTTCTGTATCTGGTCTGTTGCATTCGTCTTTGCTATCTTTTTAGGTATTTTGCAGTTTCAGCCGGTGTATTGTGCTGTAGTTGCATCTCTACGCCCATTTGAAACTCCATTTTGAATTTGTTGGCTTCTTTCATTACGGAATAAAAGATTTTTTACTACTTTTTCATGTTCCTTGACGCATACCATCATCCAGTCTTCTGTAGTTTCCAAATATCTTTGGAGGCCAATTGTTGTAGTTTTGTAGGACAGTTCTAGTTGAACTAATCCTCTGCCTCCTTCGGATCTGGGCACATACAGACGGTCAACATCAGCTTTGGGATGATGCATGCGATAAAATAAAAGCTTTCTCGTTTTGGCATTCCATTCGCTTAATTTATTATTATTATTATTATTATTATTATTATTATTATTTAAAAATATGTTTTCATCACAGACACAGAAATTACTATTTTTTTTCGGAACTAAAAATTAAAATTAAAATTTTTGTTCCATTATCAAAAGATGTTGAATAACTTCAGAAAAAATGATTTACTTTTTTTAAGCAAAGTAGTATTTAAGAGTTAATTTAAGATTTTTATTTAAGAGTTTAAGTTGAAAGGGGAATGTGATTTCAAAATTATAAATGAGTGTTGCCTATTTTAACGAATCAGGGAACAGGTCTAATCTAAGATGGAAAAATGGAAAATATGGGTTAAAGATTTGGTGTGGGTATGTAAATTCTGTTTGTCGATACGGGCTTTCGTGTATGGGACGTGTCATCCTGTGTACCTTTTTTGGAACATATATAAGATACATTAAAATGCAAGTAGTTATTTGTATCGAACCACGGGTTAATTTTAGCATTTTTATTTATTTATTTTATTTATTTATTTTTCAAATACATTTGAAGCTTTCTTAAAGGGGCATCAAATATGATTAAATCACATTTTATATTTATATTTTTAATAATAAATATCTAAAATGCTATATTTATTATAGAAATGGTATTATATTAATGATTTTTATTTTAAAATTTAAAATTTTTTATAAATTCTCGGGTTGAAATCCGGTACCAATAAATAACAAACGCCAGGAATGAATACAAAAAAAATAATGTATTAACGTAATAATAGAAATTTAAAACAGGTTAGAATTTTATCAAAAGGAAATATGTTTAGTAGCAAAATATATATACAGTCTTGGTAAGATATATTTCGAAGTTTTAATGACTTCTTGGATGAATCTACGATTTAGATAGATGGCCCTTTACTCTAGTAATTTTACCTCATATGTTCACTTTCCGGATAAACTTTTATTTTATTTATTTTTCTTTTGAAAATCTTTGACTTTTTTAAAATTTTCTTCAAATTTGCTAGATAATTGATTGTATTTCCCTGCAGCAGAAGTATATGTATATACAGGGATGAATCAATATTTTTGTAAAAAGGAGAAAATCTCAAAAAAATTTATAAATTATCACACATTTTAAATTGTACGTTTAAATAATAAATATATAATTATGAAAATTTTTTTTTATTTATTATTTTTGCTTTGAACATAATTTTTCCAAAATAAAATTGTTTTTTTTTTAAATTTTAATAAATTTTTATTTTTAAGAAATTTTTAATATAAACTTTTCATAAAAAATATACAAAAGGATATTGGGAAAAATTTCAAAAAAAAAAAGTTCCTGTATATTTTATTAATTTCCATTTTACTGTTGCAGTTTTATTTGTTTCTTTTAAATACCAAGAATATTTAGATATGGATGTTCAGTTTACGTTTAATTGAAAATTTTTCTTGAAGGAAGAATTAATTTGAAATACCATCTTAATTTAAAATCAAAATTGTGAACCAATATGAAATTTTTTAATATCTGGATTTTCAATTGATAAACCAATGTTATAAATTGTTCATTGAATAAGCTTCTTGTCTTTAGAAATATAGTTTACCAGTGTACTATTTCATATGATGATGAAGTTTTTGGTGTGGATAAAAAAAAAAAGAGAAAAATTACCGTGTTGATACATGTTTTAGGGTGTTTTTTTAAGACAGACAAATTTGTTCATTATTGAAAAGAAAAATGCTCATCTGAAGTTATAATTTTACTTGTGATAATATTTGTGAGGGATAAAATTATTTTTATGCCATGCGGTATTATATAGTTGCATAGACAAAAAGGGATTGAAAAATTTTATTACAAATTTCAGAATTTTTTTTTATAAAAAAAAAAAAGAAAATAATATGAGAAAATATTAATAAAAACCATGATATTTTAGTCTAACTGTTAATATAGACCTTGATATTTGTTATTTATGCAAAAATTATATTTTTAATCCTTTTTGGAAACTTTGAAATTTAACCAAAGTACCTAAAATACAATAAAATATGTGATTGCTTAGAATATGTTCTTCGAATATGTTCTTCAATTTTTAAGATTTCTGAGTAATTCATTTTTTTTTCTGGGTAATTAATATATATTTTTTTTTAATATAATATATATATATATATATATATATATATATATATATATATATATATATATATAAAGGTGATCGCGTTATATTCAAAAAGTAATTGTTAAACATTATTTTCAATATATGAAAAAAAATTCCCAAAATAACTAAAAAAAAATAGAGAGTTGTCAACACCTAGTAAAATAAAAATATGTTTTCTTTTGTTAAAAAATGCTTTTTGCGATATTTTAAAGTAAAACAAAATTTTTGTTTTATTTTAAATATAATTTGTTTCAAATCAATTTGATTAATTAAACTTTTAACTCAGCTAATATTTCTCACAAAAACATTTAAAGAAAAAATATATTTTTTTTTTGAAAAATTTTTTAAATAAATAAAGAATACGTTTTGTTGACAGATTTTTCAAATAGAATACGGTTTATTTTTTTATTTTTTATTTTTACTGATAAACAAAAATCATTCCAATCAATTTAAATTGCTAAATTAAAGTGCTTTGCTTATTGGAAATATTATATTTAATCTATTAGCTTGAAATTAAAACTAAAATAAAAGTTTCAATAAATTTTTCATTGATGAAAATGCATCTTAAACCCTAGGTATCTCTTTTCTTTGGACGTACCTATTTATATACTTTAAGAAGTTATATTTTAACAATATAAATGCCTTTACGTTCGGAAAAATATTTAATGAGATCTCATAAAATTAAAAAGAGTGGCGTTAAATTTGGTGTTAATTATTAATGAACCATATTCAATAAATAAATACTGTTCATTAAATCATTAAACTTCAAATTGTATTATTTCGTATTTAGCATATCTTTGGCAATGAACATTGAATTTGATCATAGGCTTTCATTCATCACGGACCTATACAAACATTTCCTTACGTTCGCTTTTTATTTTTTACTGAAGATCATAGAATCATCTTGATAAATATTATGAATTTATCTCCTCTTAGTTTTACCAATTAACATTTATGTCGAATGTAAGGTAAATATACCATTTTATTTTGTAATGATTAAAAACAGAAGTCTACCTGCTCTCTCTGGACATATTTGAAGGCATAAGACCATAATTAGGAGTTATTTCTAATTTTTTTTCTATAGAATAAATTTTATGTTTTAGGAACATGTTTGTTTTTGATATTTGTTGGTTGATATTTCAAATTTTAATATTCGAAAAAAAAATTATAGTTAAAAAAAAATATTTTTTGAATGATTAATCCTTATAAAACTATTTTATTGCTTAAATAACTTAAAAAAAATAATCAAGCTAATTTTTAAACGAAGTTATGTTTCTGCTAAATGGATATCAGCCACTTAAAATGAAGGCAAAACAGCATTAATTAGAAATTTCTTTTTTTTCCTTCATATCGAATTTACTTGATTGAATTGTAAATTATTTTCCAGTTGTTAAATTTGAAATTTAAGATATTGAAATATATGAAAATCCAAATTGATTTTCTAAATGTAATTTTTTAATGTTTAATTTGCTTAACTCACTGTATTACCTTTTTAAAATTGGTTATTCGATTAAAAAGAAAGTTTCTCAATTTCTCTTCTTTGAGAAAAGATGGAGTTTATATTTTAAAATTTAGTTCGATGTATTTTGTAAGATTATTTATTTAATAAATTTATACGCCATTATTTTTTCTTTTCAAAAAATCTCATTTGTTCCTTTTTGAAATATTTATTTTTAAATAGTCCATTTATACCTATTTCTGTCTGGCGTAAAAATATACTTAATTTTAATGCATTATCAATTGTTTGGTTTTGTTAACTGTATATGACAATTTGACCTAGATCAGTTCATCATTAATAATTTCATAATTATTCTTATAACTCATTTTAATAGGAGCAGCAGTAATCGTAATAACATTTTGAATATAATATTTATATTTTAGAGAGGAATTTGTTTAAATAAATACTTCTTAAAAAAATATAGAAATAAAAGATTGTATTCCTTCATCTTATAGTGGGTCAGCCAACTTGTATTGGTTATAAATAGAAATAAAAACTGACCCTCTACAATTTTTACGATATCAAATGTAACAAAGACAACAACAAGAGAAATAATCAAGAAGAAATTATGAATTTGTTCAACAATAAATATTTTTTATAAACACAACAAATCTTACTTATCATAAAACGCAGATTTGTTGTGTGTGTGTGTGTTGTGTGTGTGTGTGTGTGTGTGTGTGTGTGTGTCTGTAACGTTTATATATTGGATCGGATTTCCTACATTTTTCAACCGATTTCAACAAAACTTCACAGGACTACATAAAAAATTACCTTGTGGTGGTTCTAACAGTCAAAAAAAATGGGAAAAATATAATTGTTTTTTGCAAAATCAATTTGAAAACACGATTAATGAGAGACATCGTGAAAATGGAAGGGGACAACTCATATCGTTTTATGTGTGGGTTACTTTAAATATGGGAGCGGATTTCCTATATTTTTCAGCCGATAAAACAAAACTTCACTTTTTTTTTTTTGGCAGGTAGTTTATTTATTCTCTTGAACACTTTTTTTTTTTTTTTTTAACATTCAGAATGCTTTAAAAATTCCATTTACAAGACAATTGTTTATAATAAAATTCTATTCAATCATAGACTCATAACGATTGAAAACAATGTTTTGTTTGAGTTTGGGTTTGACCAATTTCGTAAAAAAAAAAAAAAAAAAAACTAATTAAGACATGCGTGTCCGTCAACCTTAAACAATAATCTTTGTCAATTTTATTTTTCAGTCTTTATGATGGTGGATACTTGATCTATCTCTTTACTGTTATATTTTATAAACGCCGGGCTTTTGTTTCTAAATACATAATATATAGTGCAAAAGTTGATAAACACAACAGAGTTCTTTGGTGTGTGTTACTGAAAGAATTTGAGTTACTGTACTGTATGAATGAAAATGAGAAGGTTTAGTTAGCTATATTTGTTTTTTATAGGAAAATTAAACAGATGTATTTTTTTTTTTGTATTAAATAGAAAAAAGTATTGCCTTGACTCACTGATTGTTATAGAGTTATCGCTCATTAACCAGAGATTCTTCTTGTGGAATGGAATATTTTCTGGGAGTTTGAGCGTTAAGCCTGGAAGATGGTTGACAAAGTTTGTTGATGTATTGAGGATAAAGTTCGTCTCCTTTGCTGTGTTGATTTCCAATGAAGTCAAGTGAATTGATTCAATATTTTAAGTGCCCACTGACCAAGTCGCGTCGAAGTTTCGTTTTATTAGTTCTCTCTTGGTCACGTGGGGAGGCTTTAAAACATATTTACATTTTATGGGGTCAACTAGAGGTCAAATTTTGGGTCGGTACCTTCGGACGTAGTTGACGACACCTAATTAATATTTTACAACCAATCAAAATACATCAGTTGTTATATTTGGTTGGGAGCCTCTATGTGTTTAATTTGCACAAAATTTAAGATTTTAAAAAAATGTAGGAATCTGATTCTACAATCTCAAGCACTGAACAAGTGCGCTTGTGAATGTTAAGTAATAACATCCCATTTACAATGTCATATGTTAAATTATTGAAAAAACCCACTGTAACCAATTATCTTACACGCATCTATAAAAAAATATGTAGGCAAGTAGTTATGGTGTGTGGGAAATTTGTCCCGGCTTTCACACATGAGAGAGTTAAGGTGAAATGTGACAGAATTAATAAAAGCAACAACGGCTTGAAAGATTAGAGTTAACAATTCTATCTTTTAGGCGGAAGAATAAGGACTCAAACTCCTGCTAGAGGTGTAACAATAAAAGAAGAAAATGTTTATTTACATACTCAAAAAAGAATGAGGGATATACACAAATATGATTGAAATAAAGGGAGAAGAAAATACCTTTAACTTAAAGTAAGGAAAAATATTCATATAAAGGCTTGATCAAAATATTTCTTTGAGCGCCTAAAAGTTCTTTAAGCGAGTAGATTTTTCTTAAGGGGTTAACACTTACATAGACTTCTTCAAAGATCTTGTTGAGGAGGAAACTGTCGAAAGATCCGAATTTTGTAGTTGTCGACGACAGGAATTTCTAGTTGCAAGGAAGCAGATCTCAATTATTTTTTAGTAGTGTACCGAGGTTCTGACTTTACAGCCCAGCAGATAGATTTCTTTCTTGAAAGAGGTTCCGAAGATGACTGGTGTTCTATCGCCGACCTGATTTTATCACAGACGGTGTCAAGTCCTCACTGGCAAAGCGGTGCATATTTTCCGTATTTGTGGATATTAGGAGACTCAGAAATATCGGGAACTTTTCCCTCCGAAATTACTATACAATTTCCTGGCCCTTTCATTAGTCAGAAAATATATTCTTATCTCTGATACGAATCAAAGTTTTGTGAGCTGCTTTTTGGAAGCAAGGGTACGACAAGTGAGCGTTACCACCAGACTTTATGGCACGATGGTCAGTGTAATGGTGGTCAAATTTCTTTTTATATTTTCCAGCTTTCTCGTTCGTCAGAAAATATATTCTTATCTCTGATAAGGATCAAAGCTTTGGGAGCCGGATTTGAAAGCAGCGAAAAAAGTTGGGGCAAGGATTAGAAAAAAAAAGCTAGAACGTGAACTTGTAAAACATTGTACTAGTGGTTTCCAAATTAAATTCTAATAGGTAGATATAGATAACTTTCAGAATATTGTAATATAATATCACAATGACATTTGACTAAAAGGTTTTCTTGAACATTACTGAACACTGAGAACATATTTATTGAGTAGCCTGCTTACCGTACAACGTGGAATACTTACTCCATTCTTTCCCAAATTGGAAAAAATATTTTTCAGTACAACTTTTAGATTTCTGTAGTGAGTGCGAAATAATAATAACTCCCTTCACCCACTCCCTTTAAATTCGCAGAACTGAGGAAGAAGGAATGGAATTTACGAGCCTATG
The DNA here is from genome assembly GCA_903632075.3 of Acanthosepion pharaonis. Lineage (NCBI taxonomy): Eukaryota > Metazoa > Mollusca > Cephalopoda > Sepiida > Sepiidae > Acanthosepion > Acanthosepion pharaonis. Next base: position 275,896 of record CAHIKZ030001873.1, read on the forward strand.
TGAAATTTTATTTGAACCAATGAAAACCTTGCCTTAACAGAAATTAACCGGTTACCAAGAAGAAGGAGGAAAGAAAGTAGCGAGCCTACGCGAAATTCTTTTTGACATAAAATGAGGAGAAAAATTAAATTAATGTGAAGAGTGTCTGAAGTCATGCGAATGGTTTCTTTCAATTCCTCATAACCAATACTAAAGTACTCGTCAGTGTAAAATTACTCGCCAATTATATTATCGGCCACTAACCAGCACGCGGCACTTCAAAGAATTTTCTCTCAACAATCCAAGAAAGTTAAGTATTTCAAACAATCTTTTTTCGTCTATTTTTGAACGTATGCTAACCATATATCATTTCGGTGAGCAACGGGCTCTTTTACCTTTGTCTTAAACATTTTTGAATATTATTTAATCTGATGCATGAACCTTTCCTCTTTATGACAATATATTAAAAGTACAGATTTGAAGAATTCTGGTTTATTTTCCTGAAACGAGATTCTGACGCAACTTTAAACGTGTAATTCGTGAATAAATACTTTATCTTGTTTTGTTAAAATTACTTGTATGTTTCATTGTCATTATCAGTTTTCATTAATCTTCTTGGCGGGGGTAAATCAAGTGTTCATTTTAACCCCTAAGCCCCACGCAAGTACAGTTCTTCTTGCATCTACGGTTTAGACTTTCGGAAAAGATGCAACAGATTTCTCTTAAGATATTTTTCCATGATAAACTATACAACTGACTTGGGTACTGAAAACTGTTTTGTTGCTGCTTCAAAACATTTCTGAATTGCAGGCGTTTAGAATTCGCCATTTTAAATCCACGAACAACTATTTTATCTTCACCATGTTCATATTCATCTTGAAGTGAACACTTTATCTAGTTATCATATATATATACATACATATATATATATATATATATATATATATATATATACGTCAAAATCGATGGGAAGGCCATCATATATATATATATATATATATATATATGAAAAAAGTGTATATATATATATATATATATATATATATATATATATATATACATATATATATATATATATATATATATATATATATATATATATATATAATTATTTATATATTATATGCGCAGTACTTATAAGAAAGCGCTCAATATCAGAGATAGAGCTAACATATTTGGTTGGATGGATGTGAGTTTGTGACCCTGGGTTTCACGCTTTTGCGATCGTCAGACAAATTGATTAATTCTAAAAAAATTTGGGTTTATGTAGATTGCGTGTATTGGTGTTATTATGGAAGTGGCGGGGGGGGATCGTCGTCGTGATGTCACTCATGCTAACGCAAACATAGATGCATATCCGTACACCAGATGAGGTACGCAGACACACATACACACTCGCTCGTCCGCCGGGGCTAATTCAGACATAAACATATGTGGACAGTATGGGATTTGACATATGTATGTATATGGGTGCTGTTGTCACTATACATACGCATTTGTATGTTGAAATTTAAAGATCGGAAGTGTATCGAAAATCTCTCGTGAATGTCTCGTGAATGTATACATGTCAGCAATTAGAGCATTTTTCTATTTTTTGCTATTCTTTTTCGCTGAATAATTCCTCGCATGCACGTAAATACGTGTGGTGGGGACTATGTAAAATTATGATAGGCAAAAATTGCTATTATTTTTAATTTTTTTAAGTTCATTTGTTATTATTTTAAAGCTGGTTATTTGCTTGTTTTTGATGACTGTATATGTAACTGGTAGAAATTGCAGTTTGTAATCCTTATTGGTTATTTTTTTAAATATGCTGTGGGGAGGGGGTTAGTTTACGTTAATAATTATAGCGGGTTTATATGATAATAGTAGATGTGATGTGATAGTAATGTTGTAAGGGATTGGAGACAATGATAATATAAGTAGCTAATAGTTATTGTAAATTGGTAGAAGTGGTTATTAATGGTGGTGGAAGAATGATAAAAACAATAAATGTAGCTTGAACTAAAAAGTGATTGTTGGTGTTTTATTTTATTTTATTTCATTTATCTATTTATTTTGGTATAAATCCAGATAATAGGTATTTATTCTCATGCCTACATTTGGAAATTATCTTTGATCTTATTGGTTTTTATTTGATGGTATTAAATATGCTTGTGAGAGTAATTAATGTTAATAATTATAGTGGATTTATATGTTAATAGTAGATGTGATGTGGTAGTAATGGTGTTGGGTGTTGGTGGTAATGATAATATTAGTAGCTAATATATATTGTAAAGTGGTAGAAGTGATTACTAATGGTGGTGCAATGATAATAATAAATGTAATTATTGTGATGGTAGCTTGAACTAAAGAGTGATTGTTGATGTTTTTTTTGGGGGTTCTTTTTTTATCCGTTAGGTATAAATTCGGATAATAGTACCTATTATTCTCATGTCTACATTTAGAGATTATCTCTGATCTTTTGTTTAGTAAATTCTTTTGCAGGATGTGGGATATTATTGCTACTTTTTCGTGTAGGCATATTTTGTAATGTTGCTGTAGGCAGGTGCTTTTTTTCAATATTTTCCAGATTATTGCTGGTGTGATATTTCTGTCTTTGTAGTACATTGTGCTGTTGTTTGCACTTACCTTGGCTTTGTATATTGTGTTCGTATGTTGGCAATTTCCCTGGAGTGGGTATGTTGTTCTATTTCTGCAGTTGCATTTTGGATCCTTGGTTTCACTTTTGTAGGTTGTCATTTTTTGTTGTGGCTTTTGATTATTTCTGTTATACTTTTTGAGGGTCACAAACTCACATCAATCCAACCAAATATGTTAGCTCTATCTCTGATATTGAACGCTTTCTAATAAGTACCGCGCATATAATATATAAATATTATATATATATATATATATATATATATATATATATATATATATATATATGATGGGCTCTCCCATCGATTTTGACGTATGAGGTTTCGAGAATTGTCTCTTTAGTTTTGATGTTACTCATGCAGTTTGTTGGTGCTTATACCTTTAATGGCATTTTACTCCCGCGAGTGGCTTACCACAAAGCACACATGTATTAGGGTTAGAATCCCGAATGGCGAGTATGTTTGCTACTGCTTCTAGTTTGTGTCTCGTGGAGATGATTGATGGAGGTGGTTCTGTGCAGTACGATTCCAGTGTAACATCTTGTCCGATATTCATCTCTCCTATTGGCTATCACCTCAAATGATCTATGTGGAATGTTGACGGCCGTAAGGTTGTTTTTCAGTTTGTCCTTGTACCTGTTCTTCCAACGTTTTGCTGATCATGCGTTAGCTGGCTGTACATCAGGACCTTCGGTATGCGGGCATCATCCGCCCTTTTACATGACCTACATGACCAACCAAACGCAATTGCGATGTCACAAGGAAGCCCTCTATACCAGTTCTACACATGGTAAACAGGTCCGAATTTAACACTTTCTCGCGGAAAGATATTCCGCAGATTGCTCAGAGGCAATCTTTGTGGAAAACGTCAAGTTGGTTTATATGCCCGGGATACAGTGTCCATTATTCCGAACCATACAGCAAGATGGTAAGGATAGCTGCCCTGTAAACCTGAACTTTAGTGACCAGTCTGATGCCATGTTCATTCCAAAGGCGATGAGGAAATTTACCGAATGCAGTGCTGTCTTTAGCAATTCGGTAGGCAATCTCGTGTGCCACTAGAGTTGACTTTACTTCCGAGGTAGGTGAATGCTTTGACGTATTTGAGATTTTGACCATCAACCCGAACAAGAGTTTCTGGAAAGTGGGGAACTAGTACATTCTGCTTGACATCCCGGATTTGTTTTGGTGTAGGACAAGGCTGGTGAATCACTTCCGTTTTCTTGATGCTTATAGTCAGACTAAAACTTGCAGGCTGCGGAAAAGCGATCAACAAGAAACTGCGCTTCATCGAGAGATGCTGCAGTCAGTGCGGCATCGTCAGCGAAAAGGAGGTGATTGATTATAGCTGTTCTAACTTGTATCTTGGCCTTAAACCGCTGGTGATTGAATAGCCAACCGCTTGTACGAAACTGGAACGTCACACCGACATCCGGGTCACAGAAAGCGTGTGTGAGCATGACAGAAAAGAAAAAGCGAACAAGACATGTGCCATGACACGGCCTTGTTTAGTGACATTTGTGACACCAAATTGATCACAAGTGTTGCCACCAGAGTGAAAACCACATTAGGATTCTGAATAAATATAATTCACGAGATGCTTGATTATTCGGTTGAGAATAAGGTGAGCCAGTATTTTACCTGCAACGGACAGGAGCGTCATTCCATGGTAATTGTCACACATTTTTGTTTCATTTATTCTTGTGCAGGTGCTTGATCAGTACATATTTGAAATCTTGAGGGACAGAGCACCCCTCCAAATTTGGATAAAACCTTATGCAGTTCCTTCACAAGCCTTGATCTACAAAATTTGAAAACTTCAGATGGCAGAGAATCTATTCCAGGAGACTTTCCAGATGATAGTTGCTTCAGTGAAATGAGCAGCTCTTCGTGTGTAGGCTTATGTGATAGTTCGGGAAGTTCTGGTAGTTGCGCAATGGATTCAGTGGTATCATTTTCAATCACAGACGTTGTGTTTAAAACGGATTCAAAGTGGCTTATCCAACGTTTGAGGATATCAGCCTTGTCGGTCAGTAGGGTCTCACCATTAGCTGATAGAACAGGGTTTGAGCCGCATTGACGAACCAAAGATTGTTTTGACTCCTGCATAAAACAATTTGGAACCCTTGCGATCTGCAGAATCCTGTAATTCAGAGGCTTTGGTAGACCACAAAGACTTCTTCATGCGTCTAAGGGACCTCTGCACTTTGCGTTTACTGACTTTATAGTCACGTTTTTTGACATAGATATCTTATCCTGTATCCAAGCTTTGTACGAATCGTGCATTTGTTTGATGAATACATTGCCGTCCTCGCTGTTGTCATCAAACCAGTCCTAGTGCTTATGAAGTGGCAGCCCAAGAACTTCAAGGGAAATATCGTAAGTCACATCACGCAATGCCTTCCAGGGAGACTCAATATCATGGGGATAGTATCAGAGTCAAGGGTATCATCTAACTTATTGGAAAGTTTAGTCAGTTTATCCTGTGATTTGAGTGGAGGAATATTGATGCGCTTAGGTCCTGTTGAAGATAAAAGATAAAAAACTTTTTGGACACCAACCATAACAGTGTTAACGAAGACACGTATTTTACCTGTCAGCCAGAATAGAATCGAATTCTACACAGGAAAATCTTTTCGTACCAAGGTTCCAGAACAAACAGATGACAAAGACCTGAAGTCTACACTGAGAAAAAAGGAAAAATCGTTACACAAGTACACAACTCTAGCTACAAAGTACATATTGTGAAAAGAAAAAGTAAGGGGAAAAAATGATTTTTCCCTCCTCTTCTCATGACAACAGATAGCCTGTGTTATTATTAAATTACGGTGTAAACATGGAAGACTTTACGGCAACCATATTGGAACTAATAAAAATGCAATTCGAGCAGCAAAAAAAATGAGGAAAGACAGACTACGCTCGAAGAAAAACAATTAGAAATTCAACAGAAAAATGAGGAAAAGCAACTAGAACTACAAGAATTACTACTACGGGCAGTAACAAATAAAGGACAACATTCTGAAAATGAAGCGGCATTCTTGCAAAATGCTATATGGAGCTCAATCAAAGACTTCAGTTATGCACCGGACGAAGACAAAACCTTCGCGGCTTATTTCAGAAGATATGAAGATTCATATGAGTTTGATTGCGGGAATTGGTCAGACGCGAAAAAAAGTACGTCTTCTACTGAGGAAACTAGGGTCAAGCGAATACACTAAATTCGTAGACTACATCCTACCGAGGAAAACGAATGAGTTGACTTTCAGGGAAGCCGTGAAACTTTTAACGGAATTATTTAGTTCGAACACTTCACTATTCCACAAAAGGTGGAAATGTTTAAATTTAACAAAAAAGGATTGCGAAGACTATATAACATTCGCTTCCGTAGTAAACAAACACTGCGATGAAAGTTATCTGAACTCAGCCCTGACAATTTTAAAAGTTTGATATTCGTCCAAGGCCTGGTTTCGACTAAAGATGCGGAGATCAGACGGAGAATTCTAACAAAACTGGAGAGTGAACCAAAACTGATGCTACAAAAATTGGCTGAGGACTGCCAGAGATGTATAAGCGTAAAAAAGGACTCGAAAGATATCGAAGAGACTGGCTTCGCTCACATACGAAAAGTACAACGACAAACACGTTTTTCTCCCTCCTCAAAAACAAACCAATTATTTTACTACAAAAAGTCAAATGAAACCTCAGAAGAAACCACCACCCAGTCCTGTGGGACTTTACATTGGTACAAATATTGTCCATACCGCTATAAGATTTGTCTGTCGTGCAATAAAGTGGGACATAAAAGTTCGCACTGTAGAACCAAGAAAGAAGACAAAAGCCGAGTAAGAGTCACTAGAACTGACCAAACGGACGGGATAAATATACGAAAATACGTACAAGTAGAAATGTTAAACAAAAAAAATCAGATTACAATTAGATTCCGGATCAGATTTAACCATCATTAACTTACAGATGTGGAAGAAATTAAACAAACCGACCATGTTGAGAACAGATAAAATAGCCAGGTCGGTAACAGAAAAATCAAATTTGAGGGGAAAATTATCACAAATGTGACGTTCAACGGTATGACCAAGAAATTAAAGATGTATGTTCTAAAAAATACAGAAAATTTATTTGGAACTGACTGGATGCAGAAATTTGACCTCTGGGATTCTGCCAAAAAGTGGAAAGGTTATCGACCGAGGCAGAGAAATTGAAGGAGAAATTAAAGAAGAGTTTCCCTGACGTATTTTCAGCCGGCCTCGGGAGGTGTAAAAAAATGACGGCCAAAATCGAACTAACAGAAAATGTACAAAATGTTTCAAGAAGAAAAGAAATGTACCTTTCGCATCATTAGAAAAGATAGACGAAGAGTTGGTTAGACTCGTGAAAATCGGTATATTGACAAAGGTGGAATATAGTCAATGGGCCGCACCTACGGTTTATGTGAAAAAGAAATCGGGTGAGATACGAGTATGCGCTGATTTCTCGACGGGATTGAATGCAGCGATTAAGGATTATCACTATCCTCTCCCTAGTCCAGAGGAAGTTTTCACAAAGTTGAACGGAGGAAAAATTTTCTAAAAAATAGACGTGAACGAAGTATACCTACAAGTACCAGTAGATGAGGAAAGCTCGAGGTTGTTGTGCATAAACACACATAAAGGATTATATCAGTTCCAAAGATAACCATTCGGGATCAAGGTCGCGTAGGCGATATTTCAGCAAATAATGGACACTATGCTAGGCGGACTGGATTTCACGATCGCATACCTTGATGACATCCTGATAAATAGCAAAAATATTGAACAACACTGGGAACACGTTCAAGAGGTTTTCAGGCAGGTACAAAATTACGGTTTTAAGGTAAAGGAACATAAATGTGACTTCTTTATGAAGGAGATAAAATATCTGGGCCATATTATTAACGAAAAGGAAGAAGACCAGACCCAGAAAGAGCCACGTCAATAAAAAAAATGCCGGCTCCAAAAAATTTAACCGAGTTACAAAGCTTCTTGGGCTTAGTAAATTATCAAGAATTTATTCCTAACATACACAAATTACGCGCACCCCTAAACGAACTGTTGAAGAAGGAGAAAGTTTGGGAATGGTCAGATGAATGTCAGAAAACTTTCGACAAATTCATTAAGACTCTAACAGCAGAATTATTTTTAGCGCATTATGATCCAAAATTGGAAATAATAGTCCCGAGTGACGCGAGTGCCTATGGTGTTGGGGCATGTATACTTCATAAAATGCCGGATGGGACACTAAAACCATAGCGCATGCGTCAAGAACGTTACTACCAGCCGAATAAAATTACTCGCAAATCGAAAAAGAAGCGCTGGGGATTATTTTTGCGATTACAAGATTCCACAGATATATTTACGGTAGATTTTTCCCCTTGCGGACCACGTTACTAACAATATTTGGATCAAAGAAAGGTCTACTTGTCTACACTGCTAATAGATTACTAAAATGGGGGACGATTTTATTAAATTATAATTTCAAATTGGAGTATCTTCCATCAAACAAAATCGGGCATACAGACGGTCTTTCGAGACTAATACCAAACGGAGCCATTAGAAGATTCCGTAATTGCAGCTCTACGATATGAGGAAGATATTAGAACATCATTATGTAGTACAATTCGAAACCTCCCCGTCACATTACAGGAAATAAGAAACGAAGTAGTGAATGACGAATTTATAAAGGAAACGAAAACAAAAATTGCAGGAAAAGATAAGCATATATCAGACAGTTTTTCGTTATGTGATAATGTTCTGCTATATAATGAAAGAGTAGTAACCCCGAAAACGCTACAAAGGCGAATTCTGAAGGATTTTCACATGGGCCACCCAAGAAAGAATAGGATGAAATCCTTAATGCGAAGTTACGTGTACTGGCCAAACATGGATCAAGATATTATACATATGGTGGACAAATGCAAAGGCTGTTCCTTAGCAGCCAAGGCACCTCCGATCACTCATAAGCCATGGCCTAAGACAGATCGACCTTGGTCGAGAATTCATGTAGATTTCGCAGGTCAATTAGAAGGTTTCTACTACTTGATTGTAGCAGACAGTTACAGCAAATGGCCAGAAGTATTTCGTTGTAGAAAACCTACTTCTGAGACGACAATAAATTGCCTTCACGAGCTGTTTGCTCGTTTCGGAGTGGTTGATTGTTTAGTCACCGATAATGGGACACAATTTACATCTGCGGATTTTCAAGAATTTTGTGAAACTTTTCAGGTGAAACGCATCAAATCTCCGCCATATCACCCAAGGTCAAACGGGCAAGCAGACAGGTTTGTAGATACATTAAAAAGAGCACTAAGGAAAGTTTATGACGTACCAACAGAAAAGGCTTTACAACAATTCTTGCAAGTGTACAGAATTACACCGAACAGTGTCTACGCCATCGGCATTATCGCCGGCGGAAGTAATGTTCGCCCGAAAAATTAGATCGGTATTCGACAAATTACTGCCAAAACAGACAAAGCAATCACCAACGTCGTTTGTACCAAAAAGAAAATTTAGCCCAGGGGAGAAAGTTTTCTTTTTAAATGTTCAAAAACAACACATCCTATTGGGAGCCAGGTACAATAGAGAAACGAATCGGGAACCTGATTTACATAATTCAGGGTCCGAAGTTATAAAATGCACTTAAATCAGACCAGAAATAGGCTGTTAGAGGATTCTAACGGTTTACCCCAGGAAGAGGAGGAATTGGACACAATATTTGACACATTCAATATGCAAAGGCCTCAAGCAATTTCAGAACCGCGGAAATCAAGCAGAAAAAGAAAATTTACAGAGCCTTTGATGATTAATCCGAAGAGGAAAAATATTAAAGACCCCTGCGAGGTAAAAGCTTGGGAGGGGGTGTCTTGGGTCCTTACCTATAACTACAAAATGAACTTTTCCTAACACTATGTATACTACGCCTCTCAAGAGAGAGGGTCGAATCGAGTCGAGCCGATAGTAGTTCACTCCAAACCAGACTGACAGTCATACTAACACCTTCCACATCTTGTATTATTATTTCGTGTAATATACCTTCGTTATTTCTACTCTTGTGTTTGTGTTGTTCTCCCTTGGTACTAACCTGGATCATAAAAGATAATATCATACATCCCTCCACACAGATATATAAAGTATACACTTAGGTCAGTCCCAAGCGGTGGCAGTCTGTTTCTTGCCTGAACACAATCTTCATGTCTGTCGCCGTTTGGTGTTGACTTCAATGTCCACTTTTATATTTACATACGCTCTATCCCTGATATTGAGCAATTTTACCCATAAGTATAGCATACCTTAAAACTACATTTTTGTTATATATAAAAAAACACACCTGAAAATGAGTTTTTTTTTTAAGAAAAAGACAAAGTGTCATTAATTACTTTTATTTTTCAGCCTTTCTCCAGGTTCCTCTTACTACGAAAATGTTCAAATTTGGATTTGTCTTGCCATAATGTATTTTGCTAAACTATGAATATTCTGTATTAGAGAAATATTTTGTTTTCACCATTAACCTCTCAATAGACTTTTTACCAAAATTTTCATCTAATATAGGTTCTAAATGTTGATTAATGTCGTAAAGAAAACATATGTAGGTGTCTCTATTTGAAGAAAAATAATTGGGCCAATATGCCAAAATTTTCATAGTTCTTTTTAAATTTTTCTAATTTTGAAGTAATTTGCACAAAATAGCAAAATCAAAACAACTACCCACTGAGGTGAAGACAAAAAATGAAATTTAATCAAAGAAGTCTATTTTCAAAAGCAAATTGCCAAGAAGTTGAAGATTTCTAGACATGGGGTATAATATTCGTTACAAAGTCAGTTAGAAACTGGGGCAATTAACAGAAAAAGAGCTGGAGCACCAAAAGTGACAACAGCTGCTGAAGATAAACACTTGATTATTAAGAGCAAAAGAAATAAAAGGAAAACTTCACAGTTAACAGCTGAACTTAATTCCTCCCGACAACAACCAGTGTTGCTCTCAACTGTGAAAAATCGACTTAGATCATGAAGATGCATGACTATCAAGAAACCCCTGTTATGGAAGATGAATAAGCAGAAAAGATGAGAAAAAAAGCATAAGAACTGGAGATTGAATGAGTGGTAAAATGACAGACGAGTCCATAGATGAACTTTTTGATAGTAAGGTGACAATGTATATGAGAAGAAAGCTGAATGATGAATGCGTGGTTCCAACAGTTAAACATGGTGGTGGCTCTTTTATGGTGGGGTGCTTTGAGAGAGAGAGAGAGACAGAGAGAGAGAGAGAGGGAGAGAGAGAGAGCTTGAAATTTGATTGTTAAAGGAAATGCTGAAAAAGAACAATATAATTTGATTTTACAAAGGCAGGCTATCTGGTTTATGCAAAATTGAAAAACAATCATTTTTCAACAAGACAAAAACCCAAAACACGTTTCTAAATTATATCAATATTATCCCAAATCAAAAATAAAGAAAAATATTTTGGAAATTATGACTTGGCCACAACAATGTCCTGACATCTGACCCATTGAATTAGTATGGGATTAATTGGATAGGAGATTTTAAAGAAGTGTGAGCTTTTTCAGTGCTTGAAGAATGCTTGGGAAGGTCTGCCATCTACTTTTTTAAAACAAATGTTGGGAAGAATGCCAAGAATTTGTAAAGCAGTAATTAAGACAGGCGCAGTTCTATCAGGACGTAACTTTGACCTTACCTTTTAATGCATCAGTCTATGCTGACTGTGGATCTCAACTCCAGAATGCAGGCCTTTATCATATTTATTCTTATTTGTCTCCAGCAATGAATGGTGAGAAACCATCAGAGACGCCAAGTACGTAATTGATCAAAAATCAGAAATAGATATCTGGATAACCATGAAAGATATACGGACCAAATCAAAGTTTGGCTGGAAAGTTGAAACTTTATTTTTCTACTTATGCCTTTTGTCTGCGTTTCTCTATGATATCTGCTTTCGATGATGAAAAAATCCCCAGTAAATCAGAAAATGGCTTGACTTACATAAATATATTACTTGTAGTTTCAAAACCTATTCACCGTTACCGTTGAATTTTCTGTACTTGTTACTTTGAAGAAATCATTCTTCAATGTCAAGATTTTTCACCAAACTGCTGCAATACTCTATTCATGCGAAATTTTGAGCAAATCTGTTGCTTGCTTTCAAAGTGCCACCCACATTTTATTCTTTGAGAACAGACACTGTTTCACAACACCCAAGGGAGCTTATTTTTGTTATAAGAAAAATTAATATATATATATATATATATATATATATATATATATATATATATATATATATATATATATATATATATATTCGGTGTCAGCCCAAAGGTTTTAATTGTAAAAAGTGCTGAATTTATATGTAGAACGGAATAGTTATAAATTTGCGATGAAAATATTATTTTTCTTTATTGTAATTTGAATTCGCATTGCAACTAAAAGATTGATCATCTATACAGCTTGTATGCTGGTTGAAGACTACTTGTGAAAACCAAACAAAAACTAACAAAAAAACTTACCAGGTTATATTAACAGATATCAAGCTGTCATGTTTTCCGATAGCATATTTAACATGTATCCCCAACACTTAGCAGCGCGTCCCAGATGATGATAAGAGAGGTAGATGGCAACCCTCAAAACATAATCATGTATCCACTGTCTGATGATTGGAGCTATAATAACTAACCGCTACGATTTACTTTTCCTTTATATATCTTTTTGTTTGGTCTTTTAAATTCCTTTATTATAATTCTTCCTTCCTGTCCATTAACTCATTTCTACGTAAATATTTCTCAGTTTGGGCCAAACTAATTCACTGTTTAGTTCACCTTCTTTTTCATTCTGCTAGCTTTTTTCCTGTCATGTCTTTTCCTATTTGATTCTGCTTTCTCAGTTTTTCTTTTTAACTGCTCCCCCCCCTTGACTCATGTTTCTCTCATTCTCTTTATCTGGGTTTTCGTTTTGCTATGTGAAATTGGGCAAGTGGACGTTATCAAATAACAACTATTTATCTATTTACTGATTTAGTTTATTAAACAAAGTCAAATTCTTCCAGAATCAGTTTCTTTTAATCTGTTAGCAGTCTAAGAGAAGACATTATAATTATGAAAGAAAAGAAAGTAGTAGTATTTTTCTTTATATATTAATGAAATAAAATGACACCATTGGTGATTACTCATAAATAATATTTTGATTAAGCAGTAAAACTGGTAAAAAATATACCTATCAAATAGAAAAAAAAACTATGCGAGGTAGGATTAACCACAAGAAATAGAGAAGCTTCTGAAAATGAAAAGCAGATATCAAATGACAATAAACAAAACTCTCCTTAAGTGAACCTAAAAATTAACCTGCGTTTTTCTTATCCTCATAAATGAATATGAGAAAAACTAGCTGATTTTATTTTCTTCTGTTTTAAAATCTTTTGATTCAGTTCAATTAAAAAGATAATTTGGTTGGAGATGCATGCATGCTATAGTGGTTGCTGTAGTGGCATATATTTCTGCTCAAAGCTCGTGATTGGTGATGAAGATTACGAATGTTATGCAAGACAAGTAAGCCCCTTCCATTAACAAAACTTCCCTTTTCCTATTTGTCCCATTGTGATTGCATGATTGTAATTATAACTCTTTGTTCATTGTTTGTTTATGTGAATAGAAATAATTTTCATCTGTTTCTTGTTCTCTACTTCTGCATCAGAATTTTCTTCCATTGTAAAGAACTGTTTGCGTGGACGTTAATTTAGTTTCGTTAATATGTATTAGGTTTGTTTTTTTATTCTAATCTAGTCACCTTTTTGTGATTTACTTAGATTGTTTAAAAAATGCTGATAAAAAAATTGAATAACATTAAAATTTGAACCAACTTTATTAAAGAGAAAATATGGATCACAAACTGTATTTAAAATGTTAAAGAATCGTCTTTTTTATTTAAAATAGAATTCACTGAAGAAACTGAACTCCCGTTTTTATCTCAGCGAAAAAATGAGTCAGTCTCGCAAGTTTTCACGACTGGATTAACTGAAGTTGATATGAGTTGAAGCTTGGTATGTATGTATTTCTGTATCGTTTCGCTTTAACTATTTTTTTCTGAAATATCACTTTTGTTTTAATTGCATAGGATAACTCTCATATTACAATGTGCCTTTCAAATTACCAAAACTGGCATATAGCTGTTTACTGAAAGATGGAAGTAAATCAGCAACATTTTCGGCATATTATGATTTTTATTTTTAACAAGATAAAAATGTAACCCGCGCACAAAGGGGTTTGTGCTATGAATGATCGAACATATATGAATGATCGGAAATCTCAGAAGTGATTTGTAAGCTGAAGATTTCTCATTGAATGCTGTTCCATGGTCGGGTCGACTAGTTGAAATAAAGAGCAAGACATGATTTGATAATAATGAAGATTATACAACGTGAGTGATAACTGACACGCTGAAAAATATCCAAATAAATGTTGAAAATTACTTGCCCCAGTTTAGGTATATCAGTTACTTTGATGTATAACTTATGTGATATGGTGTATTTGAAACAAATTGTGACGCCGATAAAGTTAGATACTTTCCAACAACGATTCCAGAGATCGAAATGAACCATTATTAATAGTACCAAAGACAGGTTTTCATCTAAAGAAAATGCCACTGTGTCAATATATGGTGGTACTAGTACTTCAACTATGAGCGCCTTCTAGAGAATTGAACGATTGATTCGAACAAATACTACAAGCACTACTATCAAGTAAACCATTTGAATACAGCAGTCTATAAAAAATTAGCAAAAAGAAATTAGGAATTTGTAAAATGAAAGTTTATAATGATTTATCAAAATAACGCTTGAACATTTTTGATGGTCAGGTAAAATAGGTATAAATTGATTGTATTTCTAACAGAGTAGCACTTTTCGATTACAATTTATTCCCTTCTTTCAGAATTCCAGAATTCAATTAAAAAATTTAATTACCTGTACGATTGCTAAAGGCGCCTAAAGCGGTTTTTTGCCAAAAAAGGTTTGGAGCGATGAAATTACGAAATTGTCTGAAAGATGACAGTAGATAGAAAAACAAAATAATAAATATACTGTTCAATAAAGTTAATGTTGAAAAAATGTTTTTTTTAATTTTTACTTAATAAATCGATTTAAATTTTTGGTATGTTTCTCTCTCTCTCTCTCTCTCTCTCTCTCTCTCTCTCTCTCTCTCTCTCTCTCCTTGAACACAGATACAAATTATTCATTGTTTTTTTTTTAGCTCTCTGCATCTGTGGGAAAAAAAGATTTGTTTTCTGTAAACCAATCTAGTCCAGGTTCATATATCATGAGATTTTTACATTTTAAATATGTCAATAAATAAATAAATAAAATGGAAAATTGAATTTATTTCGTTATCAGGATTAGAAACCTGTAGGAAAAATTACTTTGAAAATCTCACCGCATGATTTGAAAAAAAGATCAATAAAGTCTCCCACCAGGTAGCAGTTATTAATTATTTAGCAGTCAGTTAGTTATTAATTATATGATATCCGCGGTGAATTAATGTTTTCTTTAGCACTTTGCCGTTTTTTAAGCAGACCTGAAGCATGTATAAAGTTTGTATGTTCGCAAAATGTTGGTGTTTCACATCTAACTACAGCATCATATGACGTAGTTTTGTGTCGTCATCTGATACAAATAAAATACACATTCACCTTTATTTTCAGAGGGCAGGACTTGTACGTCGGAATGCCAAGGTGAGTCGAATTAGTGAAGAGTTATACAAATTGGTTTAGAACTGGGTTTAAGTGAAGGCGGTGGCTTAACGGTATTTATAACTGACTATTGAACGGTTGAAGAGCAAACCTCCTCTCACGTTCCACATGAAATTCGCCAAGAATCTTAGTAAACATCTTTTTCCTCCACAGATGTTTTCATGAGAAGCTCTTCGAACATATAACAGAATACAGATATAAAAATAAATGACATTTAGTCAATGACAATGTTCTTAGTAAACATGTCTTTCTTTTTTTAGATACGTGATAAATCTTTATTTACTCATTGGATGATCATGTTAATGAGAGGTCAATCTAATGACAATTAGGAAATACCATAATGTAGAGTGATAAGCAATGGTATACCATATCACAGTAATCAAAGGACTGTATTCTGAAATACCCTACCCATTTGTTTTGTCAATTT
This sequence comes from Acanthosepion pharaonis, assembly GCA_903632075.3. Taxonomy (NCBI): domain Eukaryota; kingdom Metazoa; phylum Mollusca; class Cephalopoda; order Sepiida; family Sepiidae; genus Acanthosepion; species Acanthosepion pharaonis. Next base: position 291,717 of record CAHIKZ030001873.1, read on the forward strand.
CCTACATTTTGTGCAGGAAAATATTGCTTACTTCTGGTAAAAAGAATTGGACAGATGAGTGCAAAAATTTATAGCACCACATCATCCAGAAAACAGCAAACTGATCATAGATAGTGAGGAAAAGAGTCCCACATTAACCCATCATTTTCTTTTCTTTTTTCTTTTCTTTCTGAAATTGTCCATCTCTCCTTATCATTTATTTTCTATAAATCATTGAAAATTAAATCTATGTCATGACAAATATCCAATTTTCCGTCGTTCTTTTTGTTCTTTGGAAAATACTGATAGTGGATTTAGCCGAAATTACCGATGCACACTGGAACACTGTGGTGTTGATTATATACGGCAAACGCTCAGATTGATACATTTTTATTAGCAGTGACATCCGGCGTAACCTGGGGAAATATTTTCAAATATGTTTTTTTTAACATATTTCTTCTTACATAATAAATGAAAACAGGATTATTTACACTATGTGTACAGGAAAAAGTAGCTGTTAAGAAAAACAAAAAACATTCTGATGTCAAACAACACAAGTGAGGCATTTCCTTAGATTAAGGCGGCTGAGTACATAACATTAAGGCTTCTCCTATCGTCTGCTACTCTGAAGAGATTGTTTGGGGAGCCAACTAACTAACATAGAGCTGGTCATAGGAAAAGCAGGAAGAAGGTAATTTGAAACCAGCGATCTTGAGAGATTATCTTTGTAATTTATTAATGGTTATGGCAAAGGTAGGCCACACTTAAATCTGAGCTAAAGATAATTCAATGGGCAAGTCTGTTGGAATCATGGGAGCCCTGGTAATGAATACATCCTCTTTTTTGTCTACCTCAGTTCGGATATTTGCCGCAATGACATGAAGCTTGATAGGGAGATGAATTCCACTGCATAACCTTGGAGGGTCGAGATTTTTCTAGAAGCATGTTTGGTGTTGCGATCATCATTTGAAGCCTGTGAGGAGAAACACCAGGCAACTGTGTTCTGAACCGTCTTGGCACTGTGTCACTTGACAACTTTGCAACATTTTTTGAGTTAGTTTCCAACAGTTCTGAGATAATTTCTTCAATTAAACCTTTCCTTGGAGAAATAATACCTTGCTAATAGAATCAATGGTAGTTTCTTTAATTTTCAGTCCTTTTATTTAAATCAGCTGAAAAAATTTAGTTTAATCCTAAAATGAATTTTGAAAATGTTTTGTTCAGGATTGCACAATCGTTTACAAATACATTAAAAATAAATCAAGAATTTTAGCCACTTCCCTTGTTTGACTGTAAAAATTTATTTTAATGTAAAATTAACCTTTTAAAGTTCAGCAAATCCATCCTATCGTTTTTCTTTTTTTTTTACTTAAGTTTCTCCCATGCACAAATTTACCTCCAGTATTGTAATTGAGTGGATACAATACAGAACATAAAAACCATAAACTAATTCTACCTCCAGTGACCTCCGGTGTGTTGGTGGACGAATTTGACCTTATCTACTATTTGTGAGTTCAAAATCATTTTCCACTTTATGTCAAATTCAGTATCACAGTCTATTTTATTAGAAATTATTTAATTTGCTTAGAAATGTATAGCTGTGCTTTTTCTTTTTAATCTGATGACTTTGGATGATATCCGAGGTAAGCACCGCATAACCTATGGATCAAAAGAATGCATTTTTTGTTTTCGGGACAGGATATACTAACTAAGTCTCTTTGTTCATTTTGCAATATAGTGCTTCATTTGCGTAGAAATAACCTGGGCTCGAACAACCTTAAATGATTCACAAGGCCAACTTCACACATCTTATGTTATTACTTGAGGTCTATTGGTTGTCTAGACAAAGTCATAGGGATCCAGTTTGGGTCCCTCGGACATTCTGCTTGACCTTATTTCTGAACTACCTATGCACTTCAACATATTACAATATATATAGTTGGTAGAGATTGAGTTAACCAGAAATACAGCTATGAAATAATCAGGCAACAATTCGCAATAGTATAAAAGAGAAACAACTGAGAACTATATATATATATATATATATATATATATATATATATATATATATATTTAAGCATTTCACCCCAAGCAAGGCGGGAAGCCACTAGGACGCAAGGGGTTACAGAAAATTTAGAGCAATATCAGATAGGAGTGATAGAAGAAAGGATGAGGGTAGCGGATAGATCAAGGCAACTGGAGATGTCGATTGACATCACACTTGAATAGCTGGAGATTATAGCTCACAGGGAAACAGGGGAGTGTGAGAAATACAAAAGTACATTTTAAGCAAAGCGTTGTTTACACTGAGAGAGTCCTTGATCATCACTGCACCAAGGACTGGTGGATTCCGATATCAAAATAATAAATGCACAGAAGCAGTATGCTCTGATGGTCAACTGTATTCCGACACATTAGGGAGACACATACTGGAGAAACTTTCCCACCTGGATCACCATTCTCCTCCGGAGGAGATACACAGGATACTCTTGTTGAGAAAAAATAAAAATAAATTAAACATTATAAACAGAGAACGTGGGGTACATAATAGATTAAACTATTACGCCAATATTTCTTAAGTATTGATGTTATAACTGAGACGACATCAGTAGTAGCGAAAACAATGCAAGTCTCACTAAACTCTGATACGGTAGAGGAATAGGACCCTGCTTCTCTACCAAGAGAATGTTCTGCGACTGATGAGTAGCAGAATAAGAGTGGGAAGAGTAGCAGAATAAGAGTGGGAAGAGTAGCAGAATAAGAGTGGGAAGAGTAGCAGAATAAGAGTGGGAAGAGTAGCAGAAAGACTGTTGCTCTTCTACTTATACCCCACCTTTGAAGAAGTAACGATGGAAAAGAAATTGGAAGAGTAACAAAAACTTGAACAGCAAAACGTGTTCGTACGGATGGAGTTCAAGAAAATACACTTAATAAATTTAAGCCGTGGAGCAACTGCTACCCATAATTTCCAAGTAGAGGAGAACAGTAAAGGACTCCAATGGCCTGCACAAATGTTTCTCTAGAAAGAAAATATCAACAAATGTGGAAACGCGAAGATAACTTTGGAGGAAAAGCGCTAAGAAGTGGGTAAATATTTCTTAGCCCTTGAATAAATCTATTCTTATTCAAGGACGGGGTGCAGGTCTGTAAGGTGAATAAGTGGATCATAGAGAGGGAGTGGAAGACTCACTTACAAATTTTCAACGGCGCATGTAATGACTACGACTGACTTGGGAAACTTCCTTGATGTTACTTAGGTCACCTGTTTAATTCGCAATATAAGGTCTGGGAGATTATCCAAATCAATGGATCTCAAGTTTTTCTCCATACTCTAGCCTATAATTGGTGGTCCCTTCATAACTTTTTGAGATAGACAAGCTTATTTTATTATTTCAGTACACATGAGTAGCAATTGTTTTATATAAATTTCAAAATATTTGCCACCAATTAAGCGTAAATAAAATTATATTTCAGTAAACCAAATTTTATGAAACAGGAATATACACTAGTAACATAACCAATAATATTTAAGACAGTCAAATCATTTTAGAATACAAACTTTATACATGAGATTAAAAATGTTATTCCTGATTTATTCAATGCAACCCTTATGGCTGATACAGATCTGAGTTTTTAATATCTGACCTCGGTTTTGATAATAACAGATGTAATATACCTATTTTTAGAATGTCTGTTACTTTTGATCGGGAGACACACGACAAGATGTGGGAAAAATAACATACAACAACTCACTGTGTACTGTAGTGGATATTTCTTAGCAGTGTCATTACTTTTTTATATGATATGCTTCTTATCTTTGAATCTTCAGCTGTAATTCTATGAGACTCTCTTGGAAAGCTATGGCTATATCAATATCCTAACTTCAAAAGTAATCGTTACCAAAATTGGCACGTTCAATCTCTAATAGTTTGCTGAATCTTGATTGCATATCTTCATGTACATTTTGTCAGATATTCAATATACTCAAGAAGGTCATGTTTGTACAATTAGTTGCTAATCAAAGCCAGGCATAGAAACTGTTTTAACACTTGATGTGTTATATGAATATTGAACAGCTTGAGTTTTCTCAGGAAAAGAGTAACAGCTCCTTTGCGGGATATAAGATCACGGCGTTCACCTTGTAACTGCTTATTAAATAAATTCAGCTTTTTAAAATATATCTCAGAAATAAAATATATCATATCTAACTGCAACCGATTTTTCCCGAGCCATTTTCGAGCCAGAAATTAACTAAGAGTCCCAGAAGTACAATAATACGATGAAAGCAATTTGCTTTCCATAACTATTGCGTTCCTTCAAACTCTTCTCTATTTTGACAACAAAGTTTATAAAAGAGGCTGTCTTGAAGATCATTTGATTTAATGAGGCTGGCATCTTTTGTTACAATGTTAAAGTCCTTACGTAGAAGTCCATCTAATTGCTTTGCAACCAGGAATTTCTGGTGGCTCACATAGTGTATGCAAAATACCTACTATGAACAGAGCACCAAGCCGTTTTATTCCCGAGTTAAATATTGTTTAACTTGCAATAAGTCGCAACTTTTTTGAAAACTGATTCGCATTCGAGCAAAAAGACTTTCCTCTCTGAGTCGATTCCCATTACATGTTAGTAGAATTTCTTCCTTACCTCTTGAAGTAGATTCACCAAGTTGAAGGACAAATTGTTTCACTTGCAATTGGCCCTTCTACAATCCTCAAATATTTCATCAATGCATTTTGATACAGTTGAGTTTCTTTGGTTCATTACAGATTCCGTTGGCAAAATTATAGTTTCCCTATATAATGAAGTTTTCCAACTTTTAAAGTTATCTTCGAAATCTCATAAAATGCCATCAAACCTTTATTTGTTTTACATATATATTTGCTAAATAGCTGTCCCAATGTTTTTTCTTGATTGAAAAATCATCATGAAGTTTGTTAAAGCACTCTAGTGGTCTGTTTTAAATTTATTTCCTGGCGATGGATAAAACCGAACGAACAGATAGATATTCAACAGAAGGTAATCAACATTTCTTCTTCGTTACATATGTCATGGGTAATCTGAAATCAGGAAATACAACAAATAAAAAGGCTAAATTTAGTACATATACTGTTTATACAAATTAAATGCAACACATTTAAAATCCTATATACGAATTGATATTAACAAAACTTCATATAACTATATCAAACTTTGTGTAAATTAATTTTCTAAATTATGAAATACTTAATCTTTTTTATCTTAAAACGTAAATTAAAATGCCACATAAGCATATACTTATGTTAGAAGTCTTTTTCCTTTATATTGGCACTGAACCCCTACCAAACCCCATAAAATTAAAATTAACTAAACCAAACATCGTAACTAATTTTTCAAATCTTCAACAAAGATGGAATGATTTAATTCAATTTAAAAAATATATAAATAAATACATTTAAAATACTTTCAAAGAAAATTATGAGGCTGTTGCCAAATTTATATTAAATACATAGATTTACGTGTATCATAAAAGCAAGCATGTTCTCATCTTGAGAAATGTTTTTCCTTCGCATTATTTGGCTAATTTTTAATGGCATTTATTGAATACTTAAAATATCATATCCCAAAAAGACAACTTAGAAAAATAATGTACTTTGAAAATACTTTGAAATGTTGACTTTAAGATGAAAGCTGAAATATGGTTAATTAGCAAAATACAATGCTTTTAGCACAAGGCTAAAGGGAGTGGAAGAGAGATTGTTCATCAGTAACTATCCTGCTTCGAGCTAGTTCGATTCACGGCCCATCCATTCTAACATTTGACACAAGCACCATAAGAACTCATCCTTCACCATCGGTTCGGACATGCACTAAAATACAGGGGTCATAATAATATACCCATGATATATATATATATATATATATATATATATATATATACAATTATAATTTTTTTACAAAAATATACAAAAGGAGATGGGGCAAACCCATCAAATCAAATCAAATTTTCAACTAAACAATTTAAAAGAAATTAAAACTGTTAATAAGATACTGTTCACCCCACAAAAATGAAAATAGCCGATGTATTCTGCCGTTAGACTGAATCAAGAAGCTCACTCGCCAGTGGTGGGAGAGGGGTAAAAATATTGCGAAACTTGCTCATCCAATCAAGTTAAAAAAAAAAACGATAAAACCTGCAATATAAGGAATCTTCAAAAGGACCATAACAAAAGAGGGGACCGGGAACGACAGTCACTCACATTAAGTAGGTGAACAAGAAGACTAGAGCAACCAAGGGTGGGGTCCGCTAGGAATCCTTTCTCTTGTGACCTGAAAGGAATAAAAAAGGAAATCAAGTTTAGCCCAATTCACGCAAACCATGCTCGTAATACGTACCAATCTTTCGCTGAAATCTGCCCAAACAAATCACTTTCTATCAGTTCTGATCTCCACCTTGAACTGGTACCTAAAGAATCCAATCAATTTTATTTTGTACGATACTTTCCGTTTGCGTCACCCACAACACCATTCTTGTCACGGCAAGAAGCGTGAGAAACACTAATCCTTTCGCCCTAGACCACGGGGGAGACATATTATCGCACATGTACGCGAAATCAATGGACATAAGATCTTCGGGATCAATACAAGCCGACCTGATCGCAAAACGAGCGTACCAGCAGACAATGGCAGAAGGCATGCTCGGCCATCCCTTCCAGTCTACGATCACATTGGTAGCTATCAGGCATATCTGCCAGGACCGCATTTAAACTCACATCATTGAAAGGCAGCGCATTCCGAACAAGTCGCCAGGTAAGCAAAAATTCAGTGTTACTGAGATAATCCGCCGCTGACGTCCAGAACCAGAAAGAGCCGACAAGACAAGCTGGACACTAATACCATGTCTTCCTATGCTAAGAAAAGTTACTGAGTCGAGGAGTGACATGTAAGGCATGACGACACTTATTGAGGAAAGCCTTCTGGCCCGGGGTCTACGACTACGCTCAGTCCCGGGCTCGAAAGGAGAGATAGTAAAGCTCGGGAAGGCAACCCTAACACACTTTGCTCACAAAGGATCCTCTGTCAACGCGCGGCGTAGGAATAGCAGCCTCAAGACGTGACTGGAACACTCTAAGTGAGGCATTCCCAGCTCCCTATGACATGGACTTTGGATACAGACCTTTCTCATTTAGATGTCAGAGAGAGAAAGTACCGACAACCGGAAAGGTTAAGGAGAAAGATGTAAACGGCACAATACTACCCTTCAAGGACAACCGCTTTTGGAGCCAAGTATATATATATATATGTTATATATTATATCAGTTAAAAGCAGAACTCTTTCTTTTGGGAAACAGAAACACCAGTTACCGAAAATCTGCTCTGATTCGTAAAATGAAAAAATGACTAAAACATTATTTAATTAGAAAAGCTTTTAATTGCTTTTATGAATAAGATATATTATAGACACTATTGTCCCCAGAAAAATCTTTTTTCGATAAATAACAAATTTTTACAAGAATTGTTTTCATTTTTTTATAACTTTAATTAGAATAATTTATAAGGTTGAAACCTTATAAATTATTCTAATTAAAATATTTTAAATTTCTGCATTACTTTGTCCCCATTAGGTGATATTGTTATTTAGTAAAAACTATATTTACTAATTATAAATGTATAAGCTTTGTAGAAATCATCAAACACCAAAAAATCAAAATTCTTTTTAGAATTTTGATTTTTTTGTATGTGTATAAACGTGCCAATTTTTGTAGATATGCGACATTCTCAGAAAATAAGAGCGATAATTATAGTAAATTTAAAGCTAAAGTATCTACAATTAAATAAAAGTTTAGATTACGGAGAATATTTTCTTAATTTAAAAAAAAAGATTACTGAGTACTTAAAATTATATAAAAAGGGCGCTCACGTTATATTCCTTAACCATCTACAGTTAATTTCCCTCTGAAAGTTCCCCTCTGCCTTAACCGGGTATTGAACTCACACTCTTTGGGTCTCTGTTAATTTCCCTCTGAAAGTTTTCCACTGCCTTAACCGGGTATTGAACTCACACTCTTTGAGTTCAACAGGAGATAACTGATAACTGACATCCAATAAACATGGCACGTGGAACTAGAACAGTCTACCCCAGTGAGCGAAATAAAGGATTCAGTTCGACATTCCAACCACCTGAAGAAGACTGGTGTATACAACGACCGAAACGTTGTAATAAATATGGCGACAAAGATGAGAACAATAGTCCGAATAATGTAAATAATACCCCATCTCAGAAATATAGACAGATAGCTATTCTAATCTTGAATCGAAACATCCATTTGATTTGATTTTCTGACATATCTTGGATGCCAAAAATTTACAATATCTTGTTTGTCTATGGAAAAATAAAGGAAAACGACTGTCTATCCAAAATGACTGGATATTGTGCGTGAAAAAATGTGATATGAAATCTTTTGTGGAATGATAAAATCAGACATTGTATGACTGGTGTGTTTACTTTTACTGCTAAGTCACTTGATATCAATTTTGTACCTTTTCATCAATAATTACATATAATATTCGTTAAATGCGCTTGTTGTAAACGAAAATTGCAGGCTTTTTCGAGCTAACGTAAATTTTGACTAGTTTAGTGCTGATAATTATGAAACCCTCTTGTTGTAAGGGTTTTGTAGTTAATCTTCTCCAAAATACTCTCTAAATGTAGAACAGTCACAGAAGAAAATATGTGATTTGTTTCTATATGTAATATCTTTGGAGAGAAATACTGTACTTCGGATTTATGTTAGCATAATTAACGACATTACAAAAACAATTTTGTTTTTATTTTTTAGGTAGTTTAATTAATTTATACTTAATGCTTAGCAAAGTAGGTAGGTGGAGCTATATCCAGCCATAGAAAAGTCTTCAGGAGTAGAACTCGAGAAAAAATCCAGATGGAGTCTCTAAGGCATTTCGCCGTTGTACCCAACCCGTTCTGGCAGCTCCGGCGACGGCACCGGTCCCAAACTGTAGCGATCTTGTTCATTTGGCCTCACCGGTGACGTGGAGAGAGGGAACGTGCTACATGGGCAACAGCCTGTCCTCCATATCACATCGCCCAGATTTGTATCCGACCACACCACACTGCACCAAAACACCCTGCACTACACCTGGAGAAGACACTCTAGCTTCACCTTTGGCGTCGACACAACACGGAGAACGGCAGTTACCGGTTATAAGCTATCACTCGATTGGCGTAGATCGCAGCGTCAGGGGTCGTTCTCGTCGGTGGGAGAGATTTTCGGATCTCATTGTACAGCTACCACCCACCTGAAGCTGGGCAGCCCCCAGCCAGTAAGGTGCTGTCTTGCCACGGTCTGCCTTCTTCATTGGGTGCATGGAGATTAGGAGTTATCCGACAAGCTGACTGCAACCTTCGCACCAGGCAATAATAAGAATTTACAAAAGAAATCAGCTCTAAAACTGGGGTATTGGAACGTCCGGACTATGCTGACCGGCTTCTCTGAAGACCCCTCAGGACATCTGTAACTCCAGGAAAACTGCCGTCATCAACGGCGAGCTCAAAAGGCTTCATGAGGACATCACCACTCTACAGGAAACACATCTGGCTGACTGTGGATCGCTGAAGGAAATGGACTACACATTCTTCTGGCAGGGAGCTCCGATGAACCATTCCAGTGTAGAACAGCCTGCTGAATACGGTAGAACCAGGCAGCAACGGCTCCGAGAGACTCTTTACTCTCCGCCTCAACATCACCACAGGCCCTGTCACCCTCATCGGCGTGTATGCCTCGACACTCTCTGCCACATCGGACACCAAGGACAAGTTTTATGACAAGCTGGCAACCACCATCAGCAGTATCCCCAGAAAGGAACAACTTGTTACCCTAGGCGACTTCAAGGCCAGAATGAGTGCTGATCATGATTCTTGGCTCTCGTGCTTTGGACAGTTTGGCGTCGGCAAGATGAACGACAATGGCCAGAGACTACTTGAGCTATGTACCTACCACAACTTGTGCATTGCCAACTCCTTCAGGACCAAGCCCCAGCACAAAGTCTCCGGGAGACATCCACGCTCAAATCACTGGCACCAGCTGGATCTCATACTGGTCAGACGAGCCGCCATTAAGAACGTCCTTCACCACACGGCGGACTGCAAGACAGACCCCTCCTTGGTGTGCTGTAAGATCAGGCTCCAGCCCAAGAGGTTCCAACGCGACAAGAAGCAGGGGAATCCTCGCACTGGTGTCAGCAAGATGAGCCAGCCAGACCTTGCGTAACAGTTTGTCAAGAGGTTTGAGAACGAGCGGGCAACCTCGTGGACCGCGGAGATTCTGCCACGGAGAAGTGGGCGACCTCGCGGGACACGATGCGCCACACTGCCTTGGCCACCTTTGGGAGAAAGACCTCAAAGTCATATGACTGGTTTGAAGCAAAGTCCGCCGAGATGGCTCTTGTCATTGTGGGCAAGCGCGACGCTCTTGCAGAATACAAGCGGTCACTCAGCAAGAGAAACCTGCAGATCATCCGAGCTGACTGGAGCAAAGCTTATAAAACTGCCAGACACTGCGCTAACGAGTACTGGACAGAGCTTAGCGAAACCATCCAGACAGCAGCAATTACAGGGAACATAAGAGGGATGTACGATGGCATCAAGACGGCAATGGGACCAGTGCAGAACAAAACTGCTCTCCTTAAATCCACCACTGGGGAAGTCATTGTAGACAAGGAGCAACAGTTTGGAGAGATGGGTAGAACACTTTTCCGGCCTCTATTCCAGGCAGCCCTTGATGCCATTGAGTGCCTGCTGGTCATGGAGAACCTCGATACCGAACCGACCAGAGAGGAGCTTAGCAAAGCTATTGACAGCTTGGCCTCAGGGAAGGCCCCTGGCAGTGACGGAATCCCCCTTGACCTGATCGGGTACTGCAAGACTGCCCTACTGCTCCCATTGCACGAGGTCCTCTACCAATGCTGGAAAGAAGGGGCCGTACCTCAGGACATGAGAGATGCCAAAATCGTCACCCTCTACAAAAACACGGGTAAGTGAAGCGACTGCAACAACTACAGAGGCATCTCGCTACTCAGCGTTGTGGACAAAGTCTTCACTCGGGTCATCTTGGTCCGCCTGCAGAAACTCTCTGAACGTGTCTACCTAGAGTCGCAGTGCGGTTTCCGAACTCAAAGATCAGCGGCAGACATGGTCTTCTCCCTCCGTTAGTTCCAGGAGAAGTGCAGAGAACGGCAGATACCCCTGTACGTCGCTTGTATTGATCTCACCAAGGCGTTCGATCTAAGCGTTAAAGAAACAAAATGCAGCTGAATAGCATTAAGCAACAGCCAATGAGTTAATGGCATACTTAACACGAAATACGAAACTCTCATAAACTGTTAACTGTAGCAGTCCTAGTGGAGTCAGTGAAAAAAACAAAGAGTTGAGATGACAATTTTATTACTGCTAAATTGTTTCTAGCCCCTTCTTTTATTGTATTTGGAATACTTGTCGATAAAGTGACACTAAAAACTGTGGGGAAAATTGTGAAAACGGTTTACCTCGGAAACGCACACGAATCTGTGTGTCGTGCAAACTCCGGCTGCTCAACGGCGAAAGAACCAAAATGGCGGCGCCCATGTTTTATGCCAGGCGGTCTCGGACAGTTAACGCGAAATCTCGTTGTCTCGTCATTCGCATGCAAATTATGGTTGGTCCTCGGCAAGCGCTTTTTTTTTCTAGGGACTTTTTTTTTTGCTCGTGAGAAGGTTGGACGTGTGACACTATTTTGTCGTTTTCTACTTTGTTGGACTTTTACGACTGATTGGGCTGTCGTTTGAACTGCGATTTGGCTACAAGTGTTGCGGTCGAGAAATAGAAGAGATCTATTACAGTTGCTAGTATCAGTTGACAGTCTTTTCTTTACTACCACAAGCTATTTCGGCAATGGACAAGTTCGATCTAAAATTGATCCCAGAATTCGACAGCTCCCTCAATGGTTTGAGAAGGCCGAACGTGTTTGCAGGCTGTCCAAAATAAAAGAACCTGCACTGGTCATTCCACTGAGACTCACGAGGAGAGCCTACGCCGTATATCAACAACTCGGTGACGATGCTGACAGTCTTTTCTTTACTACCACAAAAACAAAACACGAGAGTGATACTATGGCTTGCATACTGAAGAGCTTCTATTAGATTTTTAAAAACCTAATGCGAAAAGTATAGCTTTTACGTTGTAGGGTATTGCATGTACTGACCATCTCATGTTTATATGTCTCTGGGTCTCCACTTATGACTTTTGCTCGATGTTGTAAGCAGCAGACGACCCCTTTCTTTACACTGTATGGGTGGTGGGAGTTGAACTTATTTACCATTGCTGGTGATAATGGCGAGGCCATTGCTAAGCCTTCATACTGTCGACATATGTCTGATCCAGCTACTACTGGACCATGAGAATTCAATAAGAGGGAGCAACAAACTCGCATTCCAGGATGTACTAATATCTCGAACAGAACATGAGTTCAAGACATCCGCATACCGCAAGCCAACATTTACCGGAAAATACCTCAACTTCAACTCCCAACACCCATACAGTGTAAAGAAAGGGATCTTATGCTGCTTACAACATCGATCGAAAGTCATAAGCGGCGACCCAGAGACATATGAACAAGAGATGATCAGTATAAGCAGTACCCTTCAACGTAACAACTATCCTGGGTACATGGCAACAAAATATCCGACAAACTACGATATAAGGATACAAGAGGATAACAACACCACAAAAAAGGTTCGGTCTGCCAACCGTATATGAAGGAGTTATCGGGAAAAATACAAAAGATCTGTGGTCCATATAACATCAGTGGCTCGCATAGAGGAAAACGTGACTAAGGACTATATGTACGCCATCCCGTGCAGCTGTGGTAAGAAATATAAAAGAGAAACAAGCCATCCCCTAAAGGTATGACTGCATAAACATCGTAAAGCGGTAACACAAGAGGAAATAGAAAAATCAGGCGTAGCTGACCACATATGGAGGGAAAACGATCACTGCCTCTCCTGAGGTTAAAATAATCGACAGAGAACATCACTGGAAAATACGAAAACTTAAGGAATCAGCACAGTTTCTTTCGCCATAACATTGTATTTTTCAATTCATGTAAAAATAACCAAAAAGTCACATTTTCTCTAAGAAAATTCTAACAGCAATATTTACAGTTTCACGAGGGGAGAAGAAAAAATAATTGATTCAAATATAATATAATATATATATAATAATTAAAAGAATTCCTTCAAGGATTTAAATGAAAAAATATATTTATAAAAATCCGTAAGTATATGTAACCTACAGTATAATATATCAAAAAAAGAAAAGTTAACCGAAAAGTTAGGTCACCCCCACCGGATAGGTCGCCCCACCAGATAGGTCGCACCCCTACTTTATGGCTTAATAATTGATGATTTGCTGTTGACTCACAGATAGGTCGCACTATAATCTGGGGAGTTACACAGCCCTTTTTAAACGTAAGAATTATCAGATATCTACTTTCATTTCTACCTTTATTTCAAAACTTATAATTATTAATATACACTTTTACAATTAAAATACAACAATGATGAATCAATGAATATTTTATAATTTTATTTATTTATTTTGATGGATTTTGTGAATCTAGCAGCATGAGGTAAGTTTAAAGCAATGAGTCAATATATATGATAGATAAATTGTTTCTATACTGAGAAAAAACATAGCTTTAGTGTTTAAGGGTATCATGATGACAAGTTAGTGTTGTTTTAGATTTATGTCGAGCGGATAGGTCGCACCCCTAATATTTTGTGAAATTTCTAGTAAAAAATGTGAGACCTATCCGCGAGTATATTTAGCATCCCGATACCACTTTTTTATCAATTTTGAATTTTGTACAAATCTGTGCAAAAAATGGATCAAAGAGCTTACCCAGCTTCATACATATTTTCAGGAAATCTCAACTTCTAATTGGTCAATAAACACAATAAAAAATTTATTTGTTGTTCCAAATATATCCTTTTTGTCGTAATTGAATATCATTATCATTAGTTTTTTTATTTGACGTCAGATTAGCGTGGTTTTGATAGGCCTGTTCTGTGGAACGGAGGTCGCTGGTGTCGACTGTGAAGGGAATAGCTTGTAAACGAGTCGAGGTAGCCCGCGGTGACGGCGGGGTTGGTAGACCTGTTCTGTGGAACGAAGGTCGCTGGTGTTAACTGTTAAGGGAATGCCTTGTAAATGAGTCGCATTAGTTGAAACATCTCAGCCTTAATTCCTCTCAGCTGGATAGTCGATGGAGTTGGCAGCTGGATAGTCGAGGTGGTTGGTCAAGCCATGAAGTGGTAACGGTCGTTGAGAGGTGCAGTCATACTGCATAGTGGTGATGAAGGCGGAGACGGTGACGCCCGCAGTGTCTTGCGTGACGGCCGGGCTGCAACACTGTTGTCATGTTGACGAGGTCATGGCGGCGGTAGCATCAGCAGCGTCCTGCGTAACGGCCGCGGCCACCCCGGTCCCTGGTGTGTTCTGGTCGTTCTCAGTGTCTGCTTTTATGCGGGTCTAGTAGTCCCCAGAGGTATTTCTTTTACCAGCGGGAACGTTCGCAAGTGGCCAACGTCGGAGCTCGCTCCGTAGACCGGATGTAATGCGTGGTGCACAGAAAACGACTTTTGTTATTTCGTTTTCCTCCTTCGTGGCGTTCACATCCAGCTAGCGGGAAGAATGAATCAGAATGGGATCAAATTGCGACGGAGTATAACATCGATTACCGAAAGAACTGTATCGGAATGTTTGAAAACATTATTTTTGGAACAACAATAAAAATATGAAAAAATACAACCCGCCTGTTCCATACCACTAGCTACGTTTGATTGATAAAGTTAAAAGATTGAAGGAGTAGTTGTAGGGACATTATTATTATTATTATTATTAATATTATTATTAATAAAAATATAAAATAATAATAATAAGGAAAATTAGAAATAAATTAAAATAAAATAGTAACATTAAAACTTTGTTTAAAATAAATTAAATAAAAAATAATAAAAGTTCTCTCAGCATGCAACAGAAACTGTTCCTGTCGGAAATACGGACATCCCGCTAAAAGATGTTGAATTCAATATGCCTTTACGAAGCTATTTCTGTTGCGATGATGTAAGTGACCCCACAAGTTAAAAAAAAAATGACACGTCTTAGAAACTCTAAATTATTGAGAGAAAAAAACGAATAGTAATTAAAAAAAATATATCCACCAAAATAACTGTTGTGTAAGCAAATATATTTTCTTTTGAAAGAAATGCTTATGTTATTTTATAATATTTCTGCTCAAAATATTTTTGGATCAGTTCAGTATGCAAAAACTTGTTAAAGAAAGAAAATTCTTTTTGTCGAAAAGACGTTCTTTGAAAGTAACTCTGGTTATGCGCTCAATTGTTAATGCAAAATTTTTCTTGATTCCTTTGTTCTGTATTAAGAATTGCATCGGTTCCTGGCAAAATATCTTTAAATCTGAAGCCTGAACGAATTTGTGGGGATAAACTTGACAGAGTTCTTGCTGAAAAATTCTATGCTGAATTAGTTTTCGGTTTTTGTTTCGTGAACTCTCGAATGGGTCCCAGAATGCTAGGTTACATTTGAAATTAAATTCCTACGACTTTTGATGAGATAGGTAGTGATTCAGTCATGCGGAACGAATAAAGCTCTAAGTAGACATGACAGCAGTCGATAGATTATAATTTATTGAAAAACCCAATAAGGAAATAAATAATTTGGAATCTACACGACATTACATTTTCTCCCAAATCTAATAAGTGGTTTATCCCACACCAGCACCACCACCACAACAACAAAAATTAAAGGCGTGATCTATCAACAGTGAGACAGGCGACAGTTTTTTTAATAATAGAAATAGAGGATTTTTTAAAATAAAGCCAGTTTTATTACATGCTTAAAAAAAAAACGATAAGAAAAAACCCACCCAATTTAGAAAACAGATTTTATTCAATTTTTTCTTGCTATTTTTTAATTCAAATCTAATAGTTTACAAATGCAAAGTAAAAGAAAAAGTAATATTTGAACATTCAAACCACCTGTCTGTACTTCTCTCTGTGCTGTACGCGTGGATACTCAGAGAGTGTGTCCGACCATGTGTTCGCCCTGAAAGTAAGAACGGATAAATGGAAATATTATATTGGTCTTGATAATCGTACCAACGTCAAGTCAAGGTAGAATTTAGGGTGAGACCGAATGTATGGTAATTTTTGAGTTAGGTTATAACAAACATTTCATTTTCAGTTAAATCAGGCTTGTTTATTTCTTTCACTTTTGCGGTGGTCAACAACTACAATTAATATAATCCCCATTCATGGTGTTACATGATGGAAATTGCGGAGAGCTCACATGATGTCGCTGGAATCGGGGTTTTTGAAAGGTATTCCAAAGAGGCGGTAAATAACCTTTTTCATTTGGGACCGATGCTACAGATCTGCACCAGGAGCAGTCAGTTTCGTATCATGGAAATACAAACATCCTACACCAGAGGGAAACTATTTGTTCGATAAAAAAGGGTTTACCTTGAGACAGATATGTTAAGTACTGGACGAAGCTGTGCTCTTTTCCCTAGCTGAAAGGCAAAGGCTTGTTCTAAAAAGACGAAAATTTAATCGAACCACATGAAAGGAAGTAATGCGACTGGCAGCCCAAACATATAGAGGAACGGCGAGAGTGATGAAAGGTTATGAGAGGTCCAACCCAAAAGAAAAAAATTCAGATGTTGATTTTGTAATAAGCTCAACCGCTATTTGTTAAATTGCTTTCACGTCATCTGTTGGAACTATAGTAATGTGACATTAAAAAAAAACGAGTGACAATGAGAAAGAAATGCTGAGTTAAAAGTAACATCACGGTGAGGAATAATCCAACAGGCCTGGGTAGGTGAAATAAGAATATTAGTGTTGAGTATATACAAATAAAACCTGCAGGACTGACGATTATGTGCATAAAGATTACGCTAAGCAACGTAAATCGAGAGAAAGCGCATCGATACGGACACAAATTGATACCATTACTACATATATAAGGCTTAGAAGGAATGCAAAGATATGCGTGCTTTTCAGGACTAGGGCTTATATATTTACGGAGAAGGGGAAGGAGAGAGAAGTGTTGGCTTTGATTGACACAATGGCTACGGTGTTTATGATAAAGTTAGATGTGTTCAAGGAATTAAATCCTGAATTGGTGGTGATGTTGGCTGATGGTAAATGGATTCCAGTAAGTGGTTCTAACGGTTAAAATGGGAGGTAGAGACCCCCAGAGGCTATATGTATTGTCCAATTTGCGTAAAAAGATGTAGTTAAGTTTATCTGTACACCCACCACGATAAGCGAACGATAAAACATAAAAGAAATCAATGTGAGTTAATTTGAGTTTACAGCTACGGTAGCCGCAGGACTGTGGCTATCGGAGCGAGCAACTTATTCCTTACCGAAGTGTGTTTGACCTGTTACAAGAAACAGACAGTTGAAAATATTATTTGATTTTGATAATCTTCTCGCCGTCAAATCAAAGCATAAATTTAGGGCGAGGTTGGGTGTATAAAATTTTTTAAAGTAAACTAAAACGAACATATGAATCGTAATTAAGTCAAGTTGTGTCTTGCAAATTTTAAGTTGAAGAAAGGACAAATTTCCAGTGAACGAATATAAAACATGTAATCCTAATTCCCGGTGAAACCTAGAACTAATCACTCGACATCGGAAATTTTCTCAGGCCCTCCAAAGAGGGATGGAGAATCTTCTTCAAATCTTCAAGCACAACATCAGTGAAGGACAGGATTTTCTTCTTCTTTTTTTTCTTTTCTCAAACTAAGACTGGAAATCAATTGCAACGAACCGATTCAACGATTTCCTACGTCTCGCTGGTTTGGGACGGAGTCATCATCATTTACTTATTACACAGTCATCACAGCGTCTGCTGTATGATCTGGCTCTTATGTGGAGTATGTCAAAGCACCAACATAGAAACAAACGTCCAGACTTTTAATATCGACTTCAGGCCAAAACATAAAATAAAACATGCTTCTATAAATAAAGCTATATTAATTTTATTTATTTATTTTTTATCGTCTTACCCTAAGCAAGGCGATAAAGTCACTAAGACGTAAGTGGACAGTGAGAGTGAAAGAAACTGATTAACGAGAAAGGACAATAAAAGCACAGGTTCAGGATTGTAGTTGGCAGAGAAGCAAAAATTCGGAAGAGAGTCCCACAAGCGAGAATTTCGAGAGAAGAAACTAGATTAGAATAAAAATTAGAATAAAACTTAAGGTTACATCTAGCATTTTAACCGTAAAACAAGACCAATATAGTACTATGCATAAATATGTAAAGTCAAGGTATCAAAGCAGAAATCTCATCAGAACAATTGCCATGAAATTATTTTGTGAAACGACACTTTAAGGCGGTGAGAAAGTGATTGAAGCCGGGATGCCAGGTCTAGACTGATAACATTACAGATTCTTCTCTGGATTTTATCAAGAATATCTAGATACATAGTAGAACTACCAGGACAGATATAGCAGCAGTATTCACTACACGTACGAATGATTTATAAAGGTGAAAGATAGATTATGGGGGTGGGGGAAGTTATCTAACACGATACTGTGAAACAACCAGTCGCAAACCAAGTAAATGATTCGTTACTGTTGTTCCAATTCATTACAGTGAAAAATGTTAGACAGAGAATGCGCAATGAGTTGCTCTCCGGAAGGTTAACATCAGACATGCTGATGGAAGACAAAATAAGGTTCTATAAGCCGATTAAAAGAGTACTGCTTAGTTTTGGAGGTGTTAAAATTAACAAGTTATTTCATTTTATCAGACATACCATTAAGGCAGGAGTAAATAGTTGTGTCATTAGCATTGATTCTGAGCCGTGAATTGATGACAACGAGAAGGTCATTGATAAAAATTAGAAACAAAGTATAGGGACCAGGGGAACAACAGCATTAATGTAGAAAATTTAGAAGAGTGGCCGTTCAAGATATTCTTTGGAAAAGCTGAAAGTTTGAAATAGTCTACGGTGATATTATGAGTAACGGTTATTGGAAGCAGGGTTGCACCAAAAAGCATGTGTTTTAAATATATATACACTGCTGGCAAAAATCTTAAAGCCAATGAAAATGAAGAAAAATATATCTTTTTCGTTGTTAGACTCAACAGAGATAGAGTAGAAGCTTCGAAAAATGAAAATAAGAAAAGGAGAAATTAAAATTAAAAACTTTTTAGCATTTAATAGGGAAAATTCAAATACACTAGGAAATTAGGTTAAATACTAGCTGGTCAAAAGTTTAAGACCATATTTGACCGAAGCTTTAATTGGTAAACACGTAATGAAATTTGTTTTCTAGCATTAGCGCAGCAAAAAACTAACGCTGGTATCTCTTGCGTTACATTAGGTAAAAACATGGCAAAGGCTAAAATCTTAACAGAATTTGAACGTGGCAGAATTGTCGAGCTGCAAAAGCAAGGTCTCTCTCAACGTGCCATTGCTGCTGAGACTGGGCATAATAAAACTGTTGTTGCAAATTTCTTAAAAGATCCTTAGGGATACAGAACGAGAATTTCAAGTTGTCGGCCCATGAAAAATTCCTCAGTGTTGTGCAGGAGGATTCCACTCGTTGTCTGGCATTATACCAGCCGATCATCGAAGCAGATTAAAGCCCTTACTGACGCAGAATACAATACGAGGCGGTGTAATGTTAGCAAGTTTGTCTCGCTAGAACAATTACGACCAAGTAGTGAGTTCGATCCTCATTGGGTGCCCCATGCTTTCAGCCTTTTGCCACGTCCGAGCTACGTTTGGAAAATCACTATATATATATGTGTGTGTGTGTGTGTGAGTGTGTCCGTCCGTCTTTGTGTATTTATAAAGCCAATTAATGTCTTCTTACTTTGATGCCATACATTTTTCTAGCCTATTATTTATTGTCCTGAATAATAATAATAATAATAATAATAACAACAACATAATGTGGTGCAAAATTTTCATGTATAGATTTCAACTCAATTTATAAGTTTATGTAATGAGCAAGTACTTCCGAAATATAATTCGGAATGTTTTTATACGAGGATATCTTTATTCATAAGTTGTAAATAAGTAAATATTTTCATATCTGAAGAAAACAATCTTCTGTCACTCCCTGCCAGATAGAGGATGAACTACTAAGCCTGATTACGCGCAAAGAGGTCAGTATTTTGTTTTCTTCATGGTGTAACATTGTTGTAAATATCTAGTAATGGTCAGGTCTATTCTTCGTTGTGATAACGTCAGAGGAGCTGAAGTATTCAATCTAGGTTAAATGTATAAAACTGTTATGTTGCAAATTTTTGATGAGGTAAAGAACTGGGTACATTTAATTGTGCACCCAATACATAGTAAAATTATTTGACAGAAATTACTTAAAAATAGAAGTATATTTCTTTTTTTTTTTAAGAATGTAACGTACCAGACTAGTTTTTTTCTTTTTAATGTTCCGCTCTCTACCATCAATATTGCATCCGTTGATCAATAAATTATAACTTACATTTCTGAGAAAATGTGAGAAAGTCAATATTTTTAACCTATAAAAACGAAGGTAAAGAGAAATGTACATTATTTTATTGCAAAATATAAATTATTTTTAAAGCTTTTTAAAATGTATGCTTTAAATCTATCTCTTATGACAACATTCGGTTACATACCATCTCATTTACGAGATCTTTGATCGTTGATAAATTACGATATTTTAAAATGAACAAATTTCAATTTTATTTCTTTTGGGACGTCAAAAATCAATTCTGACTGTTCAGTAATATTTTTTTTTTTTACTAAGTAAGAGATTTTGGTTGGACATTTGTTTAAAAGATTCATCTTGGCATTGATTGGATCCTCATTCTATTTTCTACTTCTCTCTGTTTTCCCTACTCTCTCAGATTGTTTATTTTATTACTTACCTTGGTTAGCGTTTTAGATCCACTTATTGGAATGTTGTAAACGAGATTTTAACCTAATTAAAACAACCATTAAAACTTAAAGTGTTTTCAGTATCTATATGCAGCTCGCATTTCCATTACATTGAGTTACATTTCTCACAACATGCATATCATCTGCTTTTTCTCCATAAAGTAATTTTATCTTTACGTTTTATAATTACAATTAATTTTATTAATACTTCTTATTTCTCGATATTTTCCATTGTTATTATCAATAATGTCACTGCCAGTGACAAAATTGATCTAAACATCTTCCCTAGATTATCTTTCAATGCAGATTTGTTTCTGATAAACCCACTTCGCAATTTGAATTCCCCTTTATATTCCCCTGTTATCCTTACGATATAACTGATAGGTATTAAAACATTTAGATAGTATTGTTGCAGGGCCGATAAGGATGTCGCCCCCGCAAGCTTTACGAAGAAAGGTGTGAACAGCTAAGACAATGAGGGGACAAAGGCAGAGGTTTAGAATAACAAACGTCGGATTTATTTGTCGATCTGGACAAATGTAGGTACAGGAATTGTTTGTAGTTCGATTGTGAAGTTAGGGAGTCCCAGTTGAAGGATCGTTTTGAGGTTTAAGGCGGCAGCTCGGAAGCAGGCAGATGGAACAGCGGTATTCGAGGTCCAGTCGATCCCCGGATGTTGGCTCTTGGAAAAGAACGCGTCGGCGTTTTTGAAGAGAGAAGATCGGCGTAGACAGTGCTGGGGTAGCCTGTTCGTCCTTAGAATGACCGTCGTGTAAGACGCAGCTAGGTAGTCCTTAGAAGGACTATCGCATGTAAAACGATTAGTTAGTCCTTAGAAGGACCATCGACACATCCTGTGGCTAGGTAGTCCTTAAAAGGACCATCGCATATAATGTGGCCTAGGTAGTCCTTAAAAGGAATATCGCATATTCTGTGGCTTAGGTAATCCTTAAAAGGACTATTGCATATAACGTGGCTAGGTAGTCCTTAAAAGGACTATGTTCGGCTGCTGCTGTTGAGGTTGGCTTGGCCCGCTGCTGCTGCTGCTGCTGAAGTTGGTCCGGCCAGCTGCTGCTGCTGAAGTTGTCTGCTTCGTGTGGTCAGCGACGAGGGTCGGCCAGGTGAAGGTGAGAGGGGGAGTACGTCGCTCTACCCCGGGGCCAAGTTGTTTGGTGGAAGAAATCGGCTGTGTTTATGTCGGCTGCGATTAGCATCGTTGCCGGTTGGCAATGTCTTTTGGTTGATGACTAAAAATTAACTTCCGCATTTTGACTGTACACATGGGTTTCATTTGGACACTATGTGTATATAAAGTAGTTTCTGGTCATTTATTTTTAGTTAGGAGGACTTGTGTATGTTTATGTTTCATTTGTTTTGCTTTTTGTCTATCGTTCTCTGAAAAACGCTGAGTCACCGGAAATTAACGGCATTCGGTCTGTTTTCCGCGGTGACGCTTTCGGACGTTTGAGTAGCCGGCAGTAACTTCCGGCCGGGTGCGATAGTATCGTCCTATGTCAAGTTTTGTTTCTCTTCTTAATACTTAATACTGGATTGCAGCTCTTCTAACGAAATTTTGACACTTCTTTATTTTATTATTAGAAATATCACCTTTTTTAAATCGAACCATTCCAAGAAAATAAACTTGTGAGAATATTAATTTGAATTTGATTAATTTATTAATGTTATATTGACTGATAAGAAAATTATTTAGAAATTATTATCCTCATACAGTATATTTTTCGGATTATTGCTTTTTTCTGTTGTGTTACACAATATTTCGACAGCTATATCTTTATACTTGTGCTGCATCCTTTTAGTCAGATTGAATTTTTTTCTGTTATAAAATAGATGTTTTCCTCGAGTATAATCTTTCGAGGATGACAGGCTTCTCCTTTATATTGTCCATCACAACTGTACGAATTTTATATATACATTTCTTGACTATATTTTCTCCTGAGAAAGACCGACTTTTGCGTATTGCAATTATATTAACAAAATTTATTTTTGTATATTATAATGACTACATATTCTTTAGTTTGTGATTTTTCTTTTTTTATCGGATTAGGGAACTGTATCTTTGGTGATATATAGGGACCTAAATGCAAAAGTAAGAAAGAACGTGATAATAAAATGGTTGATAAATATGAACATGAATCACGTAAAGAACATTAATAAAAATGGATTTATTCGTGTACAGTACTAACTAACACTTGGCTTAAAGAAGACGATTATGGATTTGGAAAAGCTCGACAGAAAACATTAAAAAGTAAATAGACTATTTAACTTATAACAAAAATTTAGTAATGAAGTTTTGCGCTCTATGGACAAAAGGGCAATACTACTACTACTACTACTACTAATAATAATAATAATAAGTTTGACGTAACATTGAGTAGCTATGATGGTGCTTATATTCGAAATCATAGGCATATACATAATCAATAAACTAACAAATATTAGTAACAAAAAAGATATAGGTCTATACAAGTACGAGGGTCTTTTAATTCTTAAAAAATCCAAAGGCAGAATTACAAAAAATAAGACAAGAAATAATAAAAAAAACTTCAAAAGCCTAGGATTTAAAATAGATATAAAATACACACATATTACATTTCTTAGATATAACATTCAACCTAAACAAAAGAATCTACAAACCATACAGAAAACCAAACAACTAAATATACATTAACAAAATTGTAGCCACCCGCTAATGTATTCAAACAAATACCCATATCTACAAATAAAAAGGCCGACAAGGAAGATTTAATTAATCTTTCATTGAGTTCTTTTCAAATCACATAGTCATAGACTTAGATAAGCTTTACTGATTAAATACCATTCCCTTGCTGTCAATCTGTTTAGCAGTAGAGACGGCGTGTTAAATTTTTTCTAAAAATAGAAGTCATGCTCAGGTTATCCTATCGCGCAAAAAGCATACACTCCTCGTCAAAAACTCCACGCACCTAAACTACTATGTAGAAAATAACACACTGAAATTCACCTTACCAAAACAACATCCTTAATAATGACAATTTTTATATTCTTTAACCCTAAAAAAGAAAAAATTAGATTACTGGAAAAACTCAATAAAAAACACACACACACACACACACACACACACACACACACACACACACACATATATATATATATATATATATATATATATATATATATATATATATATCCAGTCAACAAATTCTATTAACGCAATCAACTATAATTAATACCCTAAAAATAGAAAAAAAATAACTTCACCATTTAAGCAGTAGTTTATTAATAACAAAGCGCAGACATAGGTGTACATGTACATATATGTGCTGGTATGGATACCTATATACATGCGTGCATAGACATGCACGTGCATATACATAAGCGTATAAATACAGACATATGCACATAAATTCAAACAATAATAAAA
Source organism: Acanthosepion pharaonis (assembly GCA_903632075.3). Classification (NCBI taxonomy): domain Eukaryota; kingdom Metazoa; phylum Mollusca; class Cephalopoda; order Sepiida; family Sepiidae; genus Acanthosepion; species Acanthosepion pharaonis. The sequence goes on from CAHIKZ030001873.1 coordinate 316,121, forward strand.
CAAATTAATTATAAATCTAACCTACAATTAATATTTAAATTATGATACCACCAAACCAAATTTAAAAACAAAAATATATCCTAGTGAAGATATATAAGTACAAGTATATGTGTATATGTGCATGTATATATATGTGTGTGTGTATATATATATGTATATATGTATTTGCCATTTTAACATTAACATCCTTAGTATCACACACACACACATATATATATGTATATATATATATATATATATATATATATATATATATATATATATATATATATATATATATATATATATACATATATATATATATATATATATATATATATATATATATACATATATATATATATATATATATATATATATATATATATATATATATATATATATATATATATATATATATATATATATATATATACATATATATATATATATATATATATATATATATATATATATATATATATATATATATATATATATATATATATATATATATATATATATATATATATATATATATATATATATATATATATATATATATATATATATATATATATATATATATATATATATATATATATATATATATATAACTAGCTTAAAAACTGCCCTCAGGTAACTCAAAATTGATCGCTGTATTTAAGTATTGAATTAATGTTTAAAAGTTCAACGATCACTCTTCTGCTACCATTTAATTTAAAGAAAATTTGATATACGTAAATCCTTATTTTCCATACAAACAGTTATTTTTATTTCACATGTGACAGAACAGGGGACAATTTATAAGATAAAATTAATATAGTGTAAAGATGGGAAAATAGAAATTAGAATTATTTATACATTCAATATTTGAAGCGTTAGAGAAACATAATAGCTAATTAAGTAAAACCTATATTATGAAATATAATATATTAATATATATTGCTTTCTTCGCATAGTCTGGCCTCCCTGAATCTGAGCTCAATGAAAATCATTTCTTGCGCCTAACTTTTTCTAGGGTTTTTGAATGAAATATGAATCATTGAAATCGGGCCAGTGGGAGCAGAGGAAAATATTTCTCATTTACGCATTAATATCAATTATATATGTAAAAACCGAAATACCACACTTCCCTAGCAAAAACAAAAAATAAAAAATAAACGCCTAAAAATTAAAATCGGTCGCATATGTAGAGTTGAAGGTACATCCGCAGTGACGGGCGCATAGCTTCGCGCACACAAACGCAAACACGAACACAAAAATATCGAAAAACTTACACCGAATATTAAATATATATAAAGGAAAAAAATCGAAAAAAAAAAAAAAAAAATAAGAAGTAAATCGCCGATACATATGAGCTGTTAATGATGACCGGCGGGTAGCGTAAGTTATGGAAAATAGAGAAATAAGAAAATGCAACGATTCCTTGATAAAAACATAAAAAGGATAATTTATTTTCGATAACTACAATTTGATGTTAATTAGGGATTGCTGTGGATAATGTTCATTGATTTGCTATCACCGTAACGGTAGGTAGCCATCTTGGGATCCCATGTCCCCAAAAGACAATAATCACTTTTGGGGTCATACGGTGTTATCTTACTTTTTTCTTAGAGAGAATATGTCACTCTAACATGAGCATTTTTTCAACTGCTAGAATTTTTAAAATTAGGTGATTCGGCCAATAGTTCAATACAGTATATATATATATATATATATATATATATATATATATATATATATATATATATATATATGTGTGTGTGTGTGTGTGTGTGTGTGTGTGTGTGTGTGTGTGTGTGGTGGTAGAAAAATTCCCTATTGAAAAATGCTTACAGCTTTTTGTTAATATCATCCAATTTGCATGAAACAAAATATATTGTGATCCCTAAAGTAGTAGAATTTCATTGTTGATTTCTCTTCTTATTTCAGAGTGACAAGTAAAACACAGAATGGTACAACATCTAGCACTACATAAGCGTGCTCAGCTAGAATCCCATTAGAAAGTGTGGCAACCTGTGGTACATGTGCAAAGATTATGGCGCAGTGTTCCTGGACCTCATGTTTCAGGAGATGCCAAAATCATTAGAAATTGTCATTCCAAGTACGGGATCTGTGGTCTCAGTTAGGGAAAACTGGCTGGTTACATTCAATTCCTCGAAAAACAAATTTGTTGCATTCCATAATCATCGATAGGACAGTCTCGAATGGATGTACGATCCATCGCAAAAGAAGCAGTTTCCCTATAACGCTTTGGTAAGTACCTGACCCCGCATTCTATCCTCTACCTAAATTATTTTCCACGATCCAACAGGCTCTATCGCTATTTCCACAAAATGTGCTCGGACGATGTTATCATTAGTAAAGACATAACTTGCTTCAAACAAAGGTCACATTGCAGGCATGACTCGATGATTGGGCAAACTACTCAATCAAAATTCCAGGATGTAATAATAAACAATAATTACCAATATCAATGTCAGCAGACATTTTAAAATGTGCAGGGATGTGCGCGTGGTGGCTCCAAATGAGAAATCAGAGTTATGTGTTCGAATTTCAGTGGGTTTCGTTACATTCACTTACCCACAAATACACTTGGGAAAGCTATGAATCCATCCCCGAGATATGGGTTAAATAGTTAAACTTGTAACTGGAAAAAAATTTTATGCAACATTCACTCGCAAAAAAATTACAATTCAAAATATGTTCGGCTTTAAATAATTCCAGAATAGGTTGAAAAAAAAAAAGTAATTACTAATTTAAAGGTACATAAAAATCATTTTTTTTACAAATTATAGTAAAAAACATAAAAAGAAAACGGCTTGCTGAGCTTATCTTAGTCTACCATAAAGCCACAAATTTAGAGTAAATATCAAAATTGTCACACAACCGTAATGGTCTTGTACATTTGCTCGTTAACCTTTATTTCATAGGAAAAAATATATATATATTCATAACGATCACTTGGAGTAATAACGAGACAACACTTAGCAGTTTTTAATTTTTTAAATACTGTGTTCCTTCAAGACTTAGGTGATCATGGCTCTCCACAGATACCTTTTTCTTTATTATCTGTGTATAGTCATGGCCTCTTTGGAAAGATAGTGGAGTGGTTTCCCATTGCTTTCTCCAAGAAATGGAATTAAAGTTTCCATTGCTTAGGTTGATTACCACCCAAGGATAAAGAACCCAGTCTACCTTATTATGAGTAGCGAGAGCTGATTACTTCATAATTTCCCAAGGGAATTTCTGCGCAAATCTGGGTTGCAATTTGAATTCGGATCACTGATTTCAGTTTAAACCAGTAAGCTCGAGCTACATAATAAAAAAAACATAAGAGGGAAACTTGGAGAAATTACATCTCCAAACTAAACAATCAAATACCAATAAATAAGACATGGAAAATAATCAGGAAAATAAGCGGAAAACAATACAAACTACAATAGTCCACTTAACCAAACCAAATGGAGACAAATTCACAGGAAAAAAGGAATCGCTAATTTGGTTGCAACAGAATTCCAAAGAAACTCCTCAACAGATTATTTGGTCCACAAAATTTAAAAATATATAAAAACATTATGGAAAAAGAAAAATTATATTCACTCCAAACAAAGAAGAATACATTCAACATAATCACAGAGCGAAAAAGAAAATACATAAACAAAAGTAAAATCATTGCAACTGGCCCAGACGAAATCCACTATCAATTTTTAAAAAAATCTACCAGAAACATCTCTTTCAGTACTCCTAGATATCTTTAATGATATATGGTGCAATGACAAATTCCCCAAATCCTGAACCCGGCAAAGATCATTCTAACCCAACAAACTACAGATTCATTGCACTAACAAGTTGCATGTGCAAGACAATGGACAGAATGATAAATGTGCGATTGGTATTGTATCTGGAGAAACATAATCTCTTATCTGGATATCAAAGCGTGTTCCAGAAAAACCAAGGTAACAATCATCAACTAGTAGGGTTTGAATCTTTTATCCGTGACAGCCATGCTCGAAATCACTTCGATCTTGAAAAACCTACGATACTACATGGAAATATTGAATCTTAAAAGACATCTACAATATAGAAATAAGAGGAAGAATGGCCGCATTCGCCAAAAACGTTCTAGCGCACTGAATCTTCAGAGTACGAAATGGAAATGCAACATCAGACCCACACAAGCAGGAGGCAGGAGTACCCCAAGGACGTATCTTGTATTATGTAGTGTCGCGCGCAATTCATACCTAAAAAGATTACAAAATCAAAATCTGAGACTAAATTTAGGTGCCTTCCACACTTTACCTGTGCAAAGTCTGTATACAGACACCAACGCATCACCTTTGTTCCTAAGATGGGAAAATATCTCTCCCAATATACACTAAAACTACAATCCAACCCAACATACCAACAAACATATAATCTTCAATATATTAAATTCTACAATAATAGACCAACAAGTATCAACCTCATTTGAATAAAAAAAGCACCAAAAGAATTGAATAAAAACCCTTATATCATAACATCATTTACAATAAAATACCTCCATGAGTAATCTCTGAAATTAACACTAACACAATAATAAAAAACACAACCATCAACTACATGAGTCGAAACAAATATGGAGAACTGAGAGATAAATACAGCGACTACAAAGCATTCCTTACAGATGGATATAAAATCCTGGACAGAACAGGTGTAGCAGTTACAAAAAGTTCACAAATAAATTCGACTGCCAAACAATGCATCCATTTATTCAGCTGAGCTACAAACCATAAAAATGGCGACTGAAATTATCAAAAACTTAGACGACAGAAAATTTAAAATATTTCCAGACTTCCTATCCAGCAATTGAAGAAAAAAATCCAAACCACCCTTACATATAATGAAATATTGGAAGCCTGTCACTATTTGCTACAAACCCGCAAAGTGATAATCTTGGCATGGCATCTGGACATGTAGGTATTTATTGAAATAAAAAAGCTGATGCACTGGCAAAGGAGGCAACCAAAACGACAATAACCAAAATTAAGCTCCCATATACAGATTACAAAATTAAGATCACACAATACATTAAAAGAAAATGGCAAACAATTTGGTATGTTTCCAAACAACAAACTGTACGAACATCAGTGGACAATGACTCGAAAATCCGAATCAGATATTTTCTTAGTGGCGTTTTCGTTCTTGAACTAAAACGCCACTAAGAAAATATTGTTTTGAAGTGCCTTCATAATAAGTTATATTATTGTCTTTCTACCAAGCGACAATGTTAACGCCAATGTTATTTTGGATAATTTATCGTCTTTAGATTATTAAATTAAATAATCTAAACGATAATTACATCCACGTGAAAATGGCTCAGCTCCAACAACAGAAAGAAAATACTTCCAATTCTTGAAAAGGAATAAAAAAAAATACTGTCTCTTGACAGAGGCAGCTAATTCACGATACCAAGTATATAGGCAACTGTACAAATGTAGATCAATAAGTACGTAGTCTGACAAATAGTAATTAGATCAATTTTAATTTGAAATTTTCACTATATAATGTGATTAATATTTACTTCTGAATTAAGTACACTAAAAAGCTAGTAGTTAATGTTAAAAAGATTTTGTTGTGTAAAATAAAATATTTTTGCATCATATCACTACGGAGTTATTGCTTCGCGCGCGCGCACACACAGAGTAATGATATGTTTAAGATCTAAAAAACGCAACATTACAATGTATGTGGATCCGCCCTCCGGATACTGTGCACTGTATTTAATTGGAATTATATTCAAATTAAGTAATCAATTGTTCACACACACATATATATATATATATATATATATATATATATATATATATATATATATATATATATATATATACTAACCTCCGCAAGACTTCTTGTGTTAACTTTTACCATTGCTGCATGAAACCAAGGAATTTATGTTAAAATTAAAATGTAGTAATAGTATAAGTCATATTTGGGCTAAAGAACGCGCCAGGGCGTTAAGAAAATGGAGCAAAAAATACGTGACAACAACCACAAAAAACAATGAGGGTAAATCTGAAGGCGACGGCTGTTGGAAAGTCAAAACCACACGAAACAATTGTGCATTGTTTGTTGCTTGTCAATTTTTTTTTTTTTTTTTTGTCGTTTTTTTCGTCTAGGCAACGTGCCACAACCTTCGAATAACGTCACTGGATACTGGCCTACTGAAATCAATCCAAAAATGTAAACACACGCGCGCACACACACAGAAGCATAGATAGACATAGGCAAAAAAACGCGCGCGCCTGAAAAGAAATATCAGTAGCAGTCAACACAGTCTCTTACATTCACATACTTTTATAGAAGTGACGTCTTAAAACATTTTCCAATCGTAAAGATTCTAGTTCGCCCATAGGAGGAATCATGTATTTGTAAAAATTTGCAACTTATGAATATCTTTCTTGTTATTGTACAAATTAATAATGTAATCCCCATCCTTGAAATTTTTTAGATTTCATCAATGTAGTAATTTGAAGGTTATTTGTTTAATGGTTAAATAGTTATTTATAACAATGTACTTATTATCATTGTGACTAAAAATAGTCGCAAAATATCATTGCCCTCTTAAGCGAAATTGTTGAAAATCTCAAGTATGAAGAATATGCTGAACCACTGGATATGCTCTTCCTGGACGCTTAACTCTTACACAGGTACCGACTAATACGGATATACTTTCTTTATTGTTGGTTGGGCCTTTTAATAACTTTGTAAGGTTCTTTCTACGCTGACTGTAAAGGATTCTTTAACACAAATCTTTAATAAATGGATTCCGAGTCGATTCTGTAAGAGAATGTAGACATCTTAAAGGTTTTGTCTACAAATGATGTAGGGTCAACATCTTCAGCTGCTCAGATAGACACAATAATGATATTTTAATTTTTCCTCGTTTTAAAACCAGAACATTTCTTTAATGTTTAATTTTATTTATTTATACACATTTATTCATTTTAAATTATATTATTCTAATTATCAATTTGTGCTGAATTAACAAAAAGAAAAATTTAAATTAAATACAAATTTAAGCCTCGGTACGAACTTGGGACAAAAAATTGAATTAATATATTTTCAAATGTTATATTGTACTAGCAGTGACTACCCAATATTGCCCGGATGTCAAATACGTTGAAAATACAACTTCTTGTTACCACCTCCCAAGTCGTGGAGCAGAGGTTGGATCTTAGGAGGCAAAAAGGATTTGGTAGGTTTTGATTGTTAAGCAGACCAAACCGTTTTTCCTGGAGGAACAGTAGAAACCATGTTAGCAATTGTCATCCTGGACTCACTTTTAAATTGTATATGAGATTACAGCAAAGCTCTTGGATACACAATATTTGATGTATTGCCTCCTTGTGCTAAAATGTAGAGAGATTCTGCCGATCCTACCCGTTCTAGGGTAGGATCGGCAGAATCTCTCTACATAAAACTCCTGCATAAAACTGTTCATGGCTAAAGCAAGGTGAAGTTAGATGAAGACCAACAACCACCAGTAAGTATCCTTGAGACTTATTAATAGTCATGCCGAAACACGCTCTAAATGGGAATTGAAGCCTTTTACATTCAATTGTAGAATCTGATGGAATTAAATCTCATGGAATAAGAGGTATTCTAGGAATGTAAACCAGTTCTCCTTTTGCCTAACCAGTTAGTATGACAGCTTCTATGACATGGAGTTGTATGCGTTTGACACAGAGTCTTGTTCCATTGCATAATCTTGGAGCAATCAAGATTCAGAAGCAACATAATAGGGCATCTAACTTTTAGGCTTAACTTGTGTGTTGGCATACCAGACAATTCTAAGGAATTTAAAGGTTCTGTAGGGTATTGCACAGCCTGTTCGTCATCCAAAGTTGAATCCACAGAATAGAAAGTTTTTTCCTCACCTGGAATTTCATTGGGTAGTTGTTGATTTATAACATGCATCAAGTCGTTTTTAGGTGCTAGAATTGCTTTCTCAATTAGCCATTCATAATTCACATAGTTTTCTGCTATATTTGGCTACACTTTGTTCTTCAGTTCTTCAATTGAAGAAACAATTGATGCTAATCCTGGAGGAATTACAATGTTGTCATGGTCACTCTTATCAATCTTGCCATCTTCTATTATCAGTAGTAGAGATGCAAACTCACCAGCCATTGGATCTCTGTTAAGATAGGCTCTCATGTTAGTATTTAACATTACTGTCTTGATGTCTTTCCACAAATATGATAATTTAATGCAATCATTGTGTTTGTCAGCAGGGTTTCTATGTGGAACAACTGGAAGTGTTTGTCGGAACTCACCAGTGAATAAAAGCGTAATGCCACCCATCAATACATCACTTCTCTTGAAATCACGCAATGTTTTACTAGAGTTTCAAATGTGCCATTGGACATTCATCCCATACAATGAATGAACAATACTGTAAAACTTTTGCAGAATCTGATCCACTGTGTATTTGGCAAATTGGATTATCGTCTCTGGTTAAGGACAATGATAATTTAAATGCCGAATGTGTTATTCTACCACCAGGAAGTAGAGTGGCTGTAATATCAGAGGAAGCTATGACCACAGCTACTTTGCCTTCTGATCTAACTTTGGCAATAATCAACTTAGTACCAAATGTCTTTCCTGTACCTCATGGTGCATCAAGGGATATTAGACCACTTTGCTGATTTTTAAACAATCAAGTACAGCATGATACACATGTCTCTGATCATTATCGAGTTGAGTGAGACCATTATGAATAATTTCTTCTTGCTGATGTGAATGATAACTAATTTCACGCTTCCATGCATTATTGATAGGATGTGTATAAGTTCGATCAAGTGAGTCAAGACACACTTCGATGTGGTGTTATGGTTAGCAAGCTTGTCTCGCTAGATCAACTGCGACTGAATAGTCAGTTCGATCCTCACTGGGCGCCCCATACTTTCGGCCTTGTGCCACATCTAACCTACGCTTAGGAAAATCAACAAGACCCAAGTTCGTAAGAGTTTTGCCATTAATATGAGAAGTGATATCTTCGATATCAACCAGAGCCATATTGAGAATGATATAGGAAAACTGTATATCGACTTCAGGATATTTGTAGCCTTCATGAAGAAAAATATCGCTTAAGGATTCTTTGTGTGCATCCGAAAGTTGTTTTGGATCTGACACTACACATGTAGTCAACATGATGGCAAACAAATGTCTCAGTTTACTTGACGTTTCCGGTATAGATGCTTCCTGTAGTGGTTATCATCCTCAAGGAGTCCATGGGCAATACATGCATCCCTGAATGTGCTCCCAACTTGACCATTGATACTTTTCAGGTCACTAAAGCTCTGTGGTCCTCTAACCAGAAAGAGCGTTACAGATGCAGAAGGACGTCAACCTTGGTTTCAATGACTACGCAATGACTTCGACAAAGTATGCCAAAAGGATATGATAGAACTGTTCAGCAACCTTGATATATTCGGGAGGGATATCAAGAATCTATACTGGCAGCAAACAGCATGCATACGCATAGGGAACTAGTTCAGTGAATATACAAAAATAGAAAGGGGCGTAAGGCAAGGATGCATCTTCTCACCCGACCTGTTCAACCTATACAGCGAGGCAATTCTGAGAGAACTGGAAACCCTACCGGGATTTAGCATTGGCGGCCACAACCTTAGCAACATAAGATACGTAGATGATACTACTGATAGCAGACACGGAAAAGATATTACAAAATCTCCTACAGAAGATAGCGATAGAGAGTGAGAAGAAAGGACTAAGCATAAACTTCAAGAAGACAGAATGCATGGTCATCAGTAAGAGGAAGAGCCCGAAATGCGGTTGCAGGTCGGGAACACTAGAATCAAGCAGACGCGGAAGTTTAAATATCTGGGAAGCGTCTTGATAGAGGACGGTAAATGCGACGCTGAGATCTGTAGACGTATTGGGATGACCAAGAACACATTCCAAAAGCTGAGCTGAGTATTGCGAAAAAGGAGGATTTCTTTGATAACAAAGAAAAGAATGCTGAGCTGTTACGTGACATCTGTTCTTCTTTACGACAGCGAATGTTGGGCGATTTCCTCAAAGAAGAGACTCGAGGCAACGGAGATGTGGTTCTACAGAAAGATGCTAAGGATATCATGGACCGAGCATGTGAGCAACGATGAAGTCTTAGAGAGGTTGCAAACAATGAGAAGGCTTATACTTAATATCAGAAAGATGCAGCTGACGTTTCTGGGACACATAATAAGGAAGGAGGGCCTGGAGAATCTGATACTCACGGGTCGAATAGAGGGAATTAGAGATAAGGGAAAGCAGCGCGTGACATACCTGATAAGCTTGAATGACAGAACGTGGTCTGGGAGAGGAAGCAGAGGAAAGAAACTTGCTGAGAGCTGCAAGGGATAGAGGGAGGTGGAGAGCCATGATCGACTACGTCCTGAAAGGTCATGGCACATAAAAAGAAAAGAAAGAAGGTCCTCTAACACAATATAGAAGAAGTCTCAAACAGAAGCATTCAAATTGATTTGGATGCACTGTGTACACCATTCCCAGAACTTCAGCTTTTCTGATGTCCTGGCAGCCTGGAACTGCCCCCCCCCCACACACACATACATGTGTGTAATATCCAGGAACGTCAACATACAGAAGGGTTCTTGCAAAATAATCAGTTCGACAGAATATGAAGAAAGCCATCAGAGTAGGTGATCGTGGATTTACAATTCTATCTGTGGCATTACTTTGATTAAAGTATATCCTCCATCTATTTTCTAGATGGACTGACAGTTGAATAACTGGGGATGATATGCATGTATGTGGAATTTTATTCACATTTTATTTATGAACTCATTTGTGTCCACCCTTCAATAATTAATGCACTGTCCGCTGGTCAGACAGAATGAAATCGGTTTTCTACTTTATAAAAAGAACACTAAGGAAAATTTTAAAGATAGTCAGTCTCGTTAAAATTGTCTTTTAGTGTTCATACTCTCACTCCCTATTTATTTAATAATTTATCAAACTCTAAAATAATTACGTAGCTACAAAAATATTTACACTCAAAAATATATTTATATTTTTCTATAAAGAAAGACTTGGTTTAAAATATGAAATTATGATATTTTTTCTTCCCTCAATTATTTTCAGTTTTAAGTCTTATTTCAATCCATTTCAGTTGTGGCATAGACTATATGAATTCGTAGCTGAAGAGAATGTTTTTTTTATATTGTAAAGCGCAAATTCACTGGATCTTTGCGTTGATTTTTTTTTAATTTGTTTCAGACCTTTGACTGAACTATATCAAAAGAAAGTGTGGAATTCCTAAAGGCCATCAAGAAGATCCTGTCCGCACTAAAGGAAACTTCAAAGGAAATTCATGAGCATATGATGCAAACGCCGGGAGACAAGTGCTCATCTATTAAACTGAGAAGGTAGTTGTCAACTTCCAGCATGAAAATTTTAAAACAAAACATATATTGTGGAAGACCTTCAATGGTGTCAATTCTTGAAATTGTTCATGTTCGTGTTCATAACCTAATTTTAGCTGATTGACGAATATTGGCCAGAAGAATTATTTGAATGCAAATTAATTTTGTAATTTTCAGCATTATAGGGATAATCTTTAGATAACAACTGTGAAATAGTATGTACATTTCGTAGCTTTATTATTATTATTCTCATCTTGAGAAATAGTATATACATTTTATGGCTCTAAGTTATTCCCTTCTTGCTTGGGCCAAGAACATTTCCGCAACACTTCGTAACAAGTTGCAGTTTTATGGATGAGATCTTCTAAAAAAGTTATCACTTCTTTATACTACTGGTTCCTTCAAATCGTGTGGTGATTCCATAAATATTGTTGTTTAACAAATACAGAATACTGATAAAATTGATACATGTATTTGCTTGTTCCTTGTATATTCGAATAACTGAAACGGAACAGCAGCTTCATGGTCATAGATGTTGATAAAGTATCAAATATTACGGAAATACTAGTAGTTGCAATAGCCGTAGCCGTGTGTAACTCTTTCAGTAGAATTTGTAATAGTCGTATAGCTGTGATCGGTGATTGTTGGTTTCATTGTTGGGTTTGTAATTACAATCTCAGCTGGGAAAGTAGTAGCAATGGTGATAGACATAGCGATAACAACAAGATTGCATTAATAACGACAGTCAGTTGCAGCATTAATTTATTTTTGTTTGACGTTATAGCAGAAACTATAACTTGTGATTTATTTAACACGTTATTCAGATCATTCTTTTTATCCGCGATGAGAATACACGTCCGAACACGTCATCTCAGGCTTTCATATAGTCGCTGTCATTTATAATTACATGATTAAAATCTTTGAAGAGGAGTTTCTGCTCATGACAATGATAATGGAAAGAACAGACGGAAATAAAAATTGTTATCAGCATAAAACATTTTTTAGTTCAGTTCTTTATAACCCTGACTTGTCCTTAATCGTTTATTCACTTACACATTTTGTATCTATGGAAACAAAAGTAAGGACACATACTTGCTTACTGATCAGTGTTACGATTTCATTCGGTTGAAAGGGATGCTTCCTTTTTAACATCGATCCATCAAGTATAAAGAGTTCTTAAATAAGCACTTACTGTATACATGATTGACTTGTATTTTTGCACTTATTTATTTCTTGTTATGAGCCTGTACTTGCAAGTAGCGTAATGGTTCACGAGCCGAGTTCGAAGTTCGGTCGTATTCTTTCGTGAAAATAAAATTGGGAAAGGTTTGAATCCGTCTCTTTTACCATGGATGAAATAGCAGATTGGAATCTCTAGCCACGGTAGACAATCGGTCTAAGAGAAGGAAAGTTCTAAATTCAAAACCGTATGAAGCACAGCCACAAAACTATTATGGGGTACACAATTAACTGTAGCGCGTGGTTGGGAACACAGTGATGTTGACTGAAGAATTCTGACTAATAAAAAGCGTAGCAGAATTAGATCAGAAATAGGAAAAGAATAGTGCGGTTTCGTTAAATACTCTGGAACAAGGAATACGATATTTATGCTCAGAATAATATCAGGAAGAGTATTACAAGTTTAGAAGGATGCATATCTATGTTTTTATAGATTATGCAAAAGCGTTTGATAAGATACGACACAAAGAGGTTATACTAGGAGCAAACCGCCTGCATACGGATAGAAAATGAATTCAGTAAACATACAAAAATAGAATGGGGCGCAAGAGACGGACGTTTCTTCTCACCAGACTCATTTAACTTTTATAGCAAGGCGATCCCGAGAGAAATAAAAATCCGACCAAGATTTCTTATTGGCGGACACGACGTAAGATATGCAGATGACACGCTGTTGATAACAGACACAAAAAGAAATCTGTAGGTACCTCTAGTCAAGTTAGTAAAGGAAAATCAATAGAATGGGTTAAACTTCAATTGTAAGAAGCAACAGGAACAATCCAGGATGCAAATCACGAAAATTTAAATATCTGGGAATTGTTTTAACAAAAGACGGAAAATATGACACTGAAATCCGAAGACGCATTGGAATACCGAAAGATGCCTTGTGAAACGGCAATACTTACTAAGAGCTACAGAAGATAGGAGGTTATGGATAACCATCATCACCCGCATCCTCAAGGTACACGACACAGATAATAATGAAAAACATCAAAATAATTTAGTAGATATGGGCAACAAATGAATCATTAAATTGCCTGTCAGGTTCAAACCTAAGAGGCAATTTAATCATTCATTTGTTGCCGATACTATAGAAATATGATGACGTTTAGAAAATTTTTTCTCAGGTTTTCGAAGAACATTTTGAAATTCTCACGATTTCAGTAATCGTAAGAATATTGGAGAGAGGAAATAAAGTTGACAAGTTGATAAAATGCTCACGATAAAAACGCATTTGTTGAAAATTGTTTTTTTTAAATAAAATCAATAAAAAATGATATATTTCTTTTTGTTTCCTATAACCTATTTCTCATTCAGAAAATATGGATTCTTTAATTCTCCCAAACTCTTTCAAAATAAATCATTGCCCATCATGACACACCCAATTTCTGTCACCGTTAGTGAAATCAATTATATTAATCGAACTTTTTTGATTATTTTCTTTTGAAAAATAAATTGACCTAAAGAGCATAACTGATCTTAATATTAAAACTGGCAAATACGTTACTGCAGATTTCTCATTAACGATATACATTTATTGGAACTTTATTTTAACAGGTTTTGCCATATGAATTGAATTGTAACGGTAATACTGGACTATGGCATCGAATTTTTTCTTCGTTGGAAATAATTTTTGTTAATATTTAATATAAGGCACTTCGGGCCGTGGCCAGCAGCGTCAAAAACACCATCCGTATATGCGATCAATGGGCACGAGCTTTGGTAATTAGTTGACATGTTTTTATCATAAAAATATGCCAACTAATTACTAAGCAATGTTTCTTTACTTTTAATAATCAACATTACAGACAGAAATTTGGTTTACCAATGAGATCTCCTCTCAGCGGCGTTCTTGCTCGTCTATTTTTAGAATTTCTAGAAAGTGACTCATTCAAAAATATTCTCCCTACAAATTATTAATATTTCCAAAAAACACCAATTTAATGGATATTCTCTCCAAACTTAACAACGTTGAACCTACAATAAACTTCACTTTCGAAATTGAAACTAATTACACTCTTGTTACATAGAAATAATAACGAACTCAATTTTGACGTTTACACTTTCTGTAAACGTCAAAACAAAAATTTTCTACAAACAAAAATGATCTGATCAGTTTCTAGTCAAACCACTCTTCAAAAATTAAATCTGAAATTATTATAGGTTTCTATCTAAGAGCATTGAGAATCTGTAGTCCCCAATATTTAGTTAAAGAAGAGACATACATAGAAAACACATTCAAAAACCTACAATACCCATATCATTTCATCCACAACGCAAGAAGAAAGGCATACAAAATATACAAACGAAGCGAAACTAATAACATAATCCGCAATAGTAAATTACATGAAAACAGATACATAATACTACCGATCAACTCTGCTACGTCCACTATCCAGAATAACCTATACCATCTAAATAATCTTGAAATAGTCAACACAAAATAAAAAAAAACAATTTTACTGAGAGTGGGAAACAAGTGTGAGAGAAAAATGTATGAAACCTCAAGAGAGAGGTGTAACAGAAGAAAGAAGAACAGGAAGACCTAAAGATGAAGGTGAGGATTAAAATTTAACAGAAGTTTAAAACATACATTCTCAGTAAAATTGTGTTTTTTAATCCCGGAGTTATATTTTCCGATTTCTTTTTGAATTTGTAGGTCTGATGATTTGGATCGTGATTACGATTCCAATGTAATAAATTGTAAAAATGGAATATTAGCGCTTGAGCCTTTTATATATATATATATATATATATATATATAAGAATTCAAATAAGGTATATGCTTTCCTTTAAAACTCTCACTCTTATCTTCAACTTCTACTTCTCTTCCAACCCTCAAATAAAAATAAGAGGAAGAAGAAAAGATTGAACACGGATTCAAAACAATGGAAGTTTACTGGACCATTGTAACTAGAAATCTACCAAAATAAGTGAGGCTCCTTGCATAACTTCCGATAGGAAAAAACGAAAAAGAAAGGAACGCTGGAAAATAAAAGAACGTTGGCCAATAAAACAAAAGAAAACAAACTTTTGATGGCACGAGTAGTCTAGAGCCATGACTCAAGGAATATAAACAGACAGCCGAGAAGCAGAAAGTGAGAAGGTATCGCCAGAGAAACAGCCCAGCGTTTCACGTGAAGAAATTAAGCGGTCGTCTGTTTAAGACATTTTTTCGCCTTTCTGAGCGCCAAGAAAACAGCAAATTGACGTTCGCTTCGTAAACTATTAACTACCAGCCCCAACGGACTTTCGCCAACCCGAATTACAAATTTCCAATCGAAATCAAATAAATAAACATTATTTGTTTATACCATTGATTTTGTCCGCTTATTTCCGAAGTTTCCGATAAATATCGCTAAGAACCTTTGGCATTTCTCTACATATTTCTATGCATTTTTATTTGTTCACCTATTTTTTCATTAACGTATTGTCCTCAATTTGAAAGTTGGGATTTGACATGATAATTAATGACACAAAATATTTTTTTCCAAATCGTTACCGTTTTTGAGAAAACAAGTTTAAAGATTGAGTTTAGGTTAAAAATTGGAGTATTGGAATTTCATTTCAGTGATCAGTGAAAGCCTTGTACAACCTTATAAAATTTATAATTGAAATATACGCAGTTGGTTTGAATTTAAAAGGGATAATAAATTCCATAATCAACAACTGAACATCTAAATGAAGTAATGCACATTATTACTAAATCATTGTGTCATCAAATAAGACCTTCATTTACTTCAAAGAGATATCCTAAACAATTTAGCAGTGCGATTTTCAATAAACAATGCATGTTTAAAACCTATTGTCTTATCATTTGTTCCCAGCAGTGATTATGACGTAACAAATCAATGAATTAGATTTTGATTAGCCATTTTTGTAATCTTTTACAATTTTTACCGTTTTCAGTTATCAAATACAGTAACTTTGATGATTCATAATCAGTATTCTGGTTTGAATATATTTTCCATTCATTGAATCCAAAATTAATCGAAATAAAATTGATATTTTTGTATTAGATACTAATACAAAAAAAAATTATTTGGATTCGTCCTCACTGATAAAAATCCGTCTGATAGGAATTTTGTTACGCTTGGCTTTTTGTCTGTTTCTACCTAGTCACTCAAATCGAGGCTATGTTGTTTTGCTCTTCGAATGCTCAACCTCCTTCGAGGCTCCAACTGCACTTTGTGGATTTGCGGTTACCTCGGGGATCCTAAGTTTTTTGATTTTTTTGAGGTGGCATTGAGTACAAAACTTCATCTTAGGATGAATGTAGTACATATTTTTGGTCATCAACTCTTCTTAGATCAAAGGTACCTGATGAACAATAAGTTCGATTCAGATCTCTGGTATTTCCTGGCGAGAATCAACGCACTGTATGTTGTTTCTATATGACATTTAACATTGCGTCATATTGATACATCACTGGCCACCCAATTTTACCCTAAAAAATTTTTTAATTAAATCAGCGAATATTTTATTTTAATAATTTATACATTTTATAATTCGTATTCATTTGTTATAATTTAGTTCAGAGCATAATTTTCAAGAAACGTATTTCCTATCGGGTAGTGACGATTTCACTAATTATTATGGTTGCCCAAGATTAGAAAATAGGATTTACATGACACAATAAAGATTGGAACAATAGCACTGGGGAGTCAACACTGAAAAAAAGAATACAGAAGTTTAAAAAATTAAATCGTAAAGCAGGAATTTTCACTAATAGTAAACGAAGTTGTTTTTCTCTCGATCCCGTCCGGTTTCAAAATACTTTCGATTCGTACAGAAGTAGATTCCAACAAAAGTTCTTACTTTGGCTAATAACCCCCCGCCACAAAAACACGAATAAACTAATAGTGATATATACGAATATACTAGCATTCATTTCCCTAAGCTCCATACAGAAAGAATTGTAGAACTAAGCGATTTTTAAAGATTTCTCTCCTTTCAGAAAAATATCCTTTCGCCATGTCTCTTTTAGAAGATTGTTTCCAAATTCTTTTTTAATAAATATATAAAATATTTGAAAACTAAAACGTCTGTCGTTTTATACTTTTGATCAATTTAGTTTATACATATCTACATTAATTAATACATATTTTGACTGCTGTATTAGTAACCCATACTACTCATACGTTGAGAGACAAGTTTTATTTTTCTACTCGAAAACATTTGAATTTCCAACAGCTTTTGCAACTGCCATAATCCCATACCCAAGTTTATTCTAATGACTGATGTAATATTATAGTATATGGTATACCTATTAAGATTTAAGATTATCAATAAAGATTAATGCAATAGCAATATTATTTGCAATTTGTGTCAAGAGAAAGCAAGTAAAAGATTATTAAAAATCAAACCAAGGCGAAGATGAAAATGATAAAAAGCATAATCGTAAAAATTGGAAAAATTTACACGCAATTACTTTATTTTTTTATTTTCGTTTATTGAAAGTCAGTGCTGCAAGAAAAGTCAGGAATATTTAATAAACTAAATATTCGATAAAATTACAAAGGTTTTTCACTCGAAGAAAACGTGTTCAAAAATATTACAAACATTTTATCAAATAAGTTAACATAAACTATAAGATTATGGCAAATATCATATATATATATATATATATATATATATATAATTCTATATCAAAATATAAAAATATCATATCTATGATAATTGATTGAGTCTATGATAATCTTAACTGATTGTTTGCAACAAGTAATAGGACAAATCACTTTGTCAAATTTAATAGAGGGCTTATGACGAACGAGACTTCCGTTATATTACTCGAAAATTGTTTCCCTCAAATCGCAAAGTAATATCAAAAATTAAATTTAAGGTACTATTCACAATGATTATAATTACAATTAAGAATCATGCGCCGGTAAATAGAAATGTGTTAATTCAGAGACAACAGAATTATTATTGAATTAGCATTGACTAATAGCAGATTTAAAAGATGAAATGTTATGAGGAAAGACTCGTTCCCCTTTGGTTGTAAAAAATTCAACTCGTTATTGTACTGTATCTTAAAAACCCAAAACTACTTAGAAATTTCCACCATTGATTCTCATTTTTTAAAATCATTTCTTAAATATTATAATGCTCAATTTTTATAATTTCATTTTGTTATTAGACTTTGTCTAATTTACATCAGAGAATTATTGGTTAACGTTTTCTTTTATTTTCTTATTAGCGCTTTCCAATTATTCCTAACAATGAATAAGGAACAAGACGTCAAAATACATTAGAAACCTTCTTGCAATATTACTTTGCATTCTAAGTCATTGCTTGTGTCGTTTAGATCGTTAGATCATTATGTTGTATACTTTTAGTTCGAAGACTATGGGTGGTAAAATTCAGATGCGTACATTTTTATTTGGAACTTATCTGACTATACAATGCATTCATTATCTGACTATACACAATGCATTCAATTCATTCGAAGACGCTTAACAATTAAATTAGCTATTTTAATTGTATCTTAGCGCCTTCGAATTCGAAGTTGTTTTGGTTTTATAAGGTACAGTACAATAACGGGTATTTTATTTTTGTTATATCTCGTACAAGATATAATAAACAAAGTAAACCCGAGTGTTGGTTTTCAATAATAATTTTATAATCGGATGTAGGTATGTCAAAATACAGAGACAGAGTCAGGAGTAAGCTAACCTCAATGGTGTTAGTAAACGAAGACCTTTTTTTTTCTTACTGTTCGCTGTGGTCGTACTTTATCGGCAACCAGTCCGTCCATTATCGTGAATGGGGAAGTTGGGTTATCTCATCACAACACCTCCCCGAAGCTGAAATTCTTCCTTTGAAAATTTCTGCTTCTAATGTCATCTTCTTTTTGGATCCGGACTAAAACGCTCCACTGGTTTTCTTTCCCGTGTGCTCCTTCTTTTTAGTCGTCACAATTTAGATCCTTTTTTGGCGAAGATAATTTCCGCTTTTCAGCCCGTAAGGCTGGTCCATGCGATACAGGTTCAAATACACTATTGGGTAGTGTCATGTTAAAAGCATCGCATAACACTTCCATCGGAATTTCTTCTTCGCTTTTTTCACTTTCTTTTTCCATATCGTGGTCTAATCTGATTGATGTGTCTTTTACACGTAAAAGTTTTACTTTTAATCGTGTAGACCACTTTACCAATCCTTTTCTGGATTATGCCATCCATCCAATAGCTTTTCCCACTTTTAAAATTAAAAAAAAAACTTTGTCTCCTGGAGTGTATTTTTTTATGTTGACTTTTTCCTCTTTCTTAGCAACTTTTTTGTTTTGATAGGGTAACAATCTATCGAAAATTGATCTAATTTTCCTTGCGAACATAATTTCCGCAGGTGACATTTTCGCATCGTTGTTCTCATTAGGAGTTACCCTATAGATTGCTAAAAACTTTTGAATAGTTCTTTCTTCAGTGTCCATACCTTTATTTTTACGTAAAGCACGTTTAAAAGTGTCAACAAATTTCTCGGCTTGACCGTTCGACCTGGGATGACACACTGGTGTAGTTATGTGTTCAATGTCTAAGGCAGTACAGAAATCCTTAAATTCCATACTTGTGAACGCCGTACCATTGTCGCTAACTAATGTTCTGGGAACCCCGAAACGACTGAAAATTTCATCCAATGCACTGATGGTGTTCCTAGATGTAGGATGCTTGCACTTGACTACCTCAGGCCATTTCGATAAAGAGTCCACCAATATCAAATAATAGTGCCCATTAATTGGTCCAGCATAGTCTATATGTAGACGTGCCCACGGCAAATCCGTTTTCGGCCAAGGATTCATTTTGACCGGAGGTGCCCTTGCAGCCAATTGACAACCTCTACATAGTCTTACAAAACCTTCAATATCCTTGTCCATTCCTGGCCAGTATACGTAACCACGCATGAGTGATTTCATCCGAGACATTCCAGGATGACCGGTATGAAATTCTTTCAGCATATCTGTACGTAGAGATTGAGGTATAACAATTCTATCTGCGTACATCAACGTGTTGTCGCAAATTGAAAAAGGTGAAATCTGAGTTTCCTTTTTCTGTTTTTGTTCCATCTCGTCTGGTTCCTTAATTTCACAATATAGTGATCTTTTTCCTTCTTCTTTTTTTTTATTTTGTCCAATGTTACCGGCAATTCCCTGATTGTATTCAACAAGAGACCTGATATTTCTTTTTCCTCAGTTAATGCTGCTATAACCGTCTCTTCTAACATTTCTTCATTTTTTGGAATCAGCCTTGACAATCCATCCGCATGCCCATGTTCTTTAGATTTGACGTATTCCATCCTAAAATGGTAATTAACAGGGTTACACCCCATCGCCGTAAGCGATTAGCTGTATGCGTAGGGAATGCCTTTTTACCTCCAAATATTGAAAGTAACGGTTTATGGTCCGTTTGCAGTACAAATGATCTACCATGTAAAAACGGTGGTATTTTTTTAACCCCGAACACAATCGACAAAGCCTCTTTCTCGATCTGGCTATAATTTTTTCAGCCGGAAGAAGAGTCCTCGACGCGTGCGCGATCGGTTTAGTAGTGCCATCTTCATATTTGTGTAGCAGTGCAGCACCCACTCCGTACAAACTTGCGTCAGTTGCCAGAATGATCTCTTTCTCAGGATCATAATGTGCTAAGGCGAGATCTGAGAGTAGGCATTTTTTTTATTTTCTGAAAAGCCGTCTCGCAATCTTTTGACCAAAACCATTTCTTGTCTTTTTTTAACAATTCGTTTAGGGGGGGGCTCTTAAATCATACATTTTAGGTATGTAGATTGCATAATATTGTGCCAACCCCAGAAACGATTGTAGTTTTCGCAACTGTGTCGGGTGCAGGCATGTTCTTAATTGCATCGGCTCTCTGTGGGTCCGGTTTCCTGCCTTCACTGTCTATTACCTGTCCGAGGTATGTAATTCTTTCCATGAAGAATTTACACTTCTCGTGGCTTAATTTAAAACCAAAATCTTCTAGTCTTTTGAATATCGCTCTGATGTGCGTTTTATGTTCTTGAACATTCTTACTTTTGACTAGAATGTCATCTAAATAGGCGGTACCAAACTCAAGGCCTGCCAGCATAGTGTCCATCACCTGTTGAAACAAAGCTGGGGCGACCTTTAAGCCGAAAGGAAGCCTATTTAGCTTATAAATACCTTTGTGTATTTATACACAAATATTTTGAGCATTCGTCACTCACTTTAATCTGCAAGTATGCGTCAGACAGGTCGATTTTTGAAAAAATCTTCCCACCATTCAATTTTGAAAAAATATCTTCTGGTGAAGGTAGTGGATAACTGTGATTTTTAAGGCAATCATTTAATCCTGTTGAAAAATCTGCGCACACTCTTATTTTTCCGTTTTTCTTCTTAACATAAACTGTGGGCGAGGCCCAATCCGAATGGTCAACCTTAGATATCACTCCCATTTTTTTTCAAGTCTTTCCAATTCCTTATTAATTGTGTCTAAGGAGGAAAAGGAACGTTTCTCTTAGGTTTGAAAATTGGTTTCACATTTTCCTTGAGTTCAAATTTGACTTCCGTCTTAGTACATAAACCCAATCCCTCAGAAAAAACTCTGGGATATTCTTCTTTTAATTCATTTATGAATTTTTCATTTTTAATATTTTTTTGTTTTTCTGCACTGTTTATTACGTTGCAAAATGAGTTAATCGGGAGTTCAAACAAATCAAAAAGTACTATCCAGTCTATTCCAAAAAGACATGAATTAATCCCTTGGATTACATACACTTTCGTTTTTGCAGTCTTGCCACATAACGAAATATCGCACTTTAATTCTCCCTTAAAGTTTAATTTCTTTCCTGAAACCCCTCTAGCGGTTTTTTTGGTTTCAGATAATTTAGGTCTTCCAATATTTTTCCATGTTTGTTCATCAATGATGCTTATGTCTGAACCAGAATCCAATAGGAAAGTAATTGTATGATTATTTATACGTACATCTACGTACTTTCTATTTTTACCTTTCTGAATTTCTTTTTCTGATAATACCAGGCTTACATCTTGTAATTTTCTTTTCTTTCGGCAAACCGTATATTTATGCCCTTTATTTCCGCACGATTGGCAGAATTTATTTTTGTACCAACACACGTCTTTGGTATGATTTTTTTTTCCACACGATTGGCAGAATTTATTTTTGTACCAACACGTGTCTTTGGTATGGTTATTTTTTCCACACGTCTCACATTTTTCTATCTTTTTGGCTTTTGGAGTTTTTCGAGTTTTTACGTGTCGAACATTAGCAACACTTTTCTCCTCAATTTGTATATTATCCCTTTTTACGTTTATGAGACGTTGGCATTCTTCGGTCACCCTTTGTAATGTTATTTTCGAGTCTTGCTCGACCATTATTAATATTCTCGACCTAATTTCTTTATATTTAGGATCAGTTAGTCCTTGAAGAAAAATTAGACACTTGAATACATCTTTGGTTATTTCTTCTAACTTAAATTGTTCAACCAGAGAGTTCACTGTTCCGCGTATGTCACAAAATCCTCGCTATCTGCTTTAACGATGTTTAGGCATCTGTATCGCGTGTGGAACAGACTATTCCTTTCGTCAAATATTTTTGACAGAATACTTAGTTTCTTCAAACGAAACTTCTTCTGGCTTTCTGGGCAATATCAAGTTTGAGTACTTCCTATTCTCGTTTGTCCCTAGTTCCTGGACTAATAATGTTACTCGTTCCTCATCCGACCAATGTTGACATCTCTTGGTAAATATAGTTTCGAAACGTTTAAAGTATGCTGGAAATGTAATGCCCGAATCAGGATCATAAATAAATTCGGATAATGAATTTGCTATTCCTTCGGCAGAAAAAACAGTATTTTTTCTTTCTCCAGTCGCCTGTTTCAGAAAGACTTTTTTTTTGAGGTGCTTTTTGCTGTTGTTCTTTGCTGTTTTTTGTTTGTTATTTGTTCTTGTGCTGTTTTTTTGTTTTTTTTGCTGTTTTTGTTGTTGTAACTCTTGGTGCTGTTTTTTGTTTTGTAACTTTGATGTTGTTGTTGTAACTCTTTGCTGTTGTTGTTTTACTCTTGATGCTGTTGTTGTTGCTTAACTCTTGGTGCTGTTTAACTTGTATACAGCATTTTAGTCATTCGACTAATTGCTCCATCCTGACTTTTTTAATTCAAAAAAAAAAAAAAAATTTTTTTTTTTTTTTTTAGACAGTTAACACTCTCAACAGACAATTTACAGCCGTAATATTTTACAACCCGTAATTTTTACTTGAATAATCAATTATTTCGTATTTGAGTCGCGGTTCAATATATATTTTTAATTTAACAGTAAAAATTTTTACTTTTCAAAAAGTTTCCTTTTGACTTGTGACTTATAGTTTTTGGTTCAGCATTTTTTTTTTTTTTTTTCAAGTAATAACGTTGCACAATCCGTCGCCAGCTGTTATATCTCGTACAAGATATAATAAACAAAGTAAACCAGTGTGGTTTTCAATAATAATTTTATAATCGGATGTAGGTATGTCAAAATACAGAGACAGAAGGAGTAAGCTAACCGTAATGGTGTTAGCAAACGAAGACCTTTTTTATCATTATTTTGTACTATGTACAAATGTGGCACAAAGGCCGAAAAGGGGTTGGGGAAAAGGACGGTCATCACTTGTCTTAAAATAAAACTTAGCTAGCCACAACCACTGACCCTATCATACTAAACAATATTCCTATCACCAAAACAACACATTTATCCATACCTTTCTTACTACATCCACCAAAATGCCTCTTTGCTCAATGAAAATCCTAAATACACCCCCTTATGTACAAATATTGTCTGTGGGGGGGGGGGCATAAAAAACAACAATTTTAAAAAAAATCCCCAATGAGTATATACAATATGTCGAAATATATTTAAAAGAAACTAAAAACAAAATTAGTGTTAGTATTAAAACCCCCACAAACTTTGAATGTGGCAGAAATATCAGTTAACCGGACGAAATCGATGCGGGACTATGAAAATAAGGACACATTCAATCCGTCAAGCACTCACACAAGCACTCACTCATTCATACACAACAACAAATCTACGAAAAAGCACACGCACAAAACGAAAGGCGCCCGCATCCACCAGAGAACTGACATCACTGACCACCTAAACGAGGGAGGGGACGGGGAGTTAAACTAAAGGAAAAAAAGTGGGGACAGAAATAAAAAGGGACCAATGAGCAAACACACCCTAGCTAAATTTTTCAGAACAGGAAAGAAAAACTAAAGAAAAAAATACAAAAATCCTACTCTAACCTAATTGCGGAATGGGTTGCCCATGTTCAACCCAGGAAAACAATATCCTGATGCCTAACCGACATCAAAATGCCACTCCAAGTCAGCCCCTTTTACACGGCACAAACGCGCAAGATTCACCCACCTTTTGCTGAATTCTGATGAGGTGAGCCGCCGCCTTTCCGTCCTAATCTTGACTTTAAGCTGATGCTTAAAGTACAAGATCAGTTGGGAAGAGGTGAACTTCTCGCCCTCATAGAATCCCTTCTGACGCGTCGTCCAAATCACGACTCTCATAACCCCTAGTAAGCAACAGAACACAGTGTTCAGCCTTCGTCAATTACGGCACCACATTGCTACAAACAGAGCTAGCTTCAAGGACAAAAAACTTTCCCTGCAACATGCGAACCATGAGGCCTTCAACAAACTTGCACAACGGCACTACCGCCTTGCACCGAAAAAAGGCGTGACCAATGGTACAGCGACGAGAGTTTGGATATTTCTCCAAGCCTGCTGAACAGAGTCTCTTGCCGACCCAGAGGGCTTCACGAACCACCAGCCAGGTGAGTGATGCCTCATCGTTATTGAGGCATTTCAACCCAGGCGCCCAAAGGCCATATCGAGCGAGCCTCCTGCTTCGTAAGACCGAGCTCGCCAATTAGATCATCTTGTGCGGCCCCACTAACTAATACTTGATACAATGCCTTACGAGACAACGCCTGGGCGTTGGAGAGGCCATCCGTAGCCCGCAAGAGGAGCTTCAGAGCGCGACGACATTCACGATAGAAGGAGCACTCGGCTCGTGGTGTACGGCCGGCCTCTTCTTCGCACGAGTGCACACTTCTTCAGGGACGGAAATGTTTCTGGACGTCTTCTTTCCAAAAGGCACCCTCCTCATCCGACCCGCGACACATTCGGTCTAGAAAGGTGATGCGAAGCATATATTGACGAATCTCAATGCTAGGCATACCCAGACCCACCCTCCGAGGATGAAGGCAACAGATCTCGCGAGATACCATAGGGGCCTTGCCTCTCCACAAGAAAGAGAACAAGGTCCGAACTAATAAAATTAGTTTGGCATACGGGAGTGGAAGCACAGAGAGTCGGTACAGGAGAATTGGATATATGTGTGAAACACATACTTCCCCTTCCTTCAGGGAAAGTCTCCTCCGAGACCACAGATTAACCGCGATCTCGGCCTTCCTTGTACCTCCGACCAATTCATTTCCAACTGGAGATCAGGACCGAACCAGACGCCGAGAATCTTGATCGGCCCATCCGTCCAGAGGAAAGGTCCGGGAAGAGAAACTCCCCTCCACGCACCCAACCGCAAGCCAACAGACTTATCGCGGTTGATTTTGGCCCCTGTCACACTCTCATACCCACTGATCTCCTTGCTGACTTCGTCAATCTCGGCTCTGCTCGACACAACCGAAACGTCGTCAGCATAGGCAGAATACCTGGCCGAGGTGGAAGCACCAGGCAGCGAAGTTCCGCGCAGGACCGGATTCGCCTTTAACTTGCGAAGGAATGGTTCCAACGCAAGAACGTAAAGCATAGGCGCACCGGGGGTCGCATACAAGAGTCGGATCCAGGAGCGAAAGTCGGCTCCGAAACCAGCCGCCGAAAGGACAGCCTCCAAAAATCGATGGTCAACCCTATCGAAGGCCTTGGACTGATCCAAATTGATCAGAGCGGCTTCACTGTCGACTTGTTCTAAGATCAAGCGTACCATATGAAGGTTATCCTGAATAGTCCTGCCCTTCACAGCACAAGTCTGTTCGGGGCCAATCAGACGAGACAGGACAAGCTGCAAACGGTTGGTTAAGATCTTCACCAAAATCTTTAAGTCCGTATTTAACATCGTTAAAGGGCGAAAGTTCCCTAACCCATCCCCACCGTTCTTGTCCTTACGCAGCAACTTGATCACACCCCTGGTGAAGCGTTGAGGTAAAGACCCCTGCTTCATCCAGTGGTTGAAAATCAGTTCCAGCAAAGGAACAAAAACGGGCGACAGCCTCAAATACACTTCGTAGGGCAGACCATCTAGTCCCGGAGACTTATCCAGGCCAACCTGCTTCAGCGCTTCCCAGATTTCCGACTCTGTTATGGGACCCTCGCACCTAGCCGCTTCAGCTGCCTCAAGGCAGGGAAAGTCAGCTAAATAGGCGTCGAACTGAGCAGAGCTCAGACCGGGCTCCCTGGTGAAAAGATCCTGAAAGTAATCCCGAAAGGCCTCGCATATGCCCGCGTTTGTAGTCACGGTCCGCTTATCCGGCAATGTGACGCCCGCTATATGTCACCTAGACGCGTTCCTATTCTCCTTGCACGCAGTTCAGCGGCCATGTTCGTCGCCTCAGAAGACATTTTTTTAGCCTAGCCCTAACTACCAGAGCTTGATCCTTCTTGATAAGCAAGGAGGACAACTCTGCCTTAGCTAAGACTATGTCCCCACTAACACGGGATTTCACGGCCCGATCAACTTTTTTTTCTTCTAAAGCCGTTTGCGCCGCTAATCTATCTAGATTGAGTCGACGACTAAAATCGGCAGCAAACGTTCTAATTTTGGATTTTAATTTGCCCCACCAGGCGTTTCCCACAAACGCCCCCGTCAATTCCCTCTGAATGATTAGTAGCAGCTGGTCCCGGAAACCCTGCTCAACAAATAGTGAACAGTTAAATTTCCAGTAACCAGCTAGTCTAGCCCTAGGCTTATCTAAGTCTACACGGACCCGGACCAGCCTATGATCCGTATAAACTATATAGTGGAAGCTTGGACACCCTAGGAGCCCTACATCGACTCTCTTAACTAGGACTCGGTCCAGGTAGCTCGCAAGCGTCCCAGGAGCCGAGTTGCCACTATTAGTCCAAGTCCATGCTACCTACCGAGGGTGTTCATTCCGGTACTTATCGACGAGATCAAACTCATCGATAAAGCCCCGAAATGGTTTCACGTCCGGGTTGTTCGTACCTTGTCTTTGCCTTATACGATCTATATCGGGGTCAAAGACGGCATTCCAATCCCTTGCTAAAACTACCCGACGAGATGTCGTCAAGAACGGCGCGATCTGCCGAAACAAAGCAGGCCGCTCGGCATGGTTATTGGGCGCATAAACCCCAATCAGACGTAGAGCCTTATCCTTTATGGTAACATCCAGCACGCAAAGCCTCCCCGCCGGATCCGCGAAGACAAGGGTACATGCAGCCTTCAAATACCTGCTCACTAGCCAAGAGACACCCCTCGGACGACCATCAAAACATGCTGAATAACGGGCGAACCCCCTAGACAGAATGTTCTCACGGTCATGAGAAGAAAACCAGGTCTCTTGCACACAACACACATCCACCCCAAGGCGCTAAAGGTCACGAGAGAGCCTCGCTCTGCGAGACTCGGAGCTCAGGCCCCGGACATTTACACTAGCTAACCAGAGAGCCATAGTGAAGACCGATTAGGGTTGAACTACTGGTTTGAACATGGACTGGGTAAGGATACAGACCGCCTCTCCCATAGACCCATGGCTCATCTCAGTCTTGATGGTGCCGTCTTGGGAGATACCGCTGATATCCCAGGGGAAGGTCAATTTAAGTGCTCTATATAGGGAGGGGTGAACTAAAATGGGGACCCTCCCTGCACAGAACTGTTTTAAATTTTTTAAGAGGTCATTTTCGATGATAGCGATGGGTAAAGCCATCTTATATGCATTGATGGCCTCGTCCACCATGGCCCAAATCTGTTTAGCAGCAGATCCTGACCTTATCACAGTCAAGACTCTCTGCGCATTTGGGAAGTTTTTTCTGGTACCCTATATCCAGGTCCGCAAACTGCTTGATGGAGAGCAAGTATTTCAGGTCCTTTAACCTGTTTCCCATAATCCCGGGCTCTCTCGGCCTGGGCTGGGGAAATATGACACCTCCTCTCCAGTGTTGAAAATCAGTCTTTTCTTTCTTTGCTCTTTTTGCTCTTGCGTGGGGCTTTTTAGACGCTTGGAAGCGGGAGGTGGCATGTCGGATTATTTAACGGGTGATTGACTGGGGGTACGGAGGGGAGGGGATTTTTGTTTAACGGGGAGGGAGTGGGTGTATGGAGAGGGGTATAGAAAGACCTATGTCTATAGGGGCTGGGATCTCTACTGAGGGGGGATTTGGATCGATATCAAAGGGGAAGGTTGTTTTTTGAAAGGGTTGGGGAGCAGAGGGTCTTTCTTTTTTTTTGCATCCAATTGCTTCTTCAGCTCTTTAATTTTCTCAGTCTTTTCGAATCCCGGATCAAATTTCCGTTGTTTTTCTTGGAGTGTCAGTTGAGAGGCCGGGGCATCGCCCTTAACGTTGCTAGAGGGAGTGGGGCTGTAAGTGCCTTTCTTCCTTGGGGCTTCAGGGGACTGAGGACCCGCTGTCCGGCGCTTCCCTCTGGCCTTACCAGCAACCAGCCATTCCCCTCCCCCTTCTCCACAACTGCACTAGCAGCGGGCGAAGGCTCTTTGGGGAATGTGGCTTTTGATGACACGCCAACCGGAGGATTAACCGACCCGGTCCCGGAAGCTGGTACGCCCATTACAGGCGAGGCGGAATGTACAGACGCGGTCAGAGGGGGATCTTGATCAATTGGAGCTTGACTTCCAGAGGCCTTCTTCTCTGGGCAGGAGGAGGAGAGATGACCAGTCACTCCACACCTCCAGCATACCGGTCTTCGACCCGTCACAATGACCGGTAACTTCAAGCTACCAACATCCAGACAGTTGGGGATGGAGCGGAAGGCTTTCTCGTCCAGCATGATATCAAAGCTCCACCCCCCGCGCTCAAGCTATCACAGGAAGCTCCTAGAATTTCGCCATACTGGGAGAAAAACGCGGCAAGGTGTTCCGATAACCTGAGGAGGGACCTCGTATACTTCATCGGCCTTCGTACTCCGTCCGCAGTATCAATTCTTTAGTTATTAGCTCGCAACAGTACGTCCCACATGAAAAATTTAGCTCCCTTAACTATTCTGAGGGGCTTAAAACCCAAGGACTCTAATGCTTTCAACACTGTGTTTTTTGTCGAGCGACAAATTTTGCGCGTACGCTTGTCCACGACGAAAACTGACACTATTCTTTTCTCAATTTTCTTCAATTCTTGGGGGTCTTCTAAGAGTCCACCTTCTACAACAAGGTGAGCGTAACTCTTAGCACGCTCCAAGAACTCCGCTAAATTGATTATGCACTTTGGTGGGGACGACCAACAAGAGGGCGATTCCCCGGCCTCAGGCTTATCTTGAGTGTCATTTCTGGCTTCTTTGTCTTTTTGAAAATTTTGGCCATTATTGGCCTCCGTAGATTTTTCTTTTTCCTTGTTATTGCCATTATTGGCCTCCATAGCATTATTTTTTTCTTTTTTCCCAGCGGTTTCATCGTCGCTAGGGGAAGTAGGCTCAAGTGCTGGATATTCATTTACATTGTCTTTATCCGGGGTGGGGGGTCTTTTTTGGTGGGGTTGAATAAATGCTTTCGTATCGCCTTTCTATAATCAGACAAATTTTGCTTTTTTTTATTGCTAAAAAAGAAGGTGTTTTTTTTTTCCTTTTCCATTTTTTTAAATATTAAGAAGGAAGGGGAGGGGTAAATACGGGTGGGGAACCGCCTTATAGGAAAAAAAAAAAAATAAAAAAAAAGGGGGGTAAAAAATAAAGTTTTGCTTATCAGCAAGACAACAATTTAACTTACAAACAAAGATCAACAGACGAAAGTAAGAAAGAAGGAAGGAAAAAAAAAAAAAAAAAAAAAACAAAAACCACAAATGTAAACAGATAAAACGAAAACGCAAAAAAAAAACAAATGGACAGACGAGAAAATGTGAACAAGGTTCACAAAAACGAAGAAAGAACAAAAATTAAAAGGACAACAGACAAGACAGCAACAAATTACAACAAAAAAAAAAAAAAATAAAATAAAGTTATAAACGGAAAAATAAGAGAAAACGCTATACAAAATAAAATACGAAACTAAAAATGTGACAATAAAAAACGGTCAACCCAACAACGAAAACGTTAAGTAAGGGAAAAAAAGAAGAGGGACAGAAATTACAAATTAAACACGAAAATAAAAACCAAATATTATATACACGTAATTAACAGATAAAACGTAGAATTTTTAACGGGTATTTAAATAAAAAACACAGAAATAATTAACACGTAATAAATAAATAAATAAATAAATAAATAAATAAAGGGAAAAAAAAGGTCGGACGAGAAACGTAAAGACGAAAAATAAACAGATAAACTCCGGGGTGTGGGCACGGGAAGAAAATAGATTTAACAAGGAAAAAGTAAAACGTAAAAGAAAATAAAAAAGAAATAACTAATAACAAAAATGAAGTAACGGTAAAAAAGAGGGAAAGGAAATGAAAAGGAAAAAATCAAATGGTCAAAAATAAGAACGTTAGAAAAATGACAAATTTAACAAAGTCAAAAAGTAACGTTAGAAAAATGGTAAAAATAAATCAAAACTTAGCTAAATTAAGGCAGTCAAAAGTTCAAAAATAATCCTTTGAAAGACAGAATAAACGTCTAACACGGTCAGACAAGAAACGGTGTTCAAAAACAAAAAGAATACCGAATCTCTTGATTGCTCAACAAACGAAGACCTTTTTTCTTACTGTTCGCTGTGGTCGTACTTTATCGGCAACCAGTCCGTCCATTATCGTGAATGGGGAAGTTGGGTTATCTCATCACAACAATTTTTTACAACAAAAGGTAAAATTTATGAAACAAATACACCAAAACCTTCATTCATTTATTATATGTAGAGTGACAAGTCAATTTGTAGCACTTGTGGGGAAATTAAGCAATTTAGCATTAATAACATTTGAACCAAGGACATGTTTTGGTATGTTTTATCGCTAGCCACTGACTTTACCGCTACTCTTTCATTCCTTACTTAGTCATTTTCTGGAGTAACGAACAAAAAATTTTAAAGGTTGTTTTTTCTCCAGAAACTGCTTTAGATTATACATAGTTCAACATTGGACTAGATTTGAAGATTACTGGAAACTTCAGTAACAGGGAAGTGTAAATTTCTTTGTTATTTGGAAGATCTTGGCAATAATACTAATATGATGCAAACTGTTAGATCAAAAGTATGAGTAACCATTCTATGAATTTAAAAAATAATAGTGATATCGGGAAAAATTGGGAAAATACTAGACTTACTAATAATGATAGTGTTATTTGTATTAACTATAAAATTAATAATAGTTCTAGCAATAACCGTAGAGCAGTTGTATCGTGATGTTATTATTACTTTACTAACAAATTCTTCTTTAGAGAAAACGGACGAATTAGGTTATGATGTCTGAGGTATATTTTTAAATACATAATGAATGAATATTGCAAACTGGTGCGAGGAAGAAGACAGCTTTATTAAAAAATCAACTGAAATTACAGTTGTTCGAATTGAAGTTTATTAAGACAAATTTTGTCAAGTAATTATAAATAAATCAAAACTTAAGTCTGATCGATGATACTCATAATTTCTGTTTATTCATGAGCAAAAATTTTTACTGATTTATTTTTTTAAATTTTTTTACTCTTGTGAAACAGTGTTTGCAAACGATCATATCCTCTGTTCCGATTATGAGTTGACATAACAAGGAGGTTTTTCAAACCAAGAGGAGTATGTTGCAAACTAGCAAACAGCATCTTGTGTGAACTTCACAATCAAGATGATCTCAATGAAATCTAAAGGAAGAGAAGGAGGCGATAATGGATAACTAAGAAAAGGAACAATAAATGTAACAGCAAATAATTTAACTGAAGGATTTTGTTTTTAGATTATGGTAATAATTGATTTTACATTTAATGTTGAAGTATATTTAGTATTTTACATACACAATATCACATATGTATGTGTAAAGAGAGAACAATTGATTTATATATATATATATATATATATATATATATATATATATATATATATATATATATATATATAATAACTTGTCTACAAAATCCCTCTATTCTTTCTCCAAAGCACGACGTAAATTAATGAAATACTGATAAAAGTAAGGTTTATTTCACGATTAGGGCAAAGTAAGACACATGGTATTTTTTCCTTCAAAGTATCCCTTACACATTTGTATGATAGATGTATCAGCAGTGGCGCAGTTCTATCAAGGACGTAACTTTGACCTTACCTTTTAATGCATCAGTCTATGCTGACTGTGGATCTCAACTCCAGAATGCAGGCCTTTATCTTATTTATTCTTATTTGTCTCCAGCAATGAATGGTAAGAAACCATCAGAGACGCCAAGTACGTAATTGATCAAAAATCAGAAATAGATATCTGGATAACCATGAAAGATATACGGACCAAATCAAAGTTTGGCTGGAAAATTGAAACCTTATTTTTTCTACTTATGCCTTTTGTCTGCGTTTCTCTATGATATCTGCTTTCGATGATGAAAAAATCCCCAGTAAATCAGAAAATGGCTTGACTTACATAAATATATAACTTGTAGTTTCAAAACCTATTCACCGTTACCGTTGAATTTTCTGTACTTGTTACTTTGAAGAAATCATTCTTCAATGTCAAGATTTTTCACCAAACTGGTTGCTGTAATACTCATGCGAAATTTTGAGCAAATCTGTTGCTTGCTTTCAAAGTGCCACCCCACCTTTTATTCTTTGAGAACAGACACTGTTTCACAACACCCAAGGGAGCTTATTTTGTTATAAGAAAAAATTAATATATATATATATATATATTGTCCAATAAGGTTTTAATGCTCTATACTATGATTCTATTTTTCTTTTCTTTCCGCTCATGTTTTATTTATACTGAGCATAATATATTGCAAAACTTCAAAGAAAAGTCAGGGGAAATTTTCACAC
Organism: Acanthosepion pharaonis; assembly: GCA_903632075.3. Lineage (NCBI taxonomy): Eukaryota > Metazoa > Mollusca > Cephalopoda > Sepiida > Sepiidae > Acanthosepion > Acanthosepion pharaonis. The sequence continues at coordinate 349,878 of CAHIKZ030001873.1, forward strand.
GAAGAAAATTATTCACAAAAATACAGAAAAAAAAAATTGTAGAAATATCCACACAGAAATATCCAGGAAAATCCCAAGAAAAGTACAAAAATATTCACAGGCTAAAAATATCAAGATGAAAAAAATCAGTTCAGCAAAAATATCCTGACAAATGTTTCTTCTGGTTTCTAGTAAGATTTTTTTTTATCTTACTAGAAACCAGATAAAGCATTAAGCGATACATATTAAAATTGTATAAACAAAAATTTCTTTAAATCCTTTGGTTACAATGACCATTTAAAGGAAAGAAAATCATTTTGTTGGTGTTATAAGAAATTTAAGATGCTTGAGCGTGCATCATCTACTTCTTTGAGAGAAAACAGACGTTGCGTTGGGCTCTTAAGCGTTTGGATTTCAAAAATATTTTTGATAAATTTGATTTGTGGGAAGTTGGCTGCGTTTGTTTTTGTTCGGAACCAATCAGAGGGTTTGCCTCCAAATTCCGAGAAGTGAATTCGGAGCCTACTTGAACGAATAAATAGGGGGGCTTAGATTGAATTCGAGGAGTCAACCAGCAACTGCTGCAGGAACCCAGGTCGTCCAGGCCCAGGAAGAAAAACAAATCAGAAGAAATTTGACGATCACCAGACGAGAATTGAAAGAAACATCAAAGTCAAAGAGAATTCTTCGGATGGTATTATTGTTCTATTCTTCACTGTTACCACGGACTTTGCTTCGAAAATTTTACCTATTCTTTGAAAACTGTTATAAAGTTAATATGGTAGATCGCAAAAACAGAAAGAAAATATAGGTCCAATGTCAAAAATCCCAATGCACATAAAACGGCTAGAAAACAACCTCACCGTCCAACACTCACACTAAAAACGCCCCGATCGTATTAAAAAAAGTAGCTTCACACATGCATAGTGGGGCGATTGCAAATGACCGCTCTTCGCGACCACACATGACATCGTCGCTCCATCGCGACGTCAGCCATGTTGGATTTGCACGCCAAACAGGTACATGCCCGCTTTGCACGGCGTGTATTCTCTTATTACAAATACCATTCAGAAAAGTATTTTCTGAGAACCTTATACAGCATTGTAATTTTTATTATAAAAAAGGCATAGTTCATTTGCAATGATTATTTTTACAGCTATCTTATTGGCTATCATTTGGTACACAAAGCACTTAATTTGTGTTATTCTTTCATTTTTGTGTGTTAATTGTATGTTAAATTCATCGTCTGTTTTTTAAACTCGGCTCGTGTCGTCTGTCTTTGTTGTGTACCCTTATAGATTAAATGTCACCTCAAACGTTTGTTTGAACTATTTTTTTCGTAGAATATTACCAAATAAACATTCTTTAGTGTTTCCGGAAATGGATTTTAGGAACCATGGGGATGATTGGGGAGAGCAGCTAAATGCTATATAAGGCCTCCCTTTATAAAATATTGACTAAATATGAAAACAGATATTAGAGTATTCAAAAAATGATTTAAAATCAAAAAAATATGCTAATATGATTGGAGGCAAGAAAATCTTTTTTAAACTTCAATTTAATTTCAACGACACAACGGATTTTAAATAAATTACCAAAACAAAAATAATGAAAAATATTAGAAAAATATCTGACCAACAAATCGAGTTAGTCAAGTTACAATTCATTTCACCTAATATTTGTTGACAAATCAATCTTACTGCATCGTTGCTTTTTTCAGCTTGTCAAAAATTTTGTGGCTTTTATTTTAATTGAAAAAAAATGTAATTCTGGTGATTTCTACCTGTCTGTCACATTTTGTCTCTGTGTGACTTTGTATGCGCGTATGTAATGTATGTCTATGTTATACGTGAGTGAATTACATGTGCAGGTACTATCTTAATGTACACACATGCACACGAACACACACTTGCACTAAATACCCACCATAGACTAATCTTCAAATGTAGATACATTGCTCATCAAAAAATTAAATTTAAATGTTTAGCGTCTTGATGTAGATTATAATAGAATCTTCCTCCACTTTTCCTTATTTTATATATAAGGCTGACCCCATCAATAAAACCGTTGTTTAGTAAGAAGACGTTTCTTTTGGGCGAAATTATACAAGCTCTCGACTTGCATTTAATTTGCCCATTATATATACATACGCACGAAGACACATATGCACACATCCATATAGATATACGCGCCACAATTATATAGATACATCTAAGCATAGATGCATGTATATAGTGCGTATATGCATGAGTGCCTATGTGTGTATGTGATATGCGTGTATGTGTGTGCAGTAGTGATGTGTGCACACGTACAGATGCATATAGAATGTGTCTGAGTAGTATTTTGCATGCGTATGCCTATATAACATGTGTATAAGTGTATGTATATTATTTCGTATGGATAAGTACGTATATGTATATATTAAGTTGTCCGGAAAATAATGTCCGGTTTTAGAATAAATTTTGTAATTGTGTTCTAAAATATTATAATTGCACAAAAATATATTACCAATTCCTAATGATTAAAGTGTTCATTTTTATCAATCTCTTTCAGAATTTAATGTAAAACATTATATATCCTTCATCTTGAACATGAAAACGAATTGATGTGCTTACTTTTTTTAGCATGAGTTCAAGCTTGCACATAATGCTTCTCGAACTACTGCTAATATTGACAGAGCATGGGTGAAGAATTGGACAGTACAGCGCAAGTTTCTGAAGTTCTGCAGTGTGCATACGAGTATTGAAGATCAAGGTGGTAGAGGCTATCTAGCTGCAATTGCCAATCAATATCTAAAAACAATAGTTGAAGAAAACCTACTTCAAAGTGTCAGAGAAATTCCTCAAATAATGGATGTAAGCATTTCAACAACTCAATGAAAATCAAAGAGTTTTAATATTTTGAGGTGTATTTAATGCTGTATCGGCGAAATTTGAATGATCCATTTCTTGATCGACTAGTGACTTCTGATGAGAAGTGGATCCTTTATTACAATCGAACACCATCGGCTCATTGTCTTGATCATAGAAATTGGATGAAATGCACATTCACTTAAGCAAAATGTGACCGACCCTGATTAATTGATGAGGTCTAATTCTGCTTGGCCACATGATGACTTTGCTACATCCACCATATTTCCCTGATATCTCACTTGCTGAATACAACGTTTTCAAGCATTTTGACAATTTTTAAGCCAAAGGACATTCCGTTGCAAAGAAGATGCAGAAACTGTGTTCAAAGATTCCTTGGCATTCAAACCTTTATTGTTTTATCGTAAAGGCACGAATAACCTTGTAACTCGATGGCAGAAATGGTGTTCAGTGAACCTATTCTAACTGATTAAACACTTTTTAAATACATTAATTCAGGAATAAAAGTTGATTCTAAAATCGGACATTATTTTCCGAACAACCTAATATTTTGCACATTAGATAAAAAGCCTTGTTTTTTCAACTTCAACTTTTAATTAATAATTCTTTTTTTTGTAAAAAGGACGACAAACAATTTAATCTGTAAGAGACAACTTTTTGCAAGCACTTACAACTGTTAATTTTTTTTTACTACTTTTCACGCGATAAGGATTGAAAACTACTCAAGGTATAGAGTGATAGAATGGAGTTGTTTTATGGATGTATGTAGATGAGGAGGTAAGAAGTACAGATTATGAGGATAGTTCATGGTTGACTTGAAGAGATTAAGGTTGTAGTGATCAGGAATCTTTTTCACAAAGCAGCAGCACCTGGGAAGAAACTATCCATGTCCAAATGTAATTTCCTTCTTACAAGTGGAATACAAAGGGAATTAGGATGATTCTATCCTTTGTAAATGGCGTAGTAGGTCTCTTAGTAGTAAACGCCTGAACTTTTGGAACTAAGCAATGTAGCTCGTTAAAACATTTTACATGTACATATTGATAGAATAAAGAAAGGCTTGCGATATTTCGCCTGGGAAAGGAGTTGTAGGGTAGAAAATGATTCATAACCCACAGGACGGAGTAGATGCTTTTGAACGGTGCCAAAGCTGGAAAGAGAACATTGGGCAGCTCCAGCCCAGATATGACAGCAATACTCCATTTTTGGTCTGATCTGACTCTTGCAAAGATGGAGTATGGCAGGTGGAGTCAGGAACATTCTGGAGCGGTACGAGAAACCGACCATTTTTTCCAGCATCTTTAGCATATAGGAGTTCCACTTGAGATATGGATTGAACTTGAGTCCCAATAGAAGTTTAAAGTAAGGAGCTTCTTTGAGAGTAACAGCTATTCATCATGACTGGAGAGAATTCAACGTTTGCACGGTGATGGTGAAAAATTACTAGGTTGGTTTTGGAAGGTACAAGACAGGTTTTCCTCAATTAGGCTGTTAAAGCTAAGTTAGAAGAGAGTTCAACTCCCAGGCTCTGGTCATCTAGAATTTTGCTGGTACATCCGAAGAAGTTATAAAGCGGTAAGATATTGATTGTTTTGATATGGTTGATTATACCAATTAAATGGTAACATTCAAATATTCCAACAGATTTTAATTCATACAGTATTTATGTTATTTAATATCCACACATATAATAATTAGCAATGTGCATTGTAGTCTTCTAGCTAGCAGTGACGCCTGGTGACCTAAGTTAGTAGAAATAGAATTTATTCTTATGTTAAACTTAATAAATTGCATATTCACTTATTTTTTTCATCACGAGATTAATTTATTATTCAGGAAATATTGAAAAAAAACAACATTGCACATCTTAATTTTATTAGTACAATGTTATTTCAAAATTGTTTAATGCCTTCATTTTGTTACGGCAAGGAGAACTAGTTCATAAATAAAATTAATAATACCAAAAAAGAAAATGCAGAATTTTATTTACCTACTTAAAACCATTGTTTTTATTTGATTCCTTTTCTGCTAAGGCTTGGTAGCGGCTTTTTAGACAATTTTCTAAAGGAGTTCACTACCAGTTGTGGACAATTTAATAATTATTTCTTCATCCAGGAAAAATGTTTCTGATACTTTAGGAAACACTTTACAAACACTGCTTTTTAAAGGAGTAGAGTTTATGTTAAAAATATTTGATACTTTAATAATAGTTTGCGACAAAAGTTTCTAAGCGAAAGATATGCAAAATAAGATTTTGATATGCATGAAAGTGAAACTTATATGAGACTTTTCTAACTCTTTATGTAAACGGCATTGTTATTCAATTAATTGAAGTGTCTTTAATAAATAAGTAGAAGTTTCGGAAATGAAAATTGTACAAGTTTCATTTATACATTGGCTGATCATTGTGCGCATAATCTGGATATAGATAGATGCTATTATTATTATTATTGTTGTTACTGGCTGACCCAAGTTAAACTGTTCAATATTATTAATAATTAGAAAACAAATTTTTTATTTATCTTATATATCTTTATTTAACTGAATTACTGACACACTCCATATGTACTTTATCATACGCAGTGCATGTCGGCTCAACATAGCTTTGAAATTTACAAAAAAAAAATATCGCATAGTTTTAGAGGAGTAATAGCAGCTACACGCCTTCCTTCCCAACGTCAGCCTACTCTAGCGTACTCTAGTTGTTAAAACATAATTCTGATACTGGATATAATCGCACTATTATTAGTAGTAGAGGTAGTGTTATTATTATTGTTGTTATTAGTAGTAGTAGTAGTAATTTTAACCCGCGAAAATTTCACGGTTTTCCTATTTTAAATTTCTGATGAATCTTAATTCTTCCGTTAATGATTAAACAAGCTCATGGCGAGTTCTACGACAATAAAATATCCACAGAACCCCTCATCATCGAATCTTTAAAGTTGTAGCCTTTGTTTGTATGTTTGTTTTATTTAGAGGGTTTTGGAGACAGACCCCCATAATCATACATTCTGAAACTACATTACCCAGGGTATTTGTATAAGTATATTTCATTTTGATCAAAGGAGGTCCTGGGGGTGGGGGCACCCCCACTGAATTTTTTTTCCCTTTGATTTAAATTAAATTTAAATTTGAATAAGGGAATGACTCCTATCAAAAATGTAGAAGGAGAAAGCCAGAAGATGGAGGTCACATCGGCAAGATCATTGAGTAATACTGAAATGCAAAAAAACAAACAAAAGAATGACATAGTTAAATAACATTATGAAGTATTTATCTATAAGGTCATTGCTAAGATGTTAAATCTTCCTGAAATGGAAGAAGTGTACCAACATAAAAAAAAAACTTCCCATGTGATGTTACTCCCATGAAATCTTTTCATTCAGCCCTAAAAATGCTGAGAAACGTTAACGTGAATGTAATGGTAATTCAAAGGAAATGTAAGATTATTTAAAAAAAAAAGATAGAAGACCAGTTATTAAAAGAATGTGAATAGTTTGAAATACTGTATTTTACGGAAAAAAAAGAAACACCGGGATTCTCGAATATTAACTTGTAAGCATTATAAAAAATAATTATAAATAATTTTTTGAAAAATTCATTTTAGCCGGAGGAAACAAAAATTGAACATTTCAAAAGAATATTATGAAAAACAGAGGTTACGAAAACGTAGCTAAGAGGTAATTGTAAACCAGGGTTGCGCAACTAAGTATTATATATATATATATATATATATATATATATATATATATATATATATATATATATATATATATATATATATATATATTTTGCACTTTCTTTTTTTTATACTGAGTTCTGATTGGATCTTTGAAAATATTTTTTATTAATTGTTAGTATCTTATAAATATAAGAAACAAATAAATTTACTTGTGCAAATTTAAAGTAAATGCAAGCATCGGAAGAATATTAAATATTTTACAAGTGTCCAAATATCTATTTCCCTCCATTTTATTTTTTCTTGTATTTTCCTACGAAATAGTGTCCAAATTTATGCTTTATTGTAGTGTTATATGTCGTTTGTCTTGTCTTATGCTGTCAAATATAGTCTATTATGCTTAGATATGACTAATTTCAAATTTATCACTATCACCCTCTTCTCCAGTCAAATGCCATTTAAAAGTGTTAAATTCGATTAATATCGCAGTTATATTATCAGTTACTCGAAAATTATACAGTTACTACTCGCTTGATTGGATAGTTGACGACTTTTTCAACTTGAAAGTACTTTCAATATAAACTTAGAACGAATTATCTAAATTGGTATATTTGGAATTAAACTGTTTTTAATTACGCGAGATTTAGTGAGCTACTGAAAATCTAGTCAGATGATTTCTTTCAATTGAAATTCATTTTTTGTGTACAAGTTTCAAAACCTCAGCACTAAAATTATATCATTGCTATGAAAGAGTTTTCTCTTACTGCACCACTACTCTGACTTGCTGAAGAAAACAAACATTCAGATCAATAGAGCATGGAATCCCTTTTAGACAAAGAACAAGCAGACTCTACAGAGCGAATTGTTTGTAGTCCCAATGCGAGTTTAGGGCTAATCTCGCATAAATATTTACATCAGTCCGGTAGTGACCTTTATTAATATTTCAGGCCAGCAACTCTTCTGCGGATCTCATCTCATATACAAAAGTATGGCATAAAATAGACCACTTACCAAAACTGATTACAGTATATCTTCAGCCTCTTCTCGTTACCTTCATTTAATTATCCAAAACTGTGAAAAGAAATAATCCATCACTCTGCACTTAACCGTCCCAACTCGTATTGTTCAATATTGATCTCGGAATGTATTTTATAGGCAACTAGGCAGCAGCCAGCCAAGTGATGCCTTGCAAATTCTTAAGAAAGGTCACTACTCGAGTTTAGTCGCACTATTCGATTTTCTGTACTCACTTGAGTTCATAAAGAACCCCAAAAAGGAAACCAGAAATACTGATTATATCCTCTACAGATCGAAATAAAATTTTAGCAAATCTGTTTAAAAGCTCATCATCAAATGAGTGAGGTATCCATACGCAGTTCAAATAAAATAAACTTGTTTTGGTTTTCTCATTTAGTAATGACCAGTACCAGCCCTTTCATATCTTCTCTCCCCCTCTCTTTCTCTCAACAATTTTCAGTTATAGTTTGATCTAAAACATAAGCATCCGGAATGTATTTTTACCTCATTATACACTAATTAATTCTATACGTGTCCTCGTCGTAGTTATTATCGTCAGAATGTTTTGTTTCCTTCAATTTTCTTCTTTTTTTGGCGTAGTTGTATAAAAATTTTAACTTCCTAAAAAAACTTAAATATTTGTGCCAAACACAGCAATTTAGTTAGTAGGGATAGAATGGGAAAAGAGAACACATGCTTCTCTTATCCCTAAAGGCGCAAAACAAACTGAAAATGAAAAAAAAAGAGAAAGCAATATTTGGGAAAGCAATATTGCACAAGGCAGAAAATAAAAGAGCACACCTATCTAACTTCTACGACAAGTGCTTTCTCAAGTTATCTGCTAACCATTCTTTTATTTTTTAAAAATCACAGAAGGTTCTATCCAGATTTTCACAAGGGCTTGAGTCTCTCATTGGCCAGTAAGTACGAAAACATATTTTTCCATAAACTCAAAATGAATCCAAAAGATTTACACAATTAACAATTTTTTTCATAAAATGTCGAGCTCAAAAATACACTCTTCTCAAGAGCATGTATAAAAACAACCAAGACGATTAAAACAAAAAAGCAGAAGAAGCTACAAACGTTGAATAACGAAAAAAAAAAAAAAAACAACAGGAGAAATGATTAGAAAATGACACGGAAAAAGTCAAAACAGAAAAATGAAAGAAAAAATATAGGAAAACCAAAAAGTAGAAATAGGTAAAATATGACAGAAAAGGAGACAATCATTAAAAAGAAATGAAAATATGCAGAACAACCAAAGAGAGCAGAAATGTTTGCAAAATGACAAACAGGCGTAACTAGGGAAAATGAAAGAGAAAACATGAGAAAAACTAAAATAGTAAACATTTGTGGGAGACAGAAAAAAGTTCAAAAGTGCAATAAAGAAAGGCAAAACAAAAAATACAAAAAAGAAAAGCAAAGCTCAGTGAAAACACACCGAAAAGGGTTTGTACCCTTTCCTTGGCAAAAAGAAAAACAAATATGCAGAAAACGCAAAAAGCATATATGTATGAAAAATGGCATAAATATGTGATAAAGATAGAAAAATGCTCAAATGTTGGAAATGCAAAGATTCAAATACGGAGACAACAAAAGAACTGAAATCAGTGAAAAAAAAAGACACAAAACGGCAAAAAGAGCGAAACAGAAAGAGGAAAAAGGAGAATAGTCAAAAAAAGCAAAAATGTTTAAATAAAAAACATCGGCAGACATCAAAAGAGAAAAAATGTAGAAACAACAAAAATAACAGAAACTACTTTAAAAAGATGCAAACATGAAAAAGAACATGAAAAAGAAAAGAGAAATATGTAAAAAATCCTAAATATTATAACAGAAGACAGAAAGAGACTAAAACTTTACAGACAGAATAAACATGTAGAATTGCCAAAAAAGAAGAAATGGAGCCAGAAAAATGCACAGACATTTAAAAGGAAATACAGGAGAGACAAAGAATAATGAAAGAAAAATACAGAGAAAGTTAATAATTTGAGAAAGGTTAGTAAAATTTGAGTAACAACCCCACTAAATATACAATAATGAGGAGAAAAAGATCCCAAAAGGAACAAATGTTGAAAAGTGAACAACAAAACTGAAAACCAAAAAAGAATAAATGAGTGGGAAAAACATAAAAAGGACCTAATGTTGAAAAATGGAAGGCAAACATTGAGGAAAAACTCAAAAAAAAGGAGAAATAAATGACCCCCCCCAAGGCAAATATGCAGAAAAGAGTGGAAAAGAGCATTAATATTGAAAAAGGAAGGAGAAAAATGAAGAGCCAAAAAATGGGAAAAGCTAGTTGAAAAAGAGAGAAAAACCAGAAACAGTGAAAAAACAAAGAAACGAAAAATTGAAAAAAAATTGAAAAAAGACATAGATATAAAATGCAGAATAAAGAAAAAAGCTGACAACAGTGAAAAATACAGACATTGAAAAAGGAAAGAGAAAATGCAAAAAATCCAAAGAAAGCAGAAATAAATGGTAAAAGACGGAAAAAACAAACAGTGGATGAGGAAAGACAGAAATGTAGAAAAAGGTAAGATAGATAAGTAGATAAAACGAAAAAAGCAGAAAAGATCATAAAAGGTACAAAAGGAACAAAATACAAAAGCTAAAATGAATGGAAAAAACAAAAAATTCATGTTGAAAAAAGAAGTATAGAAACTGAGATAACACTAAAAACAAAACAGGAGAAATGTGTGAGAAAAGACATAAAAGTGCAAAAACACCGAAAATGGGGAAAAATGAAGAAAAACCAAAGAAAGTAGACAAAAGCGAAAAACAACACAAAAGTTGAAAAAAGAAGCAAAAAGAAAATTGAAATATGACAGAAAGAGAGACAAACATTAGAAAAGAAAGACAAATATGCAGAACAACTAAATGCAAAAATGAGAAAAGGCACAAAAAGGCAAAAATGCAGAAAACAAAAAAAAAGCAAGTGGAAGACAGAAAAAGGCAAGATAGTTTGAACAGGACAAACAAAAAATAAAAAGCAGACAATATTGAAAAAAATTACAAAAGCGCAAAAAAGATACTACAGAAAAGTACAGAAGCAAAAATGTATAGAAAAAGACACAAAAAGGTGCAAACATGGAAAGAGAAAATGCAGAAAAGCCAAAGAAAGCAGAAATAAATGGTAAAAGAAAAAATGACACAAACATTAGAGAATGAAAAACAGAAATGCAAAAACACAAATAAAAGCAATTACAGGAAAAACATGAAAGTCAGAAACATTGAAAAAGAAATGTCATATATGCAGAAAAATCCAAAAGCAGCAGAAATTATTGTAAAGAGACAGGAAAAGGCAAAATACTTGATAAAGGAAAGCTAAACATGCAAAAAGCCCCAAAAGAAGAAACTAGTGAAAGTGAAAGTGAGAGTGAAAGATAGCAGATATTTATCTCATCTCTGTATATATTCCTATATAAATGCAGAAATGAAAAAGAAGGAAATGGAAATATATGGAAAAGCCCGAGAAAGCTCTTAAAAGTTACAAATGTTCAAAAGAAAAACAAAACATAGTGAAACAAGAAAAAAGCAGAAGTATGTTGAAAAATACAGAGAACAACAAAACTGAAAAAAATGAAATAAAATTACAGAAAGCTCAAAAAAGCATAAATGAATAGAAAAAGGCAATAAACGGCCAAAATGTCGAATTAGGAAATACAAAAATGGGAAAACAACAAAAAGAACAGAAATGAGTAATATAGTACAAACGTTGAAAAAGGAAACGTTGAATAAGGAATTGCCAAGGAAATAGAATGAATTGTAAAAAGAAAGAAGAAACAAGCAAAAAGTTAGAAAATAGGACACAAATTTGAAAAGGAAAGTTTTAAAAAGTGACTGAGAAAAATCTGAACAATCATTAAAGTTAAAATAAGAGAAATATTAGAAGATGTCACAAAATGTGGACAGATGAAAAAGAAACAACAAATTGTAAAAAAAACAATAAAAAAAGAAAAATAGGTGAAATATGTCATAAAATGAGACAAATTTTAAAAAAGAAAGACAAATATGCAGAGCAAACCAAAGAAAGTAGAAATCAGAGGAAGAAAGACACAAAAGGCATAAATAAAGAAAAATTGAACACAAAATATGAAAGAAAACAAAAATGCAGATATGTGGTACGAGCAGAAAGAGGCTGAACGTTAAATAAAGACAAAAAATGCATTAATGTATAAGAGAAAAAGCATAAATGAATGGTAAAAACAGAACAATGCTGAAAAAGGTAAGACAAAATTTGAAAAAACAAAAAAACTGCAGAAATGAGTGACAGAAAACAGAAAAGGTACAAAGGCTGAATAAGGAAAAACACAAAAAGCAGAAAAGTGAAAAAATGAACTGATAAAGGTGTAACAGTTGAAAAAATGAAGACAAATATGTAGAAAAGCCAAATAAGAATAAAAACTGTGGGAAAAGTCAATAAAGCTCAAATGTTGAAAAGGAAAACAAAAATAGAGAAAAATAAAATAAGAACAGAAAAAAGTAGAACACAGTGAAAATGTTTGAAAAGGAATGACAAATATGAAGAAGACAAAAAGAAAGCAGAAATAAGTGGAAGAAATTTTTGAATGTGTGGTATAAAGACAGAAAAATTAGAAATTTTGAAATATGAGAGAAAATAAATTCTGAAAATCAAAAACACAGCAAAAAGCAAAATATTGTAAAAGGAAAGACAGAATGGAGAAAACCGAAAAAAATGAATTGAATAGAAAAGATACAAAAAGGTAGAAACATTGAAAAAGTAAAGAGAAAAATGAAGAAAAGTGAAAGAAAGTGGAAATAAATGTTAAAAGCCAGAAAAAGTCACAAATGTTGGGGAAGGAAAGACAAATACAGAAAAGTCCAAAAAGATCAAAAGCACAATCATTGAAAGGGAAAACAGAAAAAAGGCATTAATGTTAAAAACAAACGGACAAAAATTGAGTATTAAAAAGAAAAAGAGTGAAAAAAAAAAACAAAAAAGACAGAAATACCGAAAAAATGTAAGAAAAACAGAAAAAACGAAAACGGGTTAAAAATGGCATGAACAAAGACAAAACTTGAAAAAGGAAAGGCAAAAATGCAGAAAAATCACAGCAAGAAGAAATGAGTATAAAAATAGAGAAAAAGGTACAAATGTGGTAAAAGTAAAGAGAAATATATAGAAAAGTAAAAAACTCATAAATATGTGGGAAAAGAAAAGGGCAATAATATTGAGAACAGAAAGACAGAATGAAAAAAAAGCAGAAATAGGTGGAAAAAGACAAAAACCATAAAAACATTGAAAAAGTAAAAAAAGTAGAAACTTCTAAATCAAGAGAGATATGCAAAAAAAAAAAAAAAGAGAAAATAAAAAATAGCCAAAAAATAATAGAACAATCATTGAGAAAAGTAGAATTGCCAAGGAAAGAAGAAATGGGCAGAATAGAAAAAGAAAAGCAGAATGAAAAAATAGTGAGAAAGACACAAACATTGAAATACGAAAGAAAAAATGCAGAAAACTCAAAACGTTCTCAGAAATGGGCGAAAAAATACAAATAACGTCAAAAACATTGAAACAGATAATACAAAAACAGGGAAACAAAACAAAAGAATAGAAATGGATGAAAAGATGCAAAATGGTGCAAACATTGAAAAAGGAAAGGGAAATTGCAGAATTGCCAAAGAAAGTAGAAAGAATTGAAATAAAGAAAACCAGCAAGATGTACAAATTCAAAAATTTCAGAATAGCCAAAGAACACAATAATAAGTTGAAAAAAGGCACAAAAGTTGAAAAAGGGAAGGCATAAAATGCAGAAAAGATAAAAAAGATGAATAATGTATAAAAAAGAAAAACAAAACAAAACAGGAGAAATGAGTGGAAAATGACAGAAAAAGGTAGAAACGCTGAAAAGGGAAAGACAAAAATATTGGAAAACCCCAAAAAGCAGAAATAGGTTAAATATGACAGAAAATTATACAATCGTTAAAAAAGGAAAAAGAATAGGCAGAACAACCAAAATGAAGTCAAAAAGACACAAAAGATCATAGCTTTGAAACAAAGACAAAACATGAGAAAAAAACAAAAATAGATGTTAAAAAAGGAAAGTCAAAAATGCAGAAAAGTCAAAAGCAGTAGAAACCATTGGACAGAGAGAGGAAAAGGTAAAAATGTTGACAAAAGAAAGATAAAAATACAAAAAATCCACAAGAGCCGTGATGGATGGAAAAAGACAAAAAAGAAAACTATTGAAAAAGGAAGTACAAAAATTGAGAAAAACCTAAAACAAACAAAGAAAAAAAAAACAACAAAAAAGAAAAAAACGGAGAAATGGTAAAAAAAGACAAGAGAGGGCAGAAAGACAAAATGTAGAAAAACCAAAAACACAGAAAAAAGTGAAGAAAGTAGACAAATATTGATAAAAGAAAAGACAAAAATGTCAGAAAAGCCAAAAAAACATAAATGTGTGAAAAAGTAAGAAAATGGTAAAAATGTTGAAAAAATTTGAGAAACAATAAAGCAGAAGTATATGAAAAAAAAGAGAAAAAAGTGAAAAAATCTTTGAAACAGGAAATACAAAAATAGGAAAATACAAAAGAATGAGTGAAAAAACATAATGGCACAAACATTGAAAAAAGGAAAGGGAAAATAGAGAATAGCCAAAAGAAGCAGAATTAATTGAATCTTGCCAGTCCAAAATTCATCCATGTTGGTCTGGTGCTCCTGCTACATATTCAGCAAATGAGGTGTTATATGACAGAAATAATATTTTCATTTTTATGCTAAAATTGTCAAATATTTAGAAAGATTGATATTTACATTTTGATATAAAAGATAACAAATATGTTCAAAATACTTATAATTTAATTTTATGCGGAAATATAAAAACTGCAGAAATATTGCTCATAATTTCACTTTTATGGATAAGTGTACAAATTTAATGCCACTAATATATTCATTTTCATGCAAAAGTAAACAAATCTGAAAAAATTACATTTTCATGAAAAGAGAGGTAAATAAGTAGAAAATTCTGTTGATACTTAGATTTTATGTAAAAGATAATAATTATGTTGAAAATGTTTCTGATATTTTCATTTTTATGCAAAGATACCGAATTCTGTTCAAATTTAACTCATATTTACATATTTATAACAAAGTGTTGAAATTTATGCAAAGTGTTGCTGATTTTCATGCAAAATTGGATATGTATGATTAAAATAATGATATTTTCATTTTTATGCTAAAATACAAAAATACCTAGAAATATTGCTGATATTAAGATTTAAGAAAAAGATAAAGATAAAAGATATCGGAAAATCTTTCCGATATTTTCATTTTTATGCAAATATACTAAATTCTGATGAAATTAAGTCATATCTTCATGACAAAGTGCTGAAATTTATGCAAAATGTTGCTGATATTTAAATTTTCATGTAAAAGTGGAAATATGTGAAGCAAATAATAATGATATTTTCATTTTTATGCTAAAATAATCAAATATGTAGAAATATGAATTATTACTCATATTTGCATTTTCATGGAAAAGTTTACAAATTTCTACTAAATGTCACTGTTATTTACATAATTCCTGCAAAAGACAACAAATCTGAAGAAAGGAAATAATGACATTTACATTTTTATTCAAAAACAGCCAAGTAAGTGGAAAATTCTGTTGATATTTACATTTAATGTAAAAGATAGCCATTATGCAGAAAAAGTGTTTTATACATAATTTGAAAATTTGAGATTTAACTCATATTTACATTTTTATGGAAAAGTTTTGAAATTTATGCAAAATGTTGATGATATTTACATATCCATGCAAAAGAGAACATATGTGATGGAAATATTAATGATATTTGTGTTTTTATGCAAAAAACTAGTCCATATGGAGAAATATTGCTGATATTTATATTTTGATATAAAAGATAATAAACATGTTCAAAATATTGCTAAAACTTTTAAATAACCTAAAATATTGCTCACAGTTGCATTTTTATAGAAAAATGTACAAATTTGTACTAAGTGTCACTGATATTTACATTTTCATGCAAAAGTTAAGAAATCTGATGGAAATAACTATATTTATATTTTTATGTAAAAACTGGCAAACAAGTAGAAAATTCTGTTGATATTTATATTTTGATATAAGGTAGCACATATATTGAAATTTTCTCCATTATTTTCATTTTTGTACAAAAATACTAAATTCTGTTAAAATTTAACTCATATTTACATTTTTATGGAAATGTATTGAAATTTATGCAGAATATCACTGATATTTACATTTTTATGCAAAAGTAGGTAAATAAGAGGAAAATTCTGTTGATATTTACATTTGATAGCAAATTTTATGATAGTGTTTCTGATATTTGTATTTTCATGCAAAAATACTAAATTCTGTTAAAATTTAATTCATATTTACATTTTTATGGAAAAGTTGTGGATAAAGGCGTTAGATCCAGTGACAGGACCCAAAGAGTGTGAGTTCAGTACCCGGTTAAGGCAGTGGAGAACTTGGAGAGGGGAATTAACAGGAGATAACTGATAACTGACATCCATTAAACATGGCACGTGGAACTAGAACAGTCATAACAGTCTACCCCAGTGAGCGAAATAAAGGTTCGACATTCCAACTACCTGAACGTTGTAATAAATATGGCGACAAAGATGAGGACAAGAGTCCGAATAATATAGTGTACATAATACTTCATCTCAGAAATATAGATAGATACTGAATCGGTGGAAGTTATCCAGCCCCTTTGAAGGCAAGAATCAAGCACACGACGCTCATCTTACACATCCACGCTCTCGTACTCACGCCCAGAAGCTTCGGGAAGCTCAAAACAACTGGTGGCTCTGAAGAAATTCAACGTTTTGCTGATGAAAACAAAACTTACAAGTTTTATGATTCCATTAATCCTTCTCGCAATGCCATAGCACCTGGTTCATTCCGCTGAATGCTCTACTCTGCTCAAGGAAAAAGGAGAAATCCTAGCAGGATGGAACTTTTGAACAGACACATGCCGATTGATTCTTCAGCTTTAGACACACTTCCGACCCTCCCGGGCCTTCCTGAGCTAGTCTCTGTTCCGACATTGGATGAAGTTAACAGCGCCATAAAATCCATAAGAAACAAGAAGTCCCTCGGTGATGACGATATTCCGGGAGAGGTGTATGAGTATGGTGGACCGCACCTTGCATCATATCTGCATTTCTTTTTTAACCTGTACTGGACAAGCAGAATGATTCCTAAGCGCTGGAAGCATGCGAATATCATAAGCATTTATAAGAAAGGTGATCGTTTCATCTGCGACAACAGCAGAGGCATTTCCCTCCTAGATGTGGCCAGGAAGATTCTCGCGCGTATTATGCTTCGCCGTCTTCTCATCCTTCTGATTGAGCGAACTCTGCCGGAATCTCAATGTGCCTTCAGACCTGAACGTAGTAACCTCGGCATGATATTCGTCGCTAACCCTACTCGAAAAAAAAAGGGAGCAATAAAGAGAGATTAATTTTGCTTTCGTTGACCTAAATAAAGCCTTTGATGCGGTCAATCAGGAGGTTCTATGGCTTTTGCTTGGCAAATTTGGCTGTCCGTCGACCTTTCTGAGTCTTCTACGCCAATTTCACGAGTATATGCTCGCTGAACTACCCGTCGGGGAATCATCATAACAGCTCAGTGTCCATACGGGAGTTAAACTGGGCTATATTCTTGTTCCTTTGCTCTTTAACATCTATCTGGTTGCTGTGACTCTTCTCTCTCGGTTACATATGGAACCCAACGACGGAATACGTATCCGATATCGCTTTGATAGAAGAGTCTTCAATGCCCGACGTCTCAAAGCTAAGACTCTGACCTCTACCATTCCTGTCTATGAACTGCAATATGCCGACAATGCTGCCATAGTTTCTCATAAGGCACTCTTACTACAACAGTCCCTGCAGTTCATTGTATCAGGCTTATTCTCGCCTTGGTCTTGATATCAACCGAAATAAAACAGAGGTCATTCAAACAGCATTTAAACGACATGATCCAGCAACTCGGCTGCACATTGACAACGTTTCGTTGTCTAATTCTCATTCATCTACAGCGTCATATCCGATAATGGACACATTGAAAAAGACATTCTCCGGCAGATAAATCTCACCTCCGCTTCCTTCGGACGTCTCCGCCTCCGGGTTTTCTCTAGTAGCAACCTCCGACTTACTACGAAAATCGCTGTCTATCGAGCTGTTGTTATTCCAACACTGCTCTACGGCTGTGAATGCTGGACCCTGTATCGCCGACAAATAAAACTACTTGAGACATTCAACATCCGCTGCTTTCAGCGAATCTTGCGCATTACACGGAGGGATAAAATCCCCCCCCACACACACACACCGAGATTCATTAACGTGCGCAAGTCGTCAGCATCGAGGCCATCATATGACAGCGCCTTCTGCGTTGGGTTGGGCACGTTGTGCGGATGTCTATGGAGAGCTCGAAACTCTTGTATTCTATGGAGAGCTCGAAACCGACAGCCACCCACGTTGGGGGGGGGGGGGTCAAAGAAACGGTTTCGGGGCTAGCGTGTTCTTGTTTCTTGCAACACAATTGGAGAACCTTGCAGTGGATAGGGTCGGCTGGCAGCCTCTCGGCATCACCGAAGTGGCGCACTTCGAGGAGGAGAGGCGAGAAGCGCTCGCTAGACGCCAGCGTCATCTGCAGCCTGCCGATTCCGCACCGGTCATGTTTCCCTGCCACCTGTGCCCGAGAGATTGTCGTTCGCGGATCGGGCTGCTGTCTCATTTGGCAGCCCATAGAAGATGGAGAAGGATAGGCAACGTCATCATCAGCAAGGGCGGACAGCCTAAGAGAATATTAAGTCTAATCAGTTTGATAAGGCCAAATTGGCAGCTGATCCAAAAAATGACCTACAATCTGTTGTTAACTGTGGCAAGGAATGGCTTGTTAATTTTAATACCACCAAAATGAAACTGCCCTTTTTAATTGTCTGAGATAACTATTTTTGCCTCCCATAATCATAGCTAATGCTAACCTCAAAGTAAGTGATTCATTGCATCTTCTCAGACTAACAGGCTTGACTGCATTCACCATAGATTCTCCTTTCTTACTGCTGTTGTTGAAGCCTTGCTGTCATTTCTATTTCTTTAATACCATATGGTATTTATATCTATGCATCTGAAGAGACCCTCATAACTGAGCATATGAACTGATTCCTTAAGATGTTTGGCTCTCCAGTGAACTTTTCTATTATTTTTATTTCATTCCACAGGAGTTAGTGACCATCTTTTCCCTTTCATATATGATCAGTCATGCTTGATTTCATTGTTTTGTTCCAAATTACCTCACTAGAAAGATGTACAAATACTCTTGGCTATCACAAAGATACATTTGCTTTAGTTTTTTTTCTACAGATGTCATTTAATTTAATGGTTTAATCGTCACTCATTGTATCAGAAAAAACAATAAATTATTTTTTAATATAATTATAAAAATTATATTAAAAAATAATTTATTGTTTTTTTCTGATACAATGAGTGAAGATTAAACTAAGTACACATCTATCAGACTAACTATTGATCTATAATTAAATACTTCTCAAATTTAAATTTAGGCCCTATCTTTCAGCTTTATTTTTTCTCAAAAGATTGGTTTGAAATTTGTACATGTTATTTGGTTTTTTGAGTAATGGTTTCTGTGACAATCTGGCTGACCACAGACCCAAAGAGATTTCTATAGTAGTAAAAAGATTTCTTATGCTAAAAGTATTGTGATGTCTTCCAGTATTTGACATAGAAATTCCACTTCCGTACTGAGTGATGACTGACAAATTAGTATTCATTCAACTCTATGCAAAATAGAGCAAGTTCATTTTGCCTATATCACTACACCTCCCAGAAATGAAGAAATTTTATGTCTGTTGATCTCTGACTTCTCCAAACAATAGTACAAGATCTTTCCCTCTCTCAAGGGGTTACCTGGTTCTTTTCATTGGGGGTCTAAGTCTAGATTCATTGTCATTCTGATCTTACAACTCCATGCCGGATCTGTGCAAACTATCCTCGATATTTTCTTTACTACTATGTTCACTTTCTCCATCAGAAGCACACATGCTTTCCTCCCTTTCAGGTTCCTCCTCTTCCATCTTGACTTCTTTGTCATCAATTCTAGGTCTTATTTTATCAGAATGAGCCAATAAATTCTGTCCACTTGTTGCTATTATAGACATATTATATCACTTTTGTGCAATAACGTTATCTTTTTCAGGATTTGATTCTTTGTCATTTTTGTACCATATTTTTTCATTTGTTGAACAGGACATTGTTATAGGCAATCTAATTTATCCTTCCATCAATGCAAAGAGACTTTGCATTCTACCAGCATGTGGAATAGTTCTATAACCCAGTAATAGTCTCAGTAGGTAACTATCTATGGTGTCTCTGGATGGTCAAAATGCCTTCAACCCCATTTTCATTGTCTGCACCATTCTTTCTACAATTCAATTTGACTGTGGGTGGTATGGTGGTATTTTATAAGTGAGGCATCCAATTTATTTTAACCTCAAACACAAAAAATTCTGGTGCAATGTCAGAGACTAATGTTTTGGCACCCCATTTCTGGAAAATATTACTTGTAATATTTGCTTTACCATGGCTGCCTTCATATCCTGAACTCTAACCACTTCAGGCCATCCAGAGAATGAGTTTACTAAAATAGTCAGGGGCCTTTAACATGCACATAATCCATATGAATGCAGGCCTGTAGCTCTTTTTCTTTAAACCATGGGTGTATCTTGGTTTGGCAAAAGTTTTTTTTTTTATTTTCCTACATTTTGGGCATTTTTGTATGTATTTCTCTACATCACACAAATATCCAGGCCACCATGCTTGCAATTTTAATTGCCTCAGTGTTACTGTTATTCCATAATGAACATCATCTCATACCCTTTTTATTAGATCTTTTCTTAATCTCTCTGGCAGTCTTAAAACATTTCCATTGCATATAAGACCCTTTTCTATAGATAACTGGTGCCTTATCTCTTTATAAAGTCTCTCTGCCCTAGAACAATCATTCCATTTGCTTCTTTTTATACAATCTTGCTTAATAACAAATCCTGTGAGGTTTCAAATGCAAGACGATTTAAGGGTATACATCTATCTCAATCCAGTGGAAGATTTTAACAACTAAATTGTCTGATCTTTTTAATGGTTCATTTTTGAACTTTAGTCTTGATAGAGCTTCTACATTTGAACAGTGTTTCTTTTCACATATTTGATGTCGAAGTCAAAGGCCATGAATTTTATGGCTCATTTAAAATTCTAGGAGATGTAACTTTAGGTAACTCCTTCCTGTGGTTAAAAATAAACTCTAAAGGTTTATGGTCAGATATAATAAAAATTTTCAACCTCAATCTGTGTTCTGTATGATAGATAATGCTCCTCAGAGTTTATCATAGTGACCTCTTTAAATTTTCATCAATTTGTATCTGGTTATAGGCAGATTTGAGGTCAATTTTAGCAAAGTAACTTCCTGATAACTTGTAAATAGCAGTTTTGCTGTTAGGAATAGGGAATGAATTGGAGCATTTTTTGTCCCCACATATCCTTAAAATCTCCATCCAGTTTTCATAAAACAACAATGGGTGTGGCCCAATTCATACCACCAGGGGGAACATGCTCTAAAATTCTTTGCACCACCATTGTTTTTAGTTTAGTGGCTACTAAAGGTAGCATGTTAATGAGCAGTCTGCAGGACTCAAAGTGAAAGGGTTGACTATTTTTTTAATTGAATACTCACTTTGTATCCTTTTAAAATTCCTGTGTCATTACTTTACAACTCCACATTGTTAATTAATTTGGTTGTATCCACTTTCAAGACATCTATTATCACAAGTTCATGACTTTTTCACATTTCACTACGATGATGGGAATAATTTTAAGATATGTGTTTGTCTCAAAAGTTCCTTCAAAACAACCTAACATTTTGATGAAAGCGCCATCGAACTGTCTTAGTTTAAGCTGACTTTTCTTTAATTTGGGTTTGCCCATTTGTTCCCTGAAATTTATTGGGATTAAGGTAACATCACTCGCAGTATCTACTTGCATAAGAAAAGTTATATCATTAAATTTAATTTTTTCTCTTTATGTATTTGTATTGCAAATACAGCTGTATTTTCTTGATGGAGGTTAAATTTTCTATCCTTTCTATTTTCTTTTTATGCTTGAACACAAACTGGAAATAGTTTTTCTTTTTACAATTCCAGTATGCTTGTCCTAAATCTGGACATTTTTCTTGTCCTGTTCATGTTTTTTTTAATTTTTTTAAGGTAATTCAATATGGATTACTCTTGGATATACTGAATTTTTCAATTAACTCTAACTATTGCAGAAACTCTTTAATGCATCCAAAGACATTTTAGTCAGATGTAACTGTTCTAAAATTCTGTGTTTGTATGAAGCATCACACATAACCTTCAATTAATCCCAACTGTATCAATTCATTTTTGATGGTCATTTCTCCAGTACCAATTCACAGAATCTGGAAGCCTCTCATAGTTTGTGTACATACTGTATTATAGTTTTTTTCAACTCTTGTTTGCTTGCAAGAAACTTTGTCCTCTCGGCAATAACCAACTTCTTTTTCAGCTACAAATGTCTCTTTCTGATGTCCAAAACTTTTGAAAAGATAAAATCCTTCAATTTTCTGAGACACACCATAACAGAGATCTTTCTGATAGCCTCACATCCAGCCAATGATAAAAAAGTTCTGTAATCTTATTCTCCCCTCCTGCAACATTGTAGTCTTTTAACTTCTGGGCCTGTGCCTGGGCAAGCAAATCAATGAATCCAGTAGTGTTAGAGATCCTATAAGTGATGCTATATTGTTGCAATGTCTTCTAGTCCATGACAGAAGTTCTCCCTCCATACTGAGTGATGACTGGCTGACTTAGTAGTTGCTTGACTCTTTGCAAAATAGGACAAGTCCATGTTGTGTTTGTCACTACAAAAAGTATATTGAGAAAAATCTTTTTATTCTTTTTCATAGAATGGATCAATTATTTCTTTGTCTAGATTCAGTCCTGCAATTCAACTCATTCAAACAGCTGGATATTTGGAATCCCAGAAGAAATAAGTGCATTGCAGAAGATAAAAGCTAATGTTACTATTTTCATGAAAAGAAAATTCACTCGTTAATAAAGATTACAACAAAACGGTTAGTAGTTTCTTTCTTTTTTTTAAATTAGTTTCACTTTGTCAAATCTCAGGAAACTTTTAAATTTGTGAAAATTCAAATACCTGAAATAAGTGTATTTGGCTAACTAACCACATGTTAAATGAAGTAAAAAGTAAAAGAATTAATAGTAAAGGAATTAAATAGTTTTGTGGAAAATTTTTTAAAGTAAAATTAGTTAAAAAAAATAATCAAATCAACTTTGAAATTTGTTTGATTTTTACTTTTTTTCACACTTCATAAAAGTTATGGTAGTAATAACATACCTTTGATCTGATTAAACTTTAAACGAAATGAGTTATCCCATGATACCAGCGATGCTGTTAATGTTGTGTAGCATTTATTTTAGAGTAGACGTATGACACTGACATTAAGACTAAGAGTTATAAATAAAAATTAACTAAGCCTGTTTATTTAGCGAGTTGTATGTTTGCCATCAGTAACAAACCAACAATTATCACTTTTAGAAGGTAAAAGATATTATTTTAGAATGTTGATATCTAAGACAGACAAATTGGCCGTTTACTTGGAAGACTGGCTCAACACATTCGTATTCTTTACTTTACTTCTCAATTCGTAGCACATTCGTCTTGTGCTAGATTAAGTTTAGTTATATAGTACTTAAAAAAGAAGGATAGTACGAAAAAGCAATTGCCAATAAGACACTAAAGTAAAAATAATAAGCAGCAGCAGTAGCAACTGCGACGGCAAATCAGTTCACGTGACACTACGTCACAAGCTTGAAACAGATTCAGCCAAGTGCTTCTGGGAAGAAGATAAATGCATCGGAGTTTTTTTTTTTTTTTTTTTTTTTTGGTCCCTACCAGTCCATCAGTTGTTTTGTTTTGAAGATATCAGGTCTTTAATTACTTAACTCACTGGAGTAGCAAAAAGCCTATATAATATGGAGTAAAGATTTTACCCATATAAAGAAAATGTGGGGTTCATGTTTATTGTTTATGCATTTTCAGAAGGAAAAAAAAGTGAAAAACGCGGGTACCGCTCTTTATTTTCTTTAATTTAAAAAATTCCAAATATGTCATTAAAAAAAATGACATTTCAACTTTTCAGTGAAGTATTTTTTATTATTTGTAAAATACAAATTGTACACAACTACAACTGACAACTTCGTGATTGTCATTTTAAATCTGCCTTATTTTCTGATAGACTGCAAAAAAAAAAAAAAAAAATTATGTTCGTTGTGCATCAAATGTAAAAAAAAAAAAAAAACGAAAAAAAAAAAAACCCAAAAAACAAAACTCCTTGACGTAACTCCACAAAGAAGCAGGGACATTTTCTGTTTTATTATTTGTACTAAACTTTAACAGTCCCAAAATACCAGATTCACCATATGCGTAAAAAAAAGGAAAAAATAAATCTTTTTACATGTTAAAAAACAAAAAAACAAACAAAAACAGCCCCCAGCCAAAAACACACACACACACTAAAAAACGAAGTTGTAATTGTGTTTAGTTTAAAAATACAAGTATTTACTTATTTTATTTATTTTTAGAAGTGGATTTTATTAAGAAAAAAAATTCAGTGACAAGGATGTTAAACCTTTTAAAAATGATGTTTGTCTCTTCTTGATGTTTTCTTTTCTGAATAAGTTACAGTCCCTGATTTGATGCTGTCTCCTGCATCTGTCTTGTTGATGAATGTCTTATACTTCTTTTAATCAGAAACTTCATTAGTTGGGAATTTTGAAATCTATGGTAGCTTGCATAAAAACTGTTTCTTGTCGGTGGAAAGGATTTTTTGTAGCTACACATTTTTTCAATACTTCAATCAATGTATAGATTGTCACTGACAAAAATATTTTCGTTGTAATGATAAAAAAATAAAATGATGGAAGAAAACAAATTTTGATCAAAGTAAAATCATAAAGAAATTTACTCGATTTTCTTGCTAATCCATCAATATTCATTCATACATTTTGATTGAATTTAATTACAACATTCCGTGTTTTGTTTCTCTAAAGGTGTGTTCGTTTTCCTTAGGTTTTTAAAGTAGAACATTTTTACATTGGCTATCACTTACTGGCAAGATCTCTTCCCCATGTTTGCTTTTTTTTTTTTAAATTTTCAAAAAATAATTTTTTTTGTCTATAATAACAATCAGTATCAAAATTAGCTTCGATCATTAAATAAGTGTTTCTCTCTAACCATTCTTTTCAATCAACTAAGTTCAACAAATCCTGCCAATCTTTCTAAATAAAGTCTACTATAATGATCCCGTGGTCAACTTGGTATTCCTCTATGCCATGCTTTTTTTACCGCAGAAAAGGCACAAGCCTACCAGCAGTCCCTTATGCTTCTGTCAAATGGTGCTCCAGTTATTATCATGGATTTATTGTCTATCTGGTTGTTGTAATTGTCTTGTCGAATGCAAATCTGGGCACTTGTGAGAATGGTCATGTGAAATCAAGCAGTGGCCAGCAACATCGATTTTTGAAGGGTCCAAGTAAGGGCCAAGGTGCTGTGATGACTCTAACCTACAGAGACCCGAGTAGCGGGCGTCGTCGAAATGAGGATAATGATGGCGTGTTTGGTTTGGGTAGCGCCATAAAGCATGTTTCTGGCCAGATTATTCATGTTCGTTCAGGTAACAATTCTTTTGGATGTACCACGATTGACAATCCACCCGGTCATGCAGTTAAGACTTGGATAGCTTTGTTGATGAGGGGAGGCTGTGAATTTTCAGACAAGATTCGAGTGGCCACCAAAGACAATAATGCTTCTGCCACGGTTATTTACGACCAGAAGAATGGACCTCACCTCAGTGGCATGGAAATTGACTCAGACGGTGAGTTTTCGTATTTATCTACTTTTTTTATTTTTTTTTAGCAAAATCGAAATAGTCTGATAGGAAATATCGCTCACTAAGTTAGTTAATTAAGAAGACTGACTTTTTTTTTTGTTATTAATAAATTGGTTAAAAATGGAAATTATTAAATTTTAGTCTAGCGGCTACCTATAGAGAATAAAATTAAGCTCTACGGAAAATTTTGGTTTTTTAATGCACCTATTGTTTTTGTTTCTTATCCGATTGGTAACAACCATACAAATAGTTTCCGATAGAAATTTCTCGCAAGGCAAAATATTTTTCATTAAATTTTTTTTCATTTTTGATTTATATTGTAATGTTTTATAAAAAAAAAAATATGATCTTCATAATCATTTTTAGTTTTTTTTTACTGTTGCTTATTTGTTTCTTAAAAGTAAAACCATTACAACTCACTTAAGCTGAACTGATCACTTGTACCTTTTAAAAATAAATTCCCATCGTTGTTTGTACTTTTCTTCCGCGACTCACGTTATAACAATAACTGGGTCAGTAACTGTTTCCACTTATATTTTTTAAAGGGAATTTTTAAGTAAAGGTCGTGTGTGGTAAAAAGACTGACAATTATTCGCAAATCGACCTATAGAACAATAATTTTGACTTTTTAAAGTTGATATTTATCAGAATAAAAAATATATCATCAGGAACATACAATCTAAAAAAACAGTATCGTTTCGATTTGGTGTATGGCATAATTTTATTTCAAACATTGTTAGCAATTCATAATAATTTTCTAAAAAAACCTTTATCTCTGTCTAATAACAATCGCATTTCTCAGAAACTCGAAACGCATGCACAGTCATGGCTGAAAACCGGTCTTATCTCTAAAAAACATCTATTTTTTTTTTTTTTTTTATCTTAGAATAGATTTTAAGTAAGATAACAAAAACAGGTTTTTATTTCTTTCTAGAAAGTAAAATATTGCATTTTCAATAAGATTTACCATGCGCCATCTATGAGACACTTGAATAATTAAAAAAAAAGTATTACTATTTAAGAAATTTTACAGAATTTTGGGATCTCGTTATTTAAATTTTTGTTAAATATTCAAAATTTACATGCTTTCCAATTGTACATTTACAAATTACAGTTTACTTTCGAGAAGCAAACATAAAAAAACATTGACAGTACTATTATTTTCTTTAAAAAAGAAAGCGAATCAAACTAAATTCGCACGCGCATTAATTTGCGGGAAATATGATTATAAAGTTTAGAGAGTTGAGGCTAGGATTTTTGTTCACAATTGGAAATAAAAATAGTGACGAAACTAAGTTGTACAATATGTGCTACGGCCAGAAATCATTTTTCATTACTTTTTCAGTTACAATAAGCACTCCAGATCACGAATATATGGGTAATTCCACATCAACTCAACCACATTTTCTGAAATTCCCATCAGATTTTGATAAAATATTTCAGATATACCCACTTATTAGAAACTAAAAAAAACCCATAAAAACTCAAAATTTTAGCTTCGTTAAACTCTTCTTAGGTTAGGAAGAGTTCGTTTGTAAAATTTTGGTGATTTCAGAATAGAATGATTTGCCAAATTTGGCACTTCATAACTTTGCATGCTAAGATATCAAGTTGATATTTGGCTGTCCTCTAATATAGGGAAAAAAACACCATCCTGTTTTTATTGTTTTATATATTTTCTTGAGTTTTATAATTAGGCGTGGGTGTTGTTGGAAGATATGGAGCAGTGATTGAAGATGCATGCTGGTTGCGTCCAGACAATGACTCCCAGCACATCAATTTGTCCGAGCTCGATGCAGTGGTGAATGGCAAGCCAAAGTGCTTTATCTGAAAACTGACTTGTTGTGCATGTATCATGGGCTCAAGAAAAATTTGACAGGGAAGGCAAAAGCACACACAAAAGCGACAGCAGAGATGCTGGTTAGGAGGTGGCTTCAAACACTCTTACAGTTAATTGATGGACTAACCATTGACGTAACATTAGTGAGGTCAGAACAAAGCTGACAAACTGACAAGAGTGCCACAAAAATGGTTCAAGATCATGAAACAGGGAAGAGGGATGTCACCAAATATTTGCACTGCTGCTCTGAGTGAACACCAGATAATGGACATTCACCAGCATAGCAGGTACCCTGGGGTAAGTCTTTTGCATGAGTTAGTCCATCCAGGACCAAGATCGTGTGTGGAGTGTCAATTCATTGATCCAACACTAGAGCACAGGAGAAAAGGTAGACTAAATGTAGACACTAATTGGAGCCAGCTGGGAATGGACATTACCCATTACGGTGGCAGACACTTCCTGTCTCTCATTGATTGTGGACCCTCCTGATTTGCTGTATTGTGACCCATCTGATACCAGGATTTGATTACTGTGGTTCGTCAATTGGAAGCTATTTTTTGCAAGCAGGGTCCACCAAATGAAATTCTAACTGATAACAACACCACCTTTACTTGCAAGTGTTTCAAAAAGTGAAGCTGCATCTCCGATATGCCTACACCTTGTTTGGAAATGAAATTGTGGAAAGGTGCCACAGAACCATAAAGATCATTGCAGCCAGGAAGCAGTGCATCATGCAGGAAGCAGTGTAATGGCACAATATAATTCCTAAAGATGATGTTTCATCTTCTTCAGCCCTAGCCAACATGATACACAGATACTATATGAGAGTCAAGGGATTGATGACATCTTCCAACATGAACTGCAGGATAAGCAAGAGATGTACAAAGTGGGGGACCATGTCTGGATCAAGGACATGAATGGCAAATGGACCACAAGATTCAAAGTAGGCTGGGTGACTGGAGTCAACAGTCCGCAGTCAGTGGTAGTTGATAGAACTCTGTGTCATGTGAAGAGCCACACTCATCTGAATGTGAGAGCATCTGGGAGGAAAATGCAAGACTGATGCAGATAGGATCATCTGTGCCAGAATCATCCAATAACACTAAGAATTCATCAAACGACACATCTGTAGACAAGCCAGATTTGCCAAATGATCCCTATGTCACCAGCTATTAGCTATAGCCTGACATGAGAGTTTGTTGCAATCACCTTGATGACGAAACTGTATTTCTAATGGGGAAAAAACCCCATTGCAAATATACCAGAATCATCTGATGACAGTGAATCACTTGCAGATGAATCAGCTTTCACCGTTAGAAGTACCTGTCAGAAGCGAGCCGATATGATAATGAGATCAGGGAGGAGTGTAATGAAGTGAGACCAAAGGGCAATCAGGGTCGCCATTTGTAATTCTATCATAGTGCATGTATTGGTGATTTTGCACAGGCGAGGATGTAATTGAGCATGTTATTTCAGCATGCAGTTTTTTGAATGAGACAGTTTGAACAGGCAGTGGATTGATACCAAAAAAAAAAAAAACATCTGGGAT